>JALBCR010002842.1:0-442004 GCA_030710515.1 Abscondita cerata | reverse complement strand
CCAACCATTAAAAATTTTCTAATAATCATGCTGACGCTTTAAATTATACAAACGAAGATTACTTAAATTCTATTTATTATTTATGGACAATGTGATAAAGTTATATTAAGAACAGGTTACAATAACTGTACCGACTGTGAGTGTTAGCGTATATCGTTACCAAAGCGATAACTTTAAATGCTTGAAACACACGTGTGTCGGTTAAAGCCAGGTGTTCTTTTTCGTTGCGTGTGTAATACTGTACAAAGTAATTACTTGGCTTTATCGGACACACGTGTGTTTTCAAGCATAATAAGTTATCGCTTTGATAACGATATGCACTTCAACACTCACAGTCGGTACAGTTAACTGTTGGCATTTCTAGTTTGATACACACAGTTTGACATATCCTTGACAGATGATTGTTTTCTAACGCCATCATGGCCAACTAGGAATAACCATTTGGGTATTAAAAGAAATCAATAGCATTTGTGCAACAAAAAAATGTTAAATTGCCAATATTTTGAAAACCATGAATTTTTGAATAGACAACCTTGTACAAAGTCAACTCTTATTTTGATGTTAAATAAGATAAAATTATAAAAACATGGTGCTTGCATTTAAAAAAAATTGACTTTTGACGTGTTTTTGAATTTAATTTTAACTTTTTTTTGATCGCCCTGTATTAATTTTTATTATCAAACTAGCGACATAGTCCACTAAAATAGGTCCCCTGCTACAAGGAACCTATTCCAATTAAATAATAAAAGCATTAATATAGGAAAATTTTATAATGCTATTTAGCCTGAAAACGTCATTTCTTGGACATAGAATTTAAAATAAGTCCAAAATTGTTAGACTTTAGGTATAGGACATTATACACAAAATGTGTCTACAATTTTGTGCAAAATCCAAAATGGAATAATATATAGGGTGTTCCATTTTAAAAATCAGCTAACTTGACACCTACTTCCGTTAAAACCGAAAGTGTCACCATTTTGAAAATATTTTAACGGAACTGCCCCCGTCGATGTTAGTATGGGGGGGGGGGAGAAAAATTTTTCCTATGTACAGTTTTCCTATAATCTATCGATGGCGTGCTCGGTGGATACCCTTGTATAGAAAACCAACCTTTTTACCTTTTTCGTACTGATGCCGACTGGTACCGCCAATAAGGCATTCCTTCACTCAAAGGCTGACCGAACCAACGGATTTCATATTTCTTTCTTTCTTCGAGTTTTGTTCTTCTTTTTTTTCTTTATATTTGTGATCATTTGGCTGGACTTGTATCCAATTTTTGTTCGTTTTTTTAGCAATAAGTCTGCTACATTATTTTCGTTTAAAAAGGGTCGTTTAAGTCGTGTATTATTAATTTTTTGTACAATTCAACTGCATTTAGGCACAAAATACAATACATTTAATTAAAGAATATACGATTCTATACGTATTTCTTGGAGGGAACCTCCTATTATGAAATCATAATTCCAATTAATACACACATAATTTAAAAACAAACTTGGGTATTTCTAGATTTTTTTAAACAAAATTCCATAATTTTGAGATATACAAAACCTAAAGCAGTTTCTAAAAACTTGTATTTCAAGTAATATAGTAAGAAATTGTAAGTAATATCTGAAATGTGTTGCATAATAAAATTATAAACTTGATGTTAGGTTATATCACTAGAATTTTTGTACCAACAATTGTAGCCATTAATTAAAAAGGGGCATTTACAATTTGAGCTACTCTGCAATAGATCCGAAATTTGAAATTAGCTGATGGAGTCGCAACTAAGCAAGAAATGTTAGTCACAAAGTTGATGTTACCTCCAAAATCGACTTGTTTTTCTTAATTTTACCTGAAGCGGTAAATACAAGCACTCTCTTAGGAGCTGATTTCATTGAAGATTACAAAATTGTGATCGATGTATTTAATTAAAAGTGGAAGTTTAGTGACGAGGAAAGTACTTTTTGATTTGCGATTTGAAGATTTGAAGCACTTAAACCGACTACATAAAGATTCTGATATTTCAAGTCTTGAAGCTACAATCAGTTTTACGCAAAGAAGAAGGTAGAATGTTACAACCCAACGACCGCGCCTCAACGAAACCATCTACTAGAACAAAATAGAGATATTTTCAATGGGAAAATAAGTACAACTCCATACGCAGAGCACAGAATTGACATCGAAGATATACAACCAATTGCTGTTCCTCCTTATAGAATGACACTAGAGAAAAAATTCTTCGAATTAAAATTGATAAGATGCTGGAGGACGATCTGATAGAAAGTACGAATCACCTTGGGGCCGCGCCAGTGGTGCTTTTTCCTCCCAAGAAAAATGGCGAAGCAATTATCTTTGCGTGAATTACAGAAGACTAAACTCGGTAACAAGACCAGATTCATACCCGTTACCACGGATCGATGATCTTTACATGCTACGAAAAGAACTCTGTTTATGACAACACTCGGGATCTAAAGTCAGGGTATCATCAAATTAGAGTCAGAGAAGTTGATCGGGACAAAAAACCGCTTTCACGTCTCCTTTCGGGACTTTTCGCTTTAAGGTAGCTGTGCCCTTTGGTCTCAGAGGAGCTCCTGCAACCTTCCAGCGATTAATAGGATCATTTTTTCGTCGTGGCCTGGGAGAATTTTATTATTGGCCTATTTTTGATAATCTGGTCATTTTTTTATCGGAAAGTTGTGAAAAACATCTAAAGGACCTTGAGAAAGTGTTTGAACGTTTACGAGTTTTTAATTCTATCTCTAATAGAGATAAGTGTTCTTTTATACATTGAGTGTCAAGGTATCTCGGACACTTGCTCACGGCAGATGGAATTCTGAGCTGGACTCCTGGTAAGACCACAGCCATCTAAAATATGCCACAACCAAGGAATGTGAAAATGTATTATCGTTCGTTATTCAAACGTGTTCATGGTATAACTTTGCTGAATTTCAGCCAAGCCTCTGGCCGATCTAACCAAGAAAATGCGGTCTGGCAATGGACAGGAATCTCAAGAAACAGCATTTTTAAAATTAAAGAAGGACTGACCATAGCACCCGTTCTCCAACAGAATGACAGTTCTAAAACCATACACTTTGAGGACTGATGCATCGTCATATGCCATTGAGCTGTTTCTTACTCCAGGAGAGTGGGCTACGAAGAAGAGCACCTTAATCGAATTCGCATCCAGACTACTAACGTCGACTGAATGAAATTATAGTTGCACAGAGCGCGAAGTTTCTGCATTGTTTTTGAGCTTTAACCAAATTTCGAGGTTACATAGACACATCGTCAGTAATTGTTACTACAGATCACCAGCCTTTGAAGTGGCTGTTTAGTGTGAAATCGCCTACAGGTAGAATAGCCAGATGGGCACCTCGTTGGATACAAAGCTATAATCTAAAAGTGGAGTATTTACAGGTAAATGCAATCATTGCCGACTTCTTTATCATCACGACCGCCCTTGCCAACACAATACCCAAAACTTCCTAAGTGAAATGTGCACTATAGACATCTCTTTACCCACTAGGGTCAGCTTCCGAAATAAGAGCAGAACAACTAAAAGATGTGGAATTTAAGAAAATAATTGATTGCTTCTGATAATACTGACGAACTACCAAGATGGACCGATAGAGGATATCTTCTATCAAAGGAGTCTTATCGGTACAGTCCAGATCCTGAAGAAGACGAAGAATATCAGTTGGTGGTTCCTAATCACAAAAGATCGCAAGTACTCGAGGAGTACCACGGGATAATCCTAATTGCTGCTCATTATGGTATGGAAAGAACATACAGACGAATCTCCAATATTACTATTTCGTGGGTATGGAGAAGATTGGTTCACGGAATACGTAAAAACTGTATTGAGGTCAGAGATATAAGGCCAGTAACCAAAACCTGCCGGTCTGGTACAAACCTCGTGTATCGTCAAAGGTTTGAAATACTGTCTACTGACTTATTTGGTCTGCTTCCAGAAACGGAAAACGGTTATAAATGGATATTCATTGTAGAAGATACCAGCACGAGGTGGATAGAATTGTTCGGATTAAAACGTGCGACGAATGCTCAAAAGTTTTAATTGAAGAACTTTTTATGAGGTATGGTCTGCCAAGACAAGTGACGAGTGATAATGGTAGTCAGTCGGTTACCGAGGTGATGCAAAGGTTTGTTATTGCTTGGGAATTAAACAGCATCTAGTTCCGCCATTTGGAGATTTAAAACCACGCTTAACAATCCTGGTAAAAGATGACCATGACTTGATAAATAAACTTTCCACCATCCGATTTGCCATGAATACAGCTTTTATAATCAAAGCACAGATACTCTGCAGCTTATTTAAATTTAGCAACGAGTTAAGAACCTGATGATGTTCAACACGACCTACGCGCCGTTATACAATCGGAGTAATTTGTGCCTCAGATTACCTGTACTTAGACCAAATGGCAAGAACATGGATAGAAGCACGAGATAACCATGAATTTTCACAAGATAGACAAAAACAATACGCAGATAGAAATCGAAATTTAGTAATTGGTAAAACTACACCCTGTAAGCGATGCAAAGAAAAGGCAGAACAGCCAAGTTCGGATCCTAAAAGAGAAGGTCCTACCAGCTAATAAAGCAAGTTTCTCCTGTATCATTCCAAATTGCAAATCCTGAACATCTCGACACTCCTTTGGGAACCTATCATGTGTCCAGTTTTAAACCTAATTTTGGAGACCCTAATGTTGTTCCGGAGTTACTCAATACGAAGAAGAGGACGATCTAGGAAGTTGACTCCAGCCCCTAGTAAGTGCCAAGGAGTCAAAGGGGAAGGATACTGGTAAAACAAACGATTCCTAATTTTGATGATGAACGTAACTAGTAATTAGCAAATTAGTGTTTAAAAACAAATTGATTAAATAATTTCAAGATATCTCTCTTAAATTTATATGTTTATTCAAAAATATATTGTTTTAGAAGGCTAGGTACGCATTCATTTCGTTTTTTTCCATTTTTAAATTTTGCGGATCATGTTGGAGTCATCTAATGTGCGGTGTGGGTGATGTTGAAAATTAACCACTTCAAACTGGTGAATTATTTAGGCAAAATGTTTTAAAAATTGATTACAGAATTCTGAATTGTAAGCTTTTAACTGTAGACATTTAAAAACAAATGTGAAATAATCAAATACAGTTTTCTGTGAACAAACTAAATAGACAGTTCATCAATTTATCCATACTAATCGGAGTAAATTTAGGAGAATATTTTCACACAACATCCACCTCGATTAATCTTATACTTCTGGCTTCTAATTTTTTGTTTTGGTTTTTGCTATACTTTTACCCAATCAATACCACAAAATACCAAACTCTATTGTTAAGTGTATTTCTACTTAAACAATAATGAATACACTTCAGTCAACTAATTATATAGAAGGTATAATAATGAGTGGTTCTTAACTGGTTTATCCGTTTTGATTAACATAATAATCTTCGCTTTATCTACTATATAAAAATAAGTCGGGTTTTCCTTCCTGACGCTTTTTTAAACTCCAGAACGCACGAACCGATTTCCACGGTTTTGGATATCTGTTGAAAAAGGTCTCTGGCCTGTGAGGTTTATAGCAAAGAAAAAATTCAGGAAAAATGTCAACAGAAAAGCGGGAAAATCTTTTTTCACATACAGCGCCATTCTCTGATACATAGCATGTACTACAAACCAATATTTTGGAGTAGATGGCGCCGGTGCGTCGCAATGACAATTTACAAGTCGCAAGGCCAATCGCTTAGTGTTTGCGGGATAAATTTAGAAAATCATTGGTTTTCACATGGGCAGTTATACGTTGCGTGTTCACGAGTTGGGAAACCATCCGCTTTGTTTGTGTTAACGTCAGACCAAACAACAAAATGTGGTTTACCAAAGTGCACTTCAATGAAACGGATAATTTGGTGGACACGTATAACGCTTCGATTCAGTATTTACTTTGGATTCACTTTCATTTACTTAGAGAAGTTCAACTAAATAACACTTCATTTTTGTAATCGAAATGAATTCATTATTGTTGTGAAATGAAATAAAATTTTTCCTTTTCAAATATAAAACAAAAAAATTTTTTCTTCATCTTTTAATCACCAAACGAAATGTTACATAAAACGAAGATCTTGGTGGCGAAACGGAGTTCGCCGGGTTTGCTAGTATAAAATAAATAAAACGATAAACTACAGATTAATATTTTGATTATAATTATAAATGCTTTATTTTATTAAAGCAACTTATTAATTATTATTATTATCAACCTTTATGAATTATAAACGTACAACAATCAACATCTTTTTAATTTCTTGTTTCTATATATCACTTATGCACTTTTATTCCCTGAATTTAGTAAAACTTTGGCATAACATTCACTAGATGACATGTTTGAGCCACATTTATTAAGTTTATGCAGTACTTTTTTTTAAATAAAAAAAAATAAAACAGAATTTATAATTACATTTCAAATTTTTGTGCAAACATTTCAATTTTGGACTTCAATTTTACTAGTTAATTTTGCTTTTGATCTAATTCTCTTTTAATTTCATTTTATGTTATTTTATACTTTACATGTGCGCCAATTTTGTGTTTATTTATATGATTTATCTAATTCCAAGCAGAAGTGTCATGGCCTCGTTGGTCATGGTGGTGGTTAAGTCAATCCTGTATTCCTTCTTGAATTGAGCCATAACAATTCTCCGTAAGGTATTTCTTTTTTATATTATTTGTGCTTATTTTTAAAGAATGTTTGTTTAATTCTGTTGGGCCATTTAGTCTCAGATTCCAGATTTTTTTTTCTGGTTTCTTAACTGTGGACGTAACAATTGCCATACTTGAAATAATACTAAATTTAATTGTTTATTTAATGAGTGGGTAAATGAGAAAATTTTTTAATGTTAATGGTGTCCTTCACTTATGACGGAAAAACACTGGATAAAATGGGTACATAAGATAACACTACTAATCCTTTAATCATAAATTTTTAACAATATCGTATTAAATGCTGATATACTGTGTGTCCCACGGAAAAGTTTTGACATATAAGGCTATGTTAAATTAAAATTTACGTTATGTTTTCTGGCAGATATAACAACATTTTATGTTGATAGTATAGATAAAATAAAGCAAATTGATGTGGATAATAATAACTATTCAAATCGTATTTTACTAAAAAAATTAGTAACATAAGTTATTTTTTTTTTCTGAATTTTATTTATTAACCGAATGGATTTTCATTTATTAACCGGCCTGCGTAGACGAATTAGTTAATTTGTTGCCTAGTAATGTTTTTTTCGTTCTTTAACTAGAGGTTCGATTCCGATTGAAGTATTTTTTTTTATCAACTCTGTTTCATCATAATACAATTTTTGTAAAGAGAATTTAACAATGGAAGTTTAAGATTAAACTTATTTTATAAAAATAGTATTAATAATAACATCGATCATAAATTTATGAATACAAAAAATTAGTTCAATCGGGAATCAAACCCGTATTTTTTGGACGTAAATCATTATAAAAATTTTCCTGTTTTTTTTATTAAAATACGAAGTTAAACACTCCTTATACGAGAATATATTGAAAATTCTTAGCCTACTATAGAACCAAACAAAATTTCAATGTCAAAATATTTTATTACTCAACATATTCTCCTCTTAATTGGATACATTTATTACAGCGAACCTGCAACGTCTCTAGACCTTTCAAAAAAATGTTTTTCTGCTCTGCAAACCAGACCTCCACAGCTTCTATTACCTCCTTGTTGGAAGAAAATGTACGACCTTTTAAACTTTTTTCAGTTGAGGAAAGAGGTGATAGTCGGACGGAGCCAAATCGGTTGAATAAGGGGGTGTTCTAGTAATTCAAACCCTAAATCACAAATTTTTGCATGGCAACATGAGATTTGTGTGCAGGGCGTTGTCCTGCAAAAACAAAACACCTTTGGATAGCTTTCCGCGTCTTTTCTCTTTAATATTTTCCCGTAGAGTGGTCAGTAATGTCGAATAGTAATTCCAGTTATTGTTCTACCTTTATCCAAAAATCAATCATGATTACTCCATGGCAATCCCAAAAACTGAAGCAAGAACTTTTCCAGCAGATTTTTGGACACGAAACTTCTTATGTCTTAGAGAACCAGAGTGTCGCCATTCCATCGATTGTTGCTTTGTTTCGGATCGTAGAAATGTACCCAAGTCTCATCCATAGTAACAATTCGGTTTAAGAAGTCTACATCGTTTTCAAATCGAGCACAGATCGAACGCGATGCTTCTACCCTTGCACGCTTTGGTCAACATTCAAACATTTGGGGATCCATTTTGCAGCAATTTTTCTCATGTCCAAATTGACGTGAACCATATGATGAACGCGTTCGTATGAAATATTCAGTGCTTCAGATATCCGTTTTAGCCCAATTCGACGGTCTGATAAAATCATGTCATGAACTGCATCTAAATTTTCGGGACTGACACAGAAACTGGCCTTCCCGGATCGGTCATCATCTTCAATGGAAAATTTACTTCTTTTGAAGCTTGCATTCCAATTTTGACGGTCGCATACGAATGACATTGATCACCAAGGGTATTAAGCATATCTTCATAAATCTGCTTACCTCTTAACCCTTTTAAATACAGGTACTTGATGATGGCTCGATACTCCAATTTTTCGATTTTCACAATTGTCGGTGGACATATTTTTCATTTAATTTATTGGTGCGTGACTCTGGTTTTCTTGACGTCGTAAACTTTACACTGACACTTCTAATAAGTTATTGTCTCGTTGCTATGGTAACGGAATTTTTAAGGAACTGGTCTAGGCTAACTAGATATCAATACATCCTCGTATTACCACACAAATTTGTTCTCATTTATCTGTCTAATAAAATATGTTGCTATATTGTCCTCAAATTGTGCCAGAAAAAAGACATTCATTAATTTTAAATTAAACATAGGAAACGCATATGTCAACTTTTCTGTGGTACACATGGTATATCATATTTACAGCAATTTTTGTGCAATGAGAAACGTCATTCACTGTAAATTGAGGAAGGCAACACACAAATTAAGTGACTTCTATTTGCAAATTGATAGAGTTGCTTAATTTGAAAGTGCCCCCTTCACTCAATTTAAAGCTGAAGTGGACGTTTCTCGATTTGAGCCTAAACTTAGGAAACTTAAAAACAAAAGTACGACAAGTAGGCGAATAACATTAGAAGAGAAAGAGATTCTTTTGTAATGAAATATTCGGTTATGTTATGATGCTCACTCATTAGGATGGATGACCGAAAACTGATTGTTAAAGAAAATCAAAATGTTTATTAATTGTCTCACAAGAACATCCCTAGTTTTGGATTAGTAATCATAATCGCATTTTTCAAGATGAGTCAAATAGAAATTTCTTGTTATTTCCTACCTGTTATTCCACTGCATAATTGGTCAATGACTATTATACGTGGTATCATAAGAAAATCCTTTCCTTAATGGTAGTAATTCTAACTAATGTAATTCTTTTTAGTTCAAGGTAACCGGCATTTCATCTTTCAATAAAAGTTTTGTACTAACTTGGATTTTGTGCTTTCTTATGTGATCGGATAGCTAAGCTATGGGCAACATTGCCGCACCACTGAAGACTATTTATTTATGACTTTTAAAAAACTTTGAAACTGTTTAAAACAATCCGAAGAAGATGGTATTGAGAAACAAAATATACATACAAAGAAATTAACTTGTTGGAGTAGAAGAACACTACATGCAGTGCTTGAAATTGCGTGAGAATGAAAATGGGAAGAACATTTTTAGAGTTCTACTGAATGAACAAATAAAAGTAGCCAAGCAAGGGTGATTTTTTAAGAAAATTAATAGGAGGATTAACCACAATAATAAAGAAAATGTGAGAGTCGTGAAATTAAGCTTTCAAAGAAAGAACTAACAAAAAAGTAAAGGGCACTCTAGTTTACAATTATGGTAAAACTGAAGAAACCAAATGATATTCTAATGCCCAATTATACGAGTACATACCTACTTCACTCATGGCAAGGACGCAATAGAAAGTGTATACAAAGCCATTAATGGCCAATTGATTGACACACTTGTTTTTTAAAAATTGATAAATTAAAGTTTGTGGGTATCCATTAGAACTGTTAAAATTAAAAATAAATTGTGCCTCTATGACGTCATGAGTCGTATAAACAAACGACGCTATCTTGATGTCTCGTATGATTGAAAATATAACTACAAATCATTTACATTTTCTTGTATCAACCCAAAAGAACTTCTCGGAATTAATGATGTCTTGTACCAGGCTGTGTTAACATAAGTATACCTAATAAAATTTTTGGGTACCACGAGACAATGAACGCAGATCTAAGTAGTTTAAGGTAGTAAGAAAAATCGAAGTCAAAATCAATTTTTTTCTGTTGAGATCACTTTGATGTAAGTTTTTTTCATTAACAATTATTCTTAGTTTTGTGTGCAAATACATTTTCCTTTGTAAAGCTATGAGATATTAGAATGATAGGAGATAAACTTTCTTTATAGCCAGATGTACTTCCCCATTTCTATAATATTCAAAAAAGATAGAAAAAGAACTGCCAGTAGTGACATGCCACATGTCACAGCTACACCTACAAAACGTTAGTGAAAAATCTGATTGACGAAGCTTTTTCTGGAGTTTGTAGTTGAAAGTCAATTGGTTGACTGTATAAATACTGAATTATAGAAAAATCTGACATGCATTAGTGCACCTAGAAGTTGTCGAGAAACAAACATATTTCAAATACATTATAAAGTCCGTTCAGTCTCATCTGGCGGTTATAGGATTATAGTGTAGGACGTTCGTTTTTTGTGTTCATTGTTATAAATCACGCCCTTAAAATACTTTAGATTCTATGCTATAGAAAAGAGAAACAAAGATAGTTATACACTGTCTCAGAGGTAGTGCGTGCTATTCTTGACAGTGTATTCAAACTTGATTTTTAATAACTAGGTAATAGAGTCCAATTTTGAATGACCGACGAATTGTCTACATCTTACAAATAATCCAGAAGTTCTCAAAATTCTACTCGATTTTTTTATTTAAGTATTATTATATCTTTACAGAGAAAAGTACTTTTTTTAATTTTAAATGCAAAAAGTTAAGATTTGATATAATTTTTTAATTATTGTAAAATATTTCTGCCTGCAATAAAAAATTCACTGTAAACACTATAATATATATTGTGAATATTGGTACAAGAGCAATTTTACTTGATTTATGCCCAGATCTGATTAATTTTTGGGCCTAATCCATCCAGCCAAAAGGGTACATCACCTACATAGACTTTCTTATTTCTAAGGAGTAATTACTGAGATATTTGTTGTCACGTGACATTAATAGTTTTAATTATATAGTGAAAGTACTCTTTATTTTGAAATTCCATAACATTAATAGGTGTAATTATAATAATGTCATTCTAGTAATTAAGTATCGATTGCTGTGATTATTCTTGTTATTATTATTTATTGTTAATTGTTAGTTGTTGGTGTAACTTATACAAGTGCGGTTGATTTAATTCAAAATTTTGCAAGATGCCAAAGAAGTTGACAAAACAATGCCGTGAGTTAGTGCTAAACGTGTTTGACTATTTTTCTGAAGAAAAACAAAGCGGTGGTCCTCTACTATCTGTATTTGCAGTTCAGCAAAGAACAGCGGACTCGTTACAAATTTCACTCAGAACCGTACAAAGACTGTGCAATCTAAGAAATGAATGTGTTGATTTAGAACCAGTAAAAGGAAGATAAATAAAATCCGTTCTATCGATCTACCAGATAGTAAAAACAAACTATTCGTGAGTTAATTTACGAAATGTACGTAAAAAAGAACACGTTTCCTTAGATTCTCTATTGGCTTTAATCAAGACGAAAAGTGTTTGTGAAATAAAAAGAACTAGTTTATCTTATTTACTAAAGCATATGGGTTTCCGATTTAAGAAAACAAACCATAGACTCGGTTTATGTGAACAAAGTCATGTTGTGTCCATGAGGAACGTCTTTAAGAAAATATTTAAAAATGTCAACTCCAAAAATTCAAAGCAGTTTGTTTTTTTGGATGAAACATGGGTGTTTAGTAAAGGAAATTCTAAACGTAGTTGGCAGGACGCAAGTTCGAAGAGTTTACAACAACCAGCCAAGACATCAAATGGTAAACGTTACGTAATTGTTCACGCGGGTAATATAAATGGATTTGTTGAGGGAAGCAGTTTAATTTTTGGCACACAAAATAAATCCTACGATTACCACGATAACATGAATTCTGAGTTATTTGAAAAATGGTTTGAAGAATCTGTACTGTGGCGACTAGAAAACCGTCTATCATTATTTTAGATAATGCAAGCTACCATTCTAGAAAAACTGACCAAAACCCTCGACTTCCTGGAATAAAAACCAGATTATTGATTGGTTGCTTAGTAAGAATATAGAATTTGAGTATTCTATGTTGAAAGCCAAATTACTTGAAATAGTTAAAAAAAATGCAACCGAAGATGGTAATAAATACGTCATCGACAATTTAGCTTTGTTTTATGGTCACGAAGTCCTACGTTTGCCCCTGGTATCATTGCCACTTCAATCCAATTGAATTGGTATGGGGCATTTGTAAGGGAATATTATGACAAATGTATTGGAGCTACATCTGGAAGAGAAGAACACGTTCTAAGTACTTGGAATGAGGCCCTGAATAAAATAACCGCTGATACCTGGAGAAGATGTATCCAACACACAGAAAGTATAATAAAAGACACTTTCGACCGCGAAAAAATAATTGATGAAGTACGACCCCTGATTTTTACGGTCAACGGTGAAGACAGAAAAAACGAAGACATTTTTGATAATTTAAGTGACTCGGATGAGGATGTATAATTTCTTTATTTATTATTATTTATATTCTATTTTAAACAGCAATTACTGTCACACCGCATTGAAATATTGGAAAAACGATCCAGTAATTTTATTGTGTTACGTTTTAGAATTCGTTTTTATATATAAATTTATTTCATATGTTTTTTGTATCGTTTTACATTTTTTTAATTGGTTTGCTCACAAATCAAGTAAAATTGCTCTTGTTACTAATATTCCTAATATATATTATACTGTTTACAGTGCATTTTTTTATTGCAGGCAGAAATATTTTACAATAATTAAAAAAATTATATCAAATCTTAACTTTTTTTTTGCATTTATAATTAAAAAAATACTTCTTCTGTGTAAGGATATAATAATACTTAAATAAAAAAATCGAGTAGAATTTTGGAACTTCTGGATTATTTGTAAGATGTAGACAATTCGTCGGTCATTCAAAATTGGACCTCTATTACCTAGTTATTAAAAATCGAGTTTGAATACACTGTCAAGAATAGCACGCACTGCCTCTGAGACAGTGTATAACTATCTTTGTCTCTTTTCTATAGCATAGAATGGAAAAGCATTTTAAGGGCGTGATTTATAACAATGAACACAAAAACGAACGTCCTATACTATAATCCTATAACCGCCAGGATGAGACTGAACGGACTATAGTTTGTATTCAGATCTTTATTGTAGAAAGACATTTTAGTTAGTTTTTTTCTTAAAAGGAAAGGAGCAGCGAATATCATTACAATATTTTGTAAATGATACGGTTGGCTTCCGTCAGATCAACTTGTGTGCAAGCAAGAACGTTCCTTCATCAGACCCTGGAGAGAGCCAAATGCAACGTATGCTCACTCCAAAGGGGCAGTCGGACTGTATGGGTGCCGCAAGTGTCTGCGAGATCGTCTTTGGTTATAATACAGCTTCTTGGATTTTTATAAGTCATCGGTAGCGTCTGATCAGCTTATCTCTATTAAATGTGAACATCCTTGTTTAACCAGATTATAGCTCTCTTGTGTGAATCTTTGACTAATTTTAAGGTAAAAAGTTCATATAAACATGGGTCCTGGCAAGGCTTGTTACTGAGATACAGGGCGTCCAGAAAACTATTTTATTTGGTTTTTTGGTTATATTTTTGTTAAGTAACATGACAATTGGACGAAATTTGGGGTACTGGGTATGTTGATGACGAGAAACTCAAAATATTACTTAGTAGACTAGACAGACCTATTCTCTATTCACTTTTTACACACTAAAGATACTTTTAAGTATTTGTCGCTAAAAGCAGCTGTTTTGTGAATAAAAACCAGTTTGAATTAAAAGCTGCATTGGGATTTTTAAGTTGGATCATTTCCGAATGCTTGCAAAATTAGCGAAAAATACTCTTCTTTAACGTCACTATGACATTACATATTACTATCATCAAATAGGTGAAAATTGGATAAAAATAATAATTCGCAAAAAAAAGTGCTGCATATTTCCTCTGCAGCCGCACTGCACGAGAAAATATTAGGTAAATTCATAGCAAGCATTTGAAAAAATTGAGAGGTCCATAGCAGCAGAATCAATCACGAAGTTGATTTAGAAGAAAACAGGCAGCCACAAGCCTGGCCTCTCGGATCACCAAATTTGAATCCTTTGGTATTATTTTCTGTGGGGTCACTTGCAGACCCCTAGTTTAAAAACTCCAGTCCAACATGAATAAGATTTAAGAAATATGATATTGTGTACCATTATTAATCAGACGTCAGGTATATATCGGAAAGAATTCGTCAATCAATGTTAAGGCGAATTAATACATGCGTTGAAGTAAGCGGTCATTTTCAGCAATTATTGTAAATGTTATTAACTAGTTTAGACATGTAAATGATCTAAGGTTGTTACCTGGTAATACAATCAATAAAAAGATAAATTTTTTCGCTTATCTTTCACAAACTCGAAATGATCCAACTTAAAATCCCAACGCAGCTTTTAATTCAAACTCGTTTTTTAATGATAAGCTGCTTTTAGCGACAAATACTAAGAGTACCTTTTGTATGTAAAATTGAATGGAGAATAGATCTGCCTAGTCAAAATGACATACAATGCGACACAAAAACTTATGGTTAATTAAATTTAGGAGCAATACTTTAAGTGGCGCCCTCTAACATTAAACAAAAAACTAAGTTAATATTTGAGATTCCAGTCATCAATATATTCAATATTTTGTACAATTTCCATGTTACTTAACAAACATGAAACCAAAAAACGAAATAAAATAGTTTTTTAGACGCCCTGTATCTCAGTAACCAAGCCGACTGTTGCAATAGTATTTACAAACCTCAATATCTCAGTTGATAGATGGTTAAGAGAAACGTCATTAAGTAGTATCTTGGAAGATGCTAACTAACCAGTTTCAAATGATAGTACTGAAGTATACAGAATGTCCATAATTGGTTCTCAAGTTAGGTGATGTTTAGATGTCCAAAATTTGATTTTTTTGTCAAAATCATAGCATACTATTATTTTACAAGGTCAGTGTTATATTCAAAATGCGGCAAATGATACAAAACACTAATTTTAGGTATACCAAACCTTATTGCAAATTGAAGAGAAAGAAATCCTGCATCCGACAGAAATTAAAATATACAGAGTGTTCTATTTGAAAAAATCGCCTTTTTGGACATATAAACATCACCTAACTTAAGAAGTAATTATGAACACTCTGTATACTTCAATACTATCATTTGAATTTGGTTACTTAGCATCTTCCAAGATACTATTTGTATCGTAATGACGTTTCCCTAAACCATCTATCAACTGAGATATTGAGATTTCTAAATACTATTGCAACAGTCGATTTAAAAAACTCTCAGGTTTAGAGGTATAACAACTTAAGATTTTTTATTCAGAGAAATGAGTAGAATCTAATTCTGCAATAAAAAATTAGTCGTTTCATAAGAAAAATATATGTTTAATTTGTCATGATTTCTTGGGACACTCTGTATGTTCACCAATATTTTCGTATTATGGCCTCGATACATTCTTCCGATATTCCTGCATGAGATTACAGATCATATTGAAGGTATGACCATGGGGAACTACCTCGCATCGATAAGAGACCCTGTATATAGGTAAATAAATAAACATGCATATCTCGATCTCAATCTATTCCACATCATCTGTTCAGCAGATAATTTTTACGGCCTAGTGGCCACACGTCCGTCAATTTCTTTTGGCTACACTACCGTGAGTTTTTTACGTCTCGGAGAATATAGAGGCCAATCATATTCCTAAAACAACGTCTACGGTATCTCGACGCACGATTCTCAAGACGCATGTTGTCCTAATACACACAAGAACGTGTTTCTATATTTCGTCTTCTTCACCGCACAAATAAGCAGAGATGTTTCTGCACGGTGTGATCCTATGAAGGTACGAGTTAAACGTTAAACTTAAAAATTCCGAAGCAGGTATAACTTTAAACTCGTTTTTATCCAAAACGGCGGTTTTAAGCCACAAACACTAAGAGCACCTTTTGTATCTAAAATTGAATGGAGAATAGGTCTGCCTAGTCAAACATGTCATACAATGCGACACAAAAAAGTTGTGATTAATTAAATTTAAACAACACTGTATGCGGCGCCCTCTAACATTAAACAAACAAGTAAGCTAATTTTTGAGTTTCTCAAATTTCGTTCAATTGTCATGTTACTTAACAAAAATAAAATCAAAAAACCAAATAAAATAGTTTTTTTATGCCCTGTATCTCAGAAACCAAGCCGTTGCGAACCCATGCTCATATGAACTTTTATCTTAAAATTAGTTAAACATTCACCCTTTAAAGTTTGTACAAGTACTTAATTAATACCCTGTGCATGTATGTACCAATTTGTATTTGATTCGATGGTTTTTAATTTTTTCACGACAATTATAAAGAATGAGATTCTTCACAAAATGGATAACTGTAGAAAAATGATGAGTGCCAACAGTGTCAATTTCGGAAATATTACAACTAGGTAAATGGCTTTATAACATTTCAATATAATTTAGATGCTTGCAAATAGAACAATAAAGGGATCACTTTATGCTGCACGCGAAAAGAATTGTATCCACTTTCAAATAAGATCAGTATTTCTTTTGCGTAACTACAGTAAGATTAGAATGTAATTCAAAGTATTGCTTTAACAACGGCTTGATTTAGCACAGACGTAAGAAAAGCTGTTCAGTTTCCGAAATAGGTATTTGTTTTTTTTTCATCAAAACTATCTTCTAAATTATTTACATTTAGTACAAAAAGTACAAAAAAAGTGATTGGGTGTGTGAATAGTTATTTACCTAACGAGTTCGAAAAATTTCTGTATATTATTTTTGTAACGAGTAACTGTAGTAATAATAAAAATAAATAAATTCACAGCTACTTAGTTTTTTGTGTTTACAAGAAATTTGAATTGGTAGCACTGTCCCGCCGATTGCTTGACAATTTGCTTTGCGTTTCAACTAATACCAACCAACAAAATTTCCCCGTTTCCTCGGAAACTAAAAACACCGCAGTGCGGGAAACGGAACTTCCCGTGCATCGAGAATAACCGGTAAATCAGTAATCTTAAGCTATGAGTACAAAAAATAATATTTAATATCCTAAACGCAAAGGTGCTATAAGAAATGCAATATATTTATTAAACAAACAATGTATTATTTTTGTATTTGGAACCAAAAGATAAGTAGAATAAAAGAAGTAGTATAAAAGGAAACACCCGAGAGGAAACTCCATTGCAATATACAGTGTGATTCGTAGTGTTTGCATCATATGAGATTTTTTTATTAATAGTTTTTTTCTAAATTTGATTCCGAAATCAGTTTCTGCATCGATTGAAATAAAAATTTACGAACAAAATTGTAGGGACGTGATTTGCGCTATTTGTCAAATTTAATTTTTTTTCCAACAATCGTTGGAAGATTACAAGTTTGTTATATAAATTGTATAAAATAAATTTAGTGCAGCTGATTTTGTTATTTATAATATTAAAATAAGATACCGAATCCCCGAAAGTTCATTCAGATTTTAATTAAATTTTAGTTAATACTACATAGTAAATAAATACTATTATTTTCGTTATTGTTACATTCGCTCTTCCTAACCTTTCTAGGACACCTCTTTATTTCCTTTTCATTACTTGCCAACACCATTATGTCGTTCAAAGCACCCACCTTTTGTCGTTCCTATTACCACTCCTCCACTTTGATGCCTTCTTACTTCTCTTTCTAAATCCGCTATGTGTTATGAGAACAAGTTAGGTCAGACTCAGACTTTTTCGGTTCAAATACTCCTCCCAATTTTCTAATGTTTTTCTGGAGGCCTTAAATCTAGCAACAATTAACAATTTTTATCCTTCTCTTTCTAGTTCCTCGTTTGTTTTATTTGTCAAAAATATGGATATTATCCACAATTTGTTTGTTTTATATTTTCTCCAGCCTCTTTTTAATATTTCTCGATAAATCTTGTAATATTCATGCATCTATAATTTTGATTTCCATTCTCTTTTCCCTCTTTATATGTAGGACATCTTATTAAGTGTCTTACGACATCTCCTGTATAAGGTATAGTTTAAACATTATTACTTCTTCCTACTCCTTAGGTAGTCCCTTCTCCCATCCAGATTATGTGTTAAGTAACATTCTTAATCTTTCTCTCATCTTTTTTCCGATGTTGTCCCTATGTTTCATTTGACTCCTAATCTTGCTCCTCAACCCCTTCTCCTTTTCCTCTTCCTCCGATTTTCCCGTTTCTACCCAATGCAAGAAAACTTTTTCTTTCTAATTATAAATGTCCTTATATGTATAATATAATTTAAAATATTTTTTTTAGAAAATTAATGTCGTTCTTTACCCACAAACCCGAAAGGCGAGATTTAGATGGACCTGTTCTACAACCTAAACCTTTAATTTAATATAAATATTAGGAAAATTTTATATAAATTATAAATTCTGCAATGACTCCTGAATTATATAAGAGTTGAGTAAAAACAATAAATTTTTATTCTTAATTAAAAGGTTTTTTTTTATTTTTTTAATTTCATATTTTGCATTAAATGCTTATACATGTCCAGTCGCCACTACACAAATTTATGATTATAATAATCGTCAAAACTATAAAATAAGTAACGCTTTAATGTAAGTGTTAAATTTAGGTACGGACAATTCCCTAACCTACACAGGAAGGCTGTTAAAGAACTTCACACCATAATAATTTACTCCGTATCCAGTCCTCCGAAGTCGACGTTTTGGTAGTAAAAGATTATCGCATCCCCTGGTTCGGTAGTCGTGTATTTGGCTGTGGCAAGAGTACATTGTCAGATTGCGAATTACATGACATAAACAAGCGTAAATGTAAAGAGAAGGGAGAGTTAAATTGATAAATCCCGAAAATATAGATTTACAATCCTCTCTGTAACCGATATTTGCGATTGCACGCAAAGCCTGCCTTTGAATTTTAAAAATAGGATGTCTGGAAGAATGACCCATACGATAAATGGGACTGTACTAAAGAAAAATATGCAATCCTGAGAACTTCTACGGACAATGAATTAGACAGTTGTCTAAGCAGGTAGACGCTTTTGTTCAACTTCATGGCAAGATCACTACCATGACAGTCCCATAGGAAAGTGAAATCCAAGTTTAAACCCAGAAATTTCACTTCGGAATAGAAACCAGCCCCAATCAAATGATCAATATTTGACAGACTAAAGACCACCTGTTTTGTTTTTTCTTCATTAAACGCCATTCTATTGGATGACATCCAACCTCTAACATCGTTGATTGCTGATTCCATCACATCAACGCAAGTGTCGAAAGTTGATGCAGATACGGTTAAAACCGTATCGTCAGCGTATTGAATTACACCTGTGTTTGAATCACGCAGATTGAAATTCAGAGGCAGGTCGTTGACATACAACAAAAAAACAGCAGAGGACCCAAAATCAAACCCTGCGGTACACCGTGATTATTAAATCGTAGATCCGAGTATATGCCGTTGACTCGTTCTTTGCATTCTATCGGCGAGAAATGATCTAATTAAAAAACAGCTTTCAGAATTAAAGCTAATTTAATTAAAGTTTATTGCACTGTTTTTAAAGCAGAGTGGCACGGAATTTTGTTTTGAACTGTTTCAGATTATAAGCCCAATAATTTGAAAAAATGTCATGATTCACCACATATAGATAAGTAAAAATCTCTTAAAAAACGGTAAGCATAACTTTTTTTTGGGCGTGGAGATACTTTGCCAATCCACTGTGATAACTGGACATTCGTCTTAATATCGTATCCGTAAACCCAACTTTCGTCCTTGTGATGATCCTTTCATCATCATGGCCTTCCCGAGCAATTCTGGCAAACTTTTACTTAATATCCCTTCTGTGCTTTGGTCATCGAACGAGAACAAACTTTGCTGCAACTCTGCAACTCGGTGCATGTTCAATTTTTCTGTCAAAAAAAAAACCCATTACATGACTCAATGGATATTCCAACGTTTTCTGCAAGTTGAGGTCGAAGGCCTTCCCGGTCGAGGATCATTTGATGTTTTTTATCCCCGTAAACTAAGTGACAGTTTGTAAAAGACCCGTTATGCGAAAAGTTTTAACAATTGCTGTGATGCCAACTGCTCATCGCTACGACGATTCATTGTTGCGTAATTTAAAAACATCATGCGATGTTTTGAACAGACCTCGTATACTATTACTCCACTAATAAATAAGGTAAAAGTTTTCAAACTAAAAATTGAATATCCTTTTGACTTATTACAACGAATTAGCCTCCTTACGTCCGTATGGAAACTTTGCGATATCTAAAAAACTACTGATCCGATTTTTTATAAACTTTAACATATTGTTATGTATAATACAGCAGATGTGATTAGATTTTAAACATAATCCGTACATCCACAAAGACCCTTAACGTACATAGAGTTTCTTCTATCTTGGAATATTTACAAAATATTTGTTTTACAAATTTTTGTTTAATTAAAAAACAATTCTTAGACACAACTTCTGATTAAACCAATTGTTCATCCGATATGTAATTACTAAGATATGATAATCACGTGTTTTCACAGTATCTCCAAGAATGTTAAGTATATAAAAAAATTATGGGAAAAAGTTATTGGAAATTTGAATTTTGAACTGTTTTTTCTAAAATGCAATTCTTTATTTCACTTTTTCAAACAAAATTATATACAGGGTCCTGCATTAGTACGTCGTTCTTTCCTAGCGGCTAGCGAGATAAGTAAAAAAAGTTTATACTAAACTTTAAAAAAGATCACTTCCTAAAATTATTTTTAACGATACAGTGTGCCCCATTTTTACGGGATGCCAAAAATATGTTTTTTTTAATAGAACACCCTGTATCTTTCAAAGTGTTCTGAAGTAGTTTCTCAACCTCTACATAGCCATTTAATTATTTTTTGATTTGCTGCCAGTATTGCCAACTTATAATTGTTTTTCTGAAAAATTTTCCGTAAACAAGCTTCACTTTAAAAAATCATAGCCACTTTGTTTTGAAAATTTAATAAACTAATTTTAGCACCGACGTTAGACTCGATGAAGGTCAATATTTTAATAGTTAGAAATTTAGATTGTGGGCTAAAAAATAGTAAGTTTCCTTAAAACTCAAAAGGTCATAACTCATTTTTTTTTTCAAATGAAATGGCATTTGTTTTATTTTGCTATAAGATATCACTTTTTTCTTCTCTTTGATTTTTACTGAAGGTGTCTTATGCCTAAACTCCGTAGTTTTTGAGATATTTAATAGTTAAAAAAACAATTTTAATTACAATAAGTTTTGCGACACCTATTGTATTATATTTTTGCACCGAAGAAGGCCGTTGGTGGAAAATAAATTGCATACTAGTAGATGTCACATGCCTGCGCTCAAAAAAATATCGCCCCTTCACATTTTTTGCAAGAACATATTTCGATGAAATCATTCGAAGCCCTAGATTTTTAGGAATAGACCCACCAGGTAACAGATCACTTGATCTGACAAAACTGGACTTTTTATAAGGTATGTAAAGAAATAGTCTATAACTATCCACCAAAAACACCAATAAATATGCAGCAAAGCATAGTGGACTCGTTTTTTGGACTCAATTTGTGAAATTAATTATATTTTTTTTCTTTTTTTACAATTTTTTTTTAATGTACTCAATTATTTTGTTTAAAAAAATCCCTAAGTTATCCAAACCCCAAAGTGAAACTAAATCATCGCCATTGCTTTCTTGGGTGCATAAAAATGTAATTAAAATTAAGCAATGCCAACAGATAACTGTAATGACGTTTGAATGTTATTAAATGCAAATCGTTATCATAAGCGATAATTTAGAATCCAAAAAACACTCGTGTCGATAAAGTCAAGTATTTCTGTACAGTACCATGCACGCACGAGAGAACACCTGATGCGCATTTCGCTCTTATTATGAGCTCATCAGAAGTATATACTTAAGTTCGGTATACAACTGTACAAGAAGGCGTGTCCTTTATTACACGAGATGTCGCTAGACACACATTTCACTTATGTAATTAAAATTGTTTTGTTTTTTTAACTATTAAATATCTCCAAAACTATGGGGTTTAGCTATAGGATAGTAAAAAAAAATGCTATCTTATAGCGAAATAAAACAGGCTTTATTTCATTTGAAAAAAATAACTTTTTTGCCCTTTGAACTTTGAAAAATTAACATGTTTTTTGCGAAAAACCTTTAACACAAAATTTAAATGTCTAACTATTAAAATGTTGCTCTTCATTTGCTCTAATGTCGCTGTTAAAATTTGTTTATTAAATTTACAAAACAAAGTCGGTATGACTTTTTAAAGTAAAGCCTGTTTATGGATTTTTTTCAGAAAAACAGTTATAAGTTGGCAACATGGATAGGGGTGAGAAACTACGCCAGAACATCTAAAAGATACAGGGTGTTCCATTATAAAAATTTATTTTGTTTTTCAAGCAAAATGTTTTATGTCGCTGGTTTTGATACGCTTTTACATGATTGTAAGGACGATGTGGAGAAACTTGATTTTCATTTATAACTGAGTAGTTAAATTTCTAAGAGATTTATAGTAATCAAAGTGATTAGGTAATTTAGTTCTTCTATATGCATACTTTCTCAAGCAACGACATAATGGTATTTTAGATTTACTTATTTTTAGAGGTGAATAGTGTGTATCCTTGTTTTATCCTTTGTTTTTTTTTCTAATTACTTGAATATGAATAACGAATTAAAATGTAATAAGTGCAATAAATCTGTCGTTAAAGCTAGATTAGATTGCATAAAATGTGATGCTATTTATCACATAAGCTGCGGGTATAGAATGAAAGGTGCTACCTTTTCTAATGATGATGATTTTGAATGCTGTTCCAAAATTAATAAGAAATCAAAACTAGATTCACCGACTCCTGAATATGGGAATGAGATGAATTCTGATAGCAAAATAGCGTTGGAATTAACTTTTAGCGTCAAAGAACTGCAAGAATCAGTTGCTTCTCTTATAAAAATTGTAGATACACAAAACGATAAGTTGAATCAAATCTCGGGAATTTTGAATAAACTTTCTGAAATTACAACTGAAAACGCTAACCTTAGGGAAGCTATAACAGTTTTGACAGATAAAGTTAATACTCTCGAAAATTTATGTAGTAATATGGAATCGTCTAAGAAATCTCATGACGTAACGTCTAATAATACAACATCAAGTGATGAAGATCTAATTGCGGAGCTAAATGATCGAAATTGGCGCAAATGTAATGTTATTTTATTTGGAAGAGTTGAATCTAACAAAACTTCAATTATTGATAAAATAGAAGATGATAAAGTTATAGTTAATAACATTTTACAATCAATTGGCGTAACTTATAGACCTTTACGATTATTTCGGGTTGGACGTAAAATAATAGCAAACCCAGACCGCTAAAGCTAATTTTTAAGGATGTTTATGAAGTACGAGAAGTTTTAAGATCTAATGCAATTAATCCTAATAAACAAAATCATTTTCACGCAGATAAAACACCAAAACAGCTAGAGTATTTGAAGAAGGTGATTTCTGAACTTCGCGTAAGAAAAAATAATGGAGAAACAGAGTTAATCATAAAATATCGTTTTGATGTACCGTTTATTACAAAGTCCCTGGCACCGAAACCTTCTGCGTCAAAAAACAGAATTTCTATTTTCAAAATTGTGGTGGCATTAGAACCAAAATTCAGATGCTATCTATAATGATTGCTTGCAGTAATTTTGATGTTATTATTTTATGTGAAACTTGGCTATATGAAAATTTGGGTAACAATTTGCTTCAGTTCAGTAATTACAATATTTATAGATCAGATCGATCTGTATCAGGTAACGTTAGAGGAGGTGGTTTGCTGATCGCAGTAAAAAAATGTTTTATCACTTCTTTAATTCATCTTGATAATAAAATCGAGCATTTATTTGTGAATCTAAAATTAATAACGTCATATACATTATTGGTGCAGTTTACATACCTCCTGCTTCCAGTTCTATGATTTACGACAAGCATTGTCAATTTCTTGAATCACTTTTGTCTAATAATAGTAATGCTAAAATAATACTTGCAGGGGATTACAATTTACCTAATCTTGTTTGGAATAAGAAAGGAGTTGATTTTGAAAGGGTTTCATTTTTTGATCAAAAGGAAAGATTCATCATTAATTGCTATAATTCTCTTCTTTTAAATCAGGTTAATTTAATTCCCAACAGTAGAAATGTTTATCTTGATTTAGTGTTTACAAATGTATTGAATGTTTATGTATCTCTATCTACTAATAGATTACAAGATGATAGTGTTCATCATAATGCTTATGATATAAATATTCCTCTAAATACGAAGTGCGAGTACTTACAGCCTCAAGAAGTAGTAATATATAATTACCATGAAGCAGACTATGTTAGTATAAATAATTATTTTTGTTCTATAGATTGGAATATCGTTTTTAATAATAGTAATATTGAAGTCATTATTGAAACATTTTATTCTTTGTTTAATGAAGTACGAGATCGCTTTATACCATCTAAGATAGCATATAATAAATTAGACAAGTTTCCAATTTGGGTCACTAAGGAATTAAAGGAATTAATACGGCAGAAAAAATATCTCATCACACATTTAAACGTAGCGGTTTGCCTCAAGATTATGATGTCTTTAAGTGTTTACGAAATAAGTGCAAAAACTTTCAACAGATTTATTTAATTATTATATGGTCAAAGTCAATTCTAATTTACAAAGTAATCCTAAATATTTTTGGAAATTTTATAATGAAATAAAGGACAATAATTCCATCCCTCTTTTAATGCGTAATTCAAGCAATGGAAAGGTAGCCGAAAACAGTAATAAGGTGGTCGAATTATTTGCTGAGTATTTTGCATCTGCATACACTAAACCTAGTGTACTAAATTATTTAGACTCTTCCGAAAGATTTTTGATCATGAATCAAATGCGGAAAGTGTTAGACTAAGTATTTCGATTGAAGAAGTTTACAAAGAATTAAGTTGTTTGGATAATAGCACAACTTCAGGACCTGATGGAATTCCTAGTTTGTTTTTGAAAAAATGCGTATCGTCCTTAACTATTCCAATTCATCGTCTATTTATGTTTTCCTTAAACAATGGTGTATTACCGAAAATATGGAAATTATCATTTGTTACACCGATCCATAAATCTGGCAAATCAGATGATGTATGTAACTACAGAGCAGTTTCGAAACAGTCTATACTTCCTAAAATATTGGATAATTTTGTAGCAAGACAACTGACGTGGTCAGTAAAAGATTAATATCTCCATGTCAACATGGATTCATGAAAAATAGATCAACTATATCGAACTTAATGGTTTTCCAGCAATTTATAATGAAAGGTTTTGAAAAAAAAGTCAAACCGATGTGATCTATACTGATTTTGCAAAGCTTTCGATAAAGTTAATCATGTAATACTGCTAAAAAATTAGAGAAACTAGGCTTCAATAAATCGATTTTATCATGGTTACAGGCGTTTTTTGTGCAATAGATTTCAAAAAGTTAAAATTAAAACTATACATCTGAAGTATTTCCAGTATATTCCGGAGTACCTCAAGGTTCTCATTGTGGTCCGATATTATTTTTATTATTTATAAATGATATAAAAAATTACATCAAACACTCAAATTATCTTTTGTTTGCTGATGATTTAAAAATTTTTAATTATATTAGATCTAAAGATGACTGCGACAAAATGCAAAAAGGATTTACATGGTTTAAACTTGTGGTGTAATCAAAATTTACTATTTCTTAATCATGATAAATGTAATGTAATGACATTTACTAGATCAAAAAAAGAGTTGAATACATTTATAAAATTGACGACAAAAGAGTTTCTAAACTAGAAATAAAAAAGATTTAGGTGTACTTTTTGATAGTCAACTATTGTTTAAAAATCATATAACCAAAATGTGCAAAAAAGCAATGCAAAAATGGGGAATGATTAAAACTGTTAGCAATGATCTCACTATCAACTCTATTGTGACATTATATTACTCTCTGGTACGAACTCAATTGGAATATGCAACTATTGTTTGGTGTCCACATATTAATTACCTGGAAAATATGATTGAAGATGTTCAGAAAAAAGTTCTACGTTACCTAGATTTTAAACTAAGGAGAAGCAACATCACAAATATAAATAATCCAATTTTATCATCTTTACAAATTCAATCCTTATCCAATAGGCGTCAAATTGTAGATTTATGTTATCTCCATAAGATTGTTAATGGCGAAGTGGATTGCAGTGTGCTAGTTGAAGAATTAAATTTTATATCTTATGGTAATTTACGATCAAGATCTAAAGATATTTTTAAAGTACCTCAACATTCTTCCAATTTTGCGTATAACAATAGTATATCAAGACTTATGAGACTGGGCAACAAATTTAATATTTTTATGTGGTTTCATTTATTTGGATCACCATACAAAAATTTTAAACATAAGTTAAATTCATATACTGTTTTTCCACAATTAAATAATTAAGTATTATTATTATTATTATTAATTGAGTAGCTTAACTTGTAAATAATTTAACGAATATTTAGGAATTGTAACATAACCATCAAGACAAATTACATTATCGATGTAAGCTATACATTTAGATAACAAATTTTCCAATTCATTTAAAAACTATTTGTTATATTTTTGGTGGGGATATAAACATCGTCTTATCAATCTGTTTTAGATTGTGATAAAATAACCTAAATTTGGTCAATATTAATTGCTTCTTTAGTTTCTTAAAACCATTAACCAGTTAACCGAATTTCTTTTGTGGTTGTACATGTCCAATATGTAAAACTTCAGAGGGTACTTGAACTATAAAACACTAAAAATTCTAATCATAAATCTTCCAAAAATAATTTATGGTAAAGTTGGCGTAACAGAAGATTGATCTCTTGGATTGAGAAGTTAGCCAGATGATGCGGCACTTATTTAACAATAAGATTTAGAACATTTGAAAGGACGAATGACCGCGTGAAGGCTACAATAAATCACAAGAATAAATTATATACGTAACAATTTCGAATTAAACAATAAAAAAAACATATAAGTATCGGTTAACTACAAAATTTTAATAGATTTTTAGGCATTCGTTGCTGACCTTAATTTTGTGCAAGCGTGTAATTACAATTCAGTAATATCATATATGCACATATCAAACGTAGATTCAACAGTCGTAATAAAACATTATGATAGTTGGAAGGTAAATACAAATTTAACACCATGTGTTATGCAATCAATGTAAGCAAAATCTATATACTAAACTATTCGGGCATCATAGCAGAATGTCATTATCACGAGATTTGTCGATATTTTAAAGGACGAGATCGAATGTTAATACTTTTAATTTTTCATAAAAAATTCAAGGCTCGCAATAATTAATTAAAATACGGTTACCTTAATTTCTTCCTCGTAACCTTTGAAAATCTAATTAAATTTTTTTAATTACCTTTGATCTGCTACGACGCGTCTCTCATCTGTAATTCGGTATCGTTCTGTTTTATAAACCATATTGTCAAAAGCACAATGTAATTATATTGTTAAATAAAAACCCTCGATTGCAATCAACGTGGTATTTAGGTATGAAGTCGCGCAGGTACTTATTAACACTTTCGCTGTTCAATAACAACTGCGGCTGTATTGGAAAGTTGATTTTTTTATTAGAACAAAAACCTTTAATGAAACATTACACTACAATTGACATTGAAGTTACCTACTGCCGCTATCGACCAGTCAAACTGTTTTAGATGATTATCGCAAATTTTTAACTACGTTGCCGTTATCTAATTATGTATGGTAAAGATGCGTGATTTTTTATTAATGTTTAGGAATTATACGCTTTTATCAGAGCGTATCAAAATTGTAATAACATTTTTGTCATTATATGAATTCTAATAATAATAATTTTATTATTCAATTTCTTTCCAAACTCTTGAAGGTTTGAAAAAGCGCTTCAATCCAGTTTGGCGAATATTTTGCGGTTTGAGAATTTTTAAGGCTGCGTATGAGTCAGTACTTCGTACTTGTTTTTAATTATCAGCTGAAAGTTGATTTGATTTTATTATATGCAAAAAAATTATAAAGTTACATCAGAAAGCTTCGTGACGTAATATTAAGGTTTTGAACGGACATATCGCAATGCGAAGTAGTTTTTTGAAGTAGAAAGAGAGGTTCGAACAAAAATGTACTTTATCGTGTAAACTAAACAAATTAGCTTATCAAAATAACTCTAACTGCATAAATTAAGTACAGTATTACTTTAAATTGTTCGCTATCAACAACGTGGCAATATTTACATAAATGATGTATATTACCTTGACTTAATGTCTTACTCTGCATCTTAATGAGTGTTTTTGTGCTTAAGCATTGTTTAAGCTTTAAGCGGATTCTAGTTTTTAATTTTCAGCGACAATTGCATGTTTTTGTCTAAAAACGCTAAACTAAGTAACATATTTAAACAAAAAACTACCACGTGTAAATTATACAGGGTGAATCACCACCAACAGGACGGAAGTTTATAGCGAAACAGTAAAAGTGTTACAAGTTTTGTCCTTTTGAAATATGCACTACGTCCCAAAAAAAGTGTGTCGCATCGCATCAAAGCAAATTTCTTTTTATAGAGCACCCTGTTTGCGTTTTTTGATTGTCCGTAAAAAATAAGGTATACTTTCATAAACGTTTCCTATAGCTAAATACAGAGTGTTGTGACTTATCATTATCTTCTAATCTAACAAATAAACTATGACAAATTTACTCTTACGTCTAAATAGTTGGATATTAGCTGAATGTATTCGTTGATTGAATATTATACATCTTTTTACAAAGAGTTTCGAGTCCTCTTTCGAATTGAATAAGGGTGTCCTATGTTAGGTGTTTTTGCGCAATTTGCAATTTTTTTTAAATTAATGCCAGCGAAAGAATTTAAAACAAAAAATGCATACGTAATCTAATCAGTTAATGTCATTTTATGACATTACAATTTGCTAATAATTGCTTATAATAGTCCGTAAGCAAAAATTTAAACGTACATCATAATCGTTTTTTGCCAAATGCTGATGTACACACACTCATCTGACTGATGCCTAAATCATGCGAAATGTATCGCTGGATTATTTTTATTTACCTTTTGGTAGGCAGTGCCACCAAGTAGCACGGAATCTACCGAGCAGTCTTTCGAAAACTTCTTTTTCTAATTTTTACAGGTAAAGTGACACTTTTAATAATTAAAGTAGGTAGGTGTCAAAATGCCCACTCTTCATAACTTGTTACTAAAAGTTAAATTTTTCGTCACCTGAAAGGTTTCTTTAACATTCGTTTTGAAAATATGTGGCAATCATTCGTAACATCGGTTACATTCCATTAGAATTTGAATTTGAAGTAGATTTAATTCCTTTTGAAACTTTTTTTTTCCAAATTAGAAAAACATTTGAAACTCATGTGATATTGGGGGACCGACCTCACTACGCTCGTCCTGCATTTATCACTTTTCTTGCAAAAAATCGTGCGTTTCGTCATTGGTAACATAAATTCCTATTTTTAGATGTTCTCTGGTCAGGTACTATTCAGCCTAAACTCTAAATGCTAGTAGACGATTTTCTAAGCATTCTCCAATGCAAAGTATCATGTCTTTCACGAATCTCATACTGCTTAAATTTTAGTAACAACTAAAATACTAAATAACTAAAATACAGGGCGTTCCAATAAGAAAAAATATAATTGTGATGCCCCACACTTTTTTGGAAAATACTCTATACTTCAAAATGATTTTAAAATGTAATATTCATCAACTACTAAATGACAAAACTGTAAAACTTTGACTGTTAAGATGCTATAATCTTCCGTTAGTGGCGATTCACCCTGTATACTATAGACTCAAAAAAATTTAAATTAATTTTAAGTTATTCTTTTTTTTATTTAAGGTTTGTTCCTGAGGTAGAGGTAAAAATAAAACTGCCTTTTGTAGGAGTAGTGCCGACGTTTCATTTTTACCTCAGCCTCAAGAAGATCCTTCAATAAAAAAAGCCTGTTGTTTGAAAGAATACAAATGGGTTACAGTTTACAAAGTACTTAACCGAACTTTAAACTCAACCTTCTACAAATTGATTAATAGCCCTGATTATTAATATTTTGCTTGGCGTTAGAGATATCGAAATAAATCATTAGGTACGCGTTTATTTTTAACTAGTTTGGGAAATAATAATTTGACAAAAGTGAAATATTAGTCAGTTTTGAGTTTTTTTGGATATGTTCAATAACTTGTTGCAGAGTTTAACCTGAAACATTCACAATGTACTTCCATTAATGATGGAAAAGCAACCACTGTAAATGCTCTTTTTTTTTATAAAACTCACAGCGTTGTTACAATTGATCAAATTGGTCGATCTCTTCGAATAGATCCGCATTTTGAGGAAAACGATATATTGGCTGCAAATTCATTACAGTCTTAACTTACAAGACGAAGCCTTACAAATCTAAATTTTTGCAGTGTTAAAAAAAGGTGATAATAAAAGATTGGTCCAAGGTAGTTTTTACTCCACATCTTATGAAATAAGAAGGCGAGTTATGCGACGGTTTCCAAACCGAAAATATTAACACCTCTTTTTTACTTTTTCCGATGAATTAGAGTTATTTATTCGTATGGTACAGTATACAAATATTGTATTATGATGTAAGTGTTATGTATGGTGCCCCAGAAGATCAGTATAAACCTGTATAGTGTGGTGACGAAACCGTGTGCAATTGTGAATTGGTTCGTCTTGGGAAAGTATTTACTTCAAGGTTTAGGAAAACCACTAAAACCTAAACATGCCAACCCTTACTCACCCTAGTATTCACATGTAATAATATTAATTAGAGTTAGTATGTTAAAATAAGGCAAACAAAATTTTTGTCCGACGGCAGGCCGTCCATCCGATTTTTATGAAACTTTGTACATGGCCCTTATTTATAATTCCGCAAATCTGTTTAGATTTTGGGCTATATTTATTTTACACATTTTTGTTTCAAATAAAAGTTATGTATAATTTAATTATATATATATATAATTATTGTTCAAACTATTTTTTAACTCGATAAGTAATTACTGAGAAATAACAATCACGTGGCAATAATTGTTGTAACAATATCAATTTTACAAAAAATTTGAGAAAGAAAAGTTGTTGAAAATTCTATTGTCTATAGCTTTTGTTTGAACCATTTTTTTCTAAAACGCAAATTTATCTTAGATTATTGGTGCGATGTGGAGTTCTACGGTAAACTTGTTTAAACTACAGACATTTACTGAAAAATACTATGTTTACTAACGAGGTTATATTCACAACTAAAGGGTTTGTATAGTCTCAAAATTGTAGATGCTAAACCACATACTACTTCTAGACTTAGGAATCTAGACGAGCTTTGTACCAGAATAAGTCAAAGATGTTAACCAATCTGCATCCCTAAGTAGCTAAACAAAACAGAAAATAACCTTACAAAATTTATTCGAGTACACGGAGAACTTGTAATAATTTCGAGCATAGACCAAAATAAGAAAAATGCAAATTTGTCATGACATATTCATATTTTGAAAAAAGAAGGCAGCTGGATACAAGCTGAAGGGAGCTGCTGTTTTCACTAGAGAGAAAAGAATATTATTATCGAAGCAACAAGCGAGGAAAGCGATTCTTTTGCCACTCGAACTCGAATTGCCCCACAATCGTAGCGAGTAGGGCATTATAGTGAAAGTGGAAAAAGGCTTTCCTCATGTGTTAGACACAACATTTTTTCCACGACATTCAACCTACTGAAAGAATAAATATTATCCCCTTTTGAATTAACGAGCCTTCTGTAGGAGTGGAAGTGTCACGTTCAATTAAACATTCTTGCTCTTCATTGTGCCGACGTTTCGACCAACCATGCTGGTCTTTATCAAGGCTCTTTATAATAGAAACAAGTAATTAGTTTGATAGTTACATTTTTAAGTCAAAACTTGTTAATATGTGTATTATAAGCAAAATATAAAAGTAAAATATTGTAAACTTACCTAAAGAATGTGAATGAAAAACGAACGATATTAATCCTTGGTTTTTGTTTAGATCCAGTTTATGTATATACGAGGCTGGTTCAATAAATACACGTTCGAACGGTGGTACATGTAAGCGGTTTATTTACACTAAACAAAATTGCCATTACTACAAAGACATGCATCCCACTGCTTCACAAGACGCTGTATACCGGTGTGGTACCAGTCCATTGGCTGTTCGCGGAACCATTTCAAAACTGCCTGCTTGACTTGAGCGTCCGACTGGAATCGCTGTCCCTAAGTGCCTTCTTCAATGGTCCGAAGATATGGAAGTCACAGGGTGAAAGATCCGGGCTGTAAGGGGGTGTTCTAAAATCTCCCACCTCATCCGCTCCATCTGTGATTTGATGATGTTAGCTGTATGCGGCCTTGGCAAATCCGCTGTCGATTGTCGCCCATCTGTGAACTTCCGACACCATTCCACGACTGTGGTTTTTGAAGGACACTCTCCACCATAAACATTTTGCATTCTCCCATAAATCTGAACTGGAGTGTTGCCCTCAGCATGCAGAAACTGTATGACTGCTCGGTAATCGGTTTTGGACGCTCCAACTATAAGACCTGCCATAATGAAACGCGCACAACAACTGTCTCCTGTACGAATATCACGAGGGTTGTGTCACAATAGACAGCTATATAGCAGCCGCTGGCCTACGCAAATTTGTACGATTATAGCTCCACTAACAATCGTTTCACAGCGCTCGAACGTGTATTTATTGAACTAGCCTCATATATATAATTAACAATTAATTGAGTAGAAATATAAAAATATTTTTCAAAACAGTTAATTAAAATGACTAGAATTAATACGGTCTAAAAATTAAAACGTTATAAGACAAACATCAACATAAACGAACGAACGTGAAATACAGTATAAAAATATAAAACCAAAAATTATTCTCATAAAATTGGTTTATGAACATGCGACGGATTTTGATAAATGGAAATCACTTTTGAGTAAACGGGATTGGAACCAAATATTTCTAAGTGAGGATATTAATGAAGTAACAAATAAATTTGTAAATATTTAAAAAAATGCAATTAGTTCGAGCACAGAAACAAAAATATTAAGAGGGCACAAAATCAAACGAAAACCATGGATTACTTTAGGTCTTATAAATTCTATAAAGCAGAGAGATGTCTTGTTTCAGACATACAAAAAATTTAAGGATCCAAACATACTAGTGGATATATATATATATATATATATATATATATATATATATATATATATATATATATATATAAATAGTTTGATTGCAAAGGTAAAGAGAAACTTACAAAACTGATTTGGGATACTGTTAAGCAAGCATTAAATTTTAATTCTAGATCTACAGATGTCAGTAACATAAAAATTAATGATGATGTTGTATGTGATAAGAAAAAAAATTGCAAACAGTTTTAATCAATACTACATAAAGATTGCTGAAGAGATGACATATAAAGTTAATAACATTTCTGATAACAGCACATTTTCGACACAAGAGTGCGCTAACTCTATATTTATGTTTCCTACTGACGTTCCTGAGGTATTACATTACATTTCACAACTAAAGCGCAACAAAACCCAAGTATTGATGGAGTAAAGTCGTTTATTCTGAAAGAAGTCTCAGAAAGTATTGCACCAGTTTTCAAATAATTAATAAAATTTTTGAAAACGGAATTTGTTTAGATCATTTTAAGGTAGCTGTTGTAAAACCTTTATATAAATCCGGTGATAAAGAATTGATCGAGAATTATAGACCTATTTCAATAGTATCGACAATTGCTAACATTTTTGAAAAAGTCCTAAAAAAAAACGTAGATTTCATAAAAGTTAATAACATATTATTGGGTTAACAATTTGGTTTTAGAGAAAACTTTGGGACAGAGGATGCTATTGCTCAAGTAATAAGTAGGATTTATAAAAATATAGACGATAGTACACCTACTTTAGCTGTTTTTCTTGATTTGGCCAAAGCCTTCGATACCATCAGTTATTCTAAACTAATAGAAAAGCTAAATAAAGTAGGTATTCGGGGAGTTGCAAATCAGTTAATTCAATCATATCTCCATAAAAGAAATCAATTTCTTAAAACAGGTGGTGTATGCAGTGACCCACAGATAGTAAAATTTGGTGTACCACAAGGTACAGTCTTGGGGCCAATTTTTTTTATTTTATACATAAATGATTTTCTTCTAAACAACTTTGGTAGAACACTGTATTCATATGCTGATGATACTGTCGTAATTTATGATTCCAACAATTGGACAGAATTAGAGGCCACGGCAACCCAAAACCTTAAATTAATAAAAAAGTGGCTCGATCAAATTTATTAACGTTAAACCCACAAAACGAAATTTATGACATTTTCTTCGTATAAAAACAAGATATTAAATTAAACAAACCTGATTGTATACTAAATTAAATTGTTTAACTAAGTACTACGCGCATATAGTTCTAATGACAAATTCTTACATTTTTTAAAGAGACATTTTTAACACGACTTTATTTTCCTTGCTAGTGAAGAAAGTTTGTGGTGGAAAAACACTCTCTGGTATTTCACTGTGGTATTAATATTTTTCAAAATTAATTCGCTGTCTTTTAGGTCTCCTCTGAGACTAACACACGTTTTTATTTGTTATGGTAAATAAAAATTCTAGTGTAAGTGCTGGACAAGAATTCTATATCAAAAAAAAAAGTTTATGCAGTATTTCAGCGACGATATTTGTTGAAGCAGGCGGTCCATTATAATTACGGTTGCTCAAAGTTATTTATACCAATTCATTCTATAAGAAATCCCAAGTTGCCAATCAAATTATTAATGGAGCACCGATTACTTTTTCACAAATATCTTTACCAATTTCTTCTGCAATTATTATAAGAGATATTTTTTATTTATTTTGCAACAACACATGTCAATTTACTATATGGAGAATATTACTGCTAATTTTAACGGCAATATGTTTCAATAATTGTTTTAATTTAATTTATTCAAAACATAATATTATTTAAAAATTAAAATAATTATAATATAATAAAAAAATTGTTAAATTTCTTTAGCGGAAAGCAAAACATTTTTCTTACCGAGGGTGTGCCGCCGTGGACAAACATCTGCGACATGAAAATTATAAAAATTGAATATAATTAAATAAAAAAAACTACTAAATTGCACAATTTAAAATTTCAATTTTTTGTCTTTCTTTGAATGGTACAATAACAATTACTAATCAACTATCAGATCACGTTAAAATATATAAATTTAGTAGCAGTAGCAAAAGAAAAGGGACTTCAAAATTAATACCATGCAAAATCCCGGAAAAAGTATGTATTTTGTGAAATAGTATATTATTTTATACAGCTGAGGAAAACTGATACTTTTCATGGTGCGCCCGTGTTTAGCAGTCGAACGAAGCGAGGCTGACAATACAGGGTGTTTTGTAATTGAATGTCAATATTTAAGGGAGCGATTTTGGGTTCATTTTAAGAAAAAAACTTCATATAAATGTATGTAATAAACGTCTTAACTTATCCCTCTCGGTGGTAAAGTTTTCAAAAATAAATCATTTATTATTAATATGTGTACGTAATACCATTTAGATATTTTAATGAAATTCGGCATAGTACATCTATATATTAAGAGGCATTTTTTAATGCATCACGTGTTTTCTTGTTCTCACCAGTGGCGTTCGTACGGAATTTGACCTACCTATTTTGGCAGACATTGATGGTACGCCACTGAATTCCTCTAAAAAAAAATTAATATTGAAATCCCCAATCATTTCTAAGCAAATTTTATCTCTTGATTTTTTTTCAATCCGAAGCACGGTTTTTACCTAAAACCTAATTTGAATTTTATTTTAATATCTTCATTTGTTACAGATAACTAATAGATCTAGTTGTACAGGTACAGTGAAGGTTCGTTTTGCACAAACATTATTTTAACGAAACACTTTAAAAAATAAAGATAAAGAAAAGTTTTTTAAATAAAAGTTATCATTAAAGTCTGAAGCTAAAACTTTCATGTGCAATTTTTTTTTATATTTTAATAATGTTTATAGTTATAGCTTATTTAAAGCTTAACTATTCTTAGAAGCGTAACTTACAAAATAGCATTATTAATTTTTTTTTAAATCAAGATAGAGCTATTTTTTTAGGCAGAAGTGGTAACTTAAGTTTTATGCTGCAATGTTTGTTTAAATTTTTTTTTTAATTAATCTTAACCAAAAAATATTTGTGTGTGTGCCAGTTACATTCCAAATGCCACTGCATACAGACAAATGACAAATTATACTTATGTATTTAAAAAAGAAATTAACACAAACTGTAAGTATGTAATAACGATGTTTTTTGGTAATTCTACCTTATATTTCAAGGAAAGAAACGTTGTTTAAATCTTAAATAATTTAACCCAATTTTTAAAATAATAGTGTGGTTTGATTACACAAACTTTGGAATTTTTGTTTTGGAAACATGGAAAAATAGATTAACTACTTATATATGTTTCTTTGGTTTAAATGATTAACATAACTTTAACCTCAATTTATCATCAGTATAGTATATTAGTCATCCACAGCGTCACGTCTGCTCTCGGCATTCTCGCAGCATTCTCGTGTGTTTTTAGCTTACTTTTAACTGCAGTATTATAAACACAGGTAACATTGGTTACGTTCTCACTATGTAACCGATACTAGAAATATTGATTTATGCGTTTGTGAATCTTCAAGAGCCGACATTTTTTTGTTTTTTCTTTATTAAATTGAAAACTTCCAAATGAATTTAAGAATATTTTCTAACAGACATTTTACCACTTAATTATAATTAACATAAATGGTTTATACCAGATGTCCCAAAAAGTGTTAACATGGGATTGAAATGTTAACATGTAAAATCCTATGGCCAATTTAAAATGAAAGACACTGTATACAAGTTGATTTAGATACAAGTGCCGAAACAAGATTTACCTTTTTTAAATAGAACATCCCGTATATTTTCGCATATTTGGATTCCTTGGAAAATTCTAGTTTTTTCGTCTATAATGAAACATATGAAATATGTCTATAACTTTAGTTTAAACTGTTTTTTTTTTAAACGCAATTTCTATTTTCCCTTTGTTTAAGGAATTTTCAATTCGTCTTGCGTGAGCGCGCGATACCTGGTTTTGCCCCGACATAGGAATGGTAGTCGGTAGCAGGTGGCGTTCGTATAATGGCTTAACATAAATTTAACAATCGTTGGCCGTTACTGAAATGTATAATTCGATTTTACAAACTGCTTTGCGGTGCACATTTCCTTCTTTCTTAAACGTAGATTTTTCTCTACAATATATCGTTTTTTTTTCGCTTTTTCTATTAAAGTTGCGACACTGTTAAACGTTTATTTTATTTTTCCGAGCAAAATGTTTATTTATTTATTTATTCGTATGGTACATTTCAAATATTGTATTGTGATGTAAGTGTTATGTATAGTGCCCCAGAAGATCAGTATAAACCTGTATAGTGTGGTGACGAAACCGTGTGCAATTATGGATTGGTTCGTCTTGGCAAAGCATTTGCTTCAAGGTTTAGGAAAACCACTAAAACCTAAACATGCCAACCCTTACCCACCTTAGTATTCATATGTAATAATATTAATTAAGTGTGTAAACATTATAGAAGGTAAATAAGAACATAAAATATAACAGCACAGCCATTGCATGACGACATATAATGGACCGGTCCAAGCGCCAGTCACGACAATGACGAAAAAATAGTAGGTTAAAGAAATAGCAAAACAAAGTAATGGAAAAACAGATAATCAGGACAAGAATACAAAATATTGCTGAACTTCAGATGTCCTTCAGATTCGTAAGCCTTAATATAGCTTCATCCGTTAAATTATGAATGTTTGGAAACCCTCCTTTAAACTTCGTTAATTGACAATCCTCTACAATATGTGTAACGGTCTCTGGTTCGTTTCCACAGTCACAATTTGGATTAGAAATCGGCACCCCATTTAAACAACATAGAGTTGCATTTTGAATGGCCTGTTCTTATGCGATTTACTCTTGACCAAATTTTGATTGATAAGTTTTTTGTTAAATTGGCATTTATCCAATTCTCGTTTTAAAGCACCTTTTCGTAGAATGTTCGATGTATAATATTACAAAGAACAGGAAGCCAATCAAGAGGAGTAGATTTAATGGTTCCACTAATTATACGCATAGTGCAATTCAACTAGGCATCTATTTTTTTTTGTATGATAACTATTCAACCAGAGAGGAGCACAACATTCTGCTGTAGAATAAACTAATGCCAATGCAGCTGTACGAAGTGTCTTTGCATCTGCTCCCCAAGTTCTTCCAGCTAATTATTGAATGACATTATTTCTTGTTTTCATTTTTTGTTTAACTTTTTCTAAATGTGTCTTGTAAATGTAAATGTGTTAGAAACGTCTGTCTTTTTAAGATTGGGGCATAATAGCCATTTTTTGAAATAATTTTCCATAATACGCAAATCATCAGATAGTTTATTTTTAATTTCGAAAAATCTGAATGTTGAATTGAAATTGCCATATCATCGGCGTAGACGAATTTTCGACATTGTAATGAAGGAAGATCAGAAATATATACATTAAAAGAATAGGTGCAAGAACCGATCCCTGTGGAAGACCATTATTTAAAAATCTAAATTTACTGCTTTTATCTTCAACAAAAACTCTAAACTTCCGATTAGACAACATACTTTCAATAAAAGAAATAATTTTGGAACAAGGAATAACGTTAAACAATTTAAAAAGTAAACATTCTTACCACACGGTATTGTATGCAGCAGTTAAGTCTAAAAAGATAACTCCAGTTTTAAGTTTCTTGTGGAATCCAGCTTCGATACGTGTTGTTCATGCCAATACTTCAGCTCAACAACTTTTACCGGATCGAAATCCTGCTCGTTCAATTGGTAATTTCTCTTCTATTAACGGATTAATTCTTTGAAAAATCAATATTTCCTAAACCTTATAAATTACACTTAACAAACTTATTGAACGATAAGAAGTTGGGTCTGTAGGAGATTTATTTTTTTTTAAATTGCTACTGACATTTAATATCTGTTGGTAACTTATCTGTATTATAAATATCATTGAGAAACATAAATAATAATTTCCCAAATTTTTCAGAAATTCTGGATGTATTTCATCAAACCCAGCAGCTTTCTTTGATTTGGTCTTTTAAATTAATGTTTTAGCTCTTCTACAGTAAAAGGTCTGGATATATCTTCTGAGATAGGTATAGATTTTCTTTTCTTCTGTAGACACTTTTTCATCTTTGTGATAATCGATTTGTCCATTTTACTGAGTTTGAAACATTAACCAACCGAGAAGCAATATAATTTGGAGAAATTTTGTATTTGTTTTAGAAGATTGATTTGTGGAACCTAATTTATTTAAAAGTGCCCAGCTTTTACGACTTGAATGTACGAAATTCATATTTTCCATTAATGAATTCCATTTTTCTTTTCTTCCATTATTTAGAGATGACAGTACAGCATTCCTATTATCTTTATTTGGATTTTCTAGATATGATTTGCTTGTACAATCTGTTTGTTTCAGTTGACCAACATGGAACATATTTCTGTCGAAAACTTCGTGGAATGGATTTTTTGCTGCACATTTAACAGCACCTACAAACCTAAAATAATTATCAGAAACCGGTGGTATCCATCTAAGAATAGAATCGAGAGATGTTCTATAGTGTATCCAATTAGCTTTTTGAAAATTCCATCTTAGTTTTCTAAAGATTTTACGAACGGAATTTGTATTAGCGAAGGTCTTTGTTGACTTGTTCGAAAACCGTTTAATACCATACGTGTTGATACTTCAAACACAGGTCTCGACTGTAATCGTTTTGCCATCGAGCGAAGTAAAATGTTATATGTCCCCGCATTATAATTTCAATAATCTTGTTTAGAATATTGTAGGGGTTACAGAAGTCTTGCATACATTTGTTGACGTATGGAGACACCTAGAGATCTTTGGGGATATCCAAGAAATTTTGAGGATATCCGTGATATTTAGAGATCCGAAAATATATGGGGATATCCGGAGATATCCAGGGATATCCAATAATATCTTTAGATATTCGGGGATATAGACATACAAAATTTAGTAGGTGGTTTACCCTCGGCTTCAATTAAAAATTTTTAAAAACAGAACCAAACCTATATGAAAATTTTTAAATGCAACGCACTAACTTTTTGAAGATTTCAAATTTTCACCACCAATATTTTGATTCGAGGTGTATCAATTTTTATTAAAATCAATCTCCTAAGTTTCTTATGGAAAAAATTAGTGTTTGCTTAATTAGTCCAGTCAATCAATACATAAAAACAGGGTTTGTTTGGAAAAGGTTGGGAAATTTTGAAACTTGGCACATATGTTGCCGTCCTTAACGACCATCTGATTTTGCTAACACGCGCGTCGTACGCCGCTCACGACGTCATCTTGGAAAAATGACGCATGAAATTAGATCATATCTTCCTTAACGTACGTTTTTTTAGAAAAATATTACTATTCAAAATTATTCCCTATAAAATTGCTTACTATTTACCTCTTAACTATTTTTGTTCGATGAATATTCAAATTCAAATTCGAAAAAATAGGTTTTGTCTTAGAGCGCATTTTTAGATGTATAAAAGTTCGTTTATTTTACAATTGATGAAATATCACTAGCAGTGATACGTGAATCTCCTTTTGTATAATTCTGTTTATATTGTCCGAGAAGATATAGATTTGCTTGTTCTCCTAACAGCTCTCGGGCACGAATATGGCAACATTTATTTCCGAAAACATTTAATTTGGAAAAGGAAAGTCTCCGGGAAAATATACACACCTCACGGAGCTTACAATACTGTAGTAGACAACATTCTGTTTCTTCACACATTCAGTCATTGCGATACCACAACATCTATCTACAATCAGAGAAATGCGAATTTTTTTTAAACACTTAGAAACTCTTTGTCTCTCAGTGACATTATTTTTTTAAAAATCACGACGCTAAACCCGCCAGCATTTTTAAGGCTGGTGAAAATTTTTTATTGAATTTTTGAAAATTTCGAAACAAATTTAACAACCAAAGCCGCCTGACGGTTTTTATATAGAATGTACCATCAAATTCAACAGTGGCTTGATGTGCAGAAAAATAAACTAATTTGGAGTAGAAAAAATCAACAGATGGCCTGATTGCCATAACTACGCAGAAAGAACCTGCTCCAGCTAACTTTTCAATTGCATTTCTTGCAAATGTCAAAAAGGTTGTGGTGAGATGTGCAGCTGCCACAAAGCGTGTTGCTAAGGATGCATTGAAAATGCGTAGATGGTTGATGATTGGGGCGGTGCGTCGAGTCTTTGATTTAGATAGTCAGAACTGTGGATATAAAAAAATTTATCTTAAAGTTAACTAAAACAATTTCTTTACTGATTTTGAATATACTTTAATGAATTGCGACATGTAATTGGTTACAGTTATCCTTCAAAGTAGTTCCATTATTTTCTAAGCTTGGTTAGACAGTAGTTTTTTTTTACTTTTAGAAAATTTCTACACAAAATATTTTCTCCAACGTATCGTTTTTTCCTCACATTTTTTTGAATATTTTGCAACATAATCTCCCATATTTCATAACAGAAAAGATTTGATTAGATTTTGAGTACAATTCAGAAGGTAGATTCGAGTAGAAAATTTTAGATTTCTTAAAATATTTTTAAACAATGTTTTTTGTGTTAGAAGTATAATTTAATTCTGTACCATTTTTGTTAAAAGAATTATTTTATCCGATAAATGTTACCGATGAGATTCCGTAATTACGTGACGTTAACGTTGTGATATTTTCTATAATATTAACTATATAGAAACAGAAGTAATTGCAAATTTCATTTTCTACAATTTAGTTGTATTGCGCGCACATGGTATCTATTTAGTACAGAAAACAATATCACTATAGCAAGAAAATATATTAGTGTGGTTTAGATTCGGGTCTAAAGATCGCCGTTGCTTGAAATTACTTTCTAACGTTCATTTCCATTTACGATGTTGGATGTATATAGTGTTGATCTTTACTTCGTAACTTGTATTTATATTGGTTTTGAGGGGCTTGCATCACGCTGGTCAAGAGCGGATCTTTGTATAAAGTATAAAAATGATAGAATAAATATTCATAGCAACAGTTACCATAATCCAAGTTGAATGACAAACAAATACTCATATTATCATTTGGTAGTCAATTAGTTTTAATTAAGAAAAATTTTATGTGAAGTTTCTTATTTATACTTTTGTAATGATACAACAATTCGTTTTGCTATTACTCACACTTTTAGTAACCTTGTTGTAATTTTAATTAACAAAAAGTTTCGTTTCAGAAAAAAATATATAATTTTTCTAATTGTTTTGATGAGAAATATACTTTTTGTACTCGCCACTTGGAAAATGACGTTTGATATAAGTGTGCAGTCAATCAGGAAGCTATTCTTCCCGCATCAGTTCGGGAAAAATTACAAAAAACACTGACATTCACAGACATTGAAATAATAACATCGTAATTAAAATATAGTTTTTAGTTGTTAAAAACCATTTTCCCAATGTTTTTTGTTAATGAAAACAAGAAGTAAACTTGAAAAATCTTTAAATTAAAAATTTATAGTGTCATCTTTCCATTATGTTAATGATTACAACTGAAAACGTCAATTCATAGCACTATACAATTTTTATCAAGGTAACTATATGAAAATTTGACATTAATGTAAAATGGATGCTAATATTTATTAAAGAAATATTTGCTCAATACAAAAAATATTTTACAAACCTTCTTGTGGTCTTGCATTCACGTTCGTGCTTTAAACGCGCTCATGTAGAAAAAAGTTCTGAAGATAACCCGGATAAACCCGGAAGATAATAATCTTAGTGACAACAGCCGCGAAAGCTTACATTCATACATTAGACGCCTCTACGGGGAAGATATCTACCAGAAAACCAGGAAACTGGATAAGTTACGGAAGAAGAAGAATCAAATGCTATCCTCATTAGCATATCTACGACGATGCCGAGACCAGGAGGCGACGCCTACGTTTGTGAAAAATTCGCCATCATATCGCAAACAAATCGTGCAAGAAGAATCATCGAACGTAGTGAGAAGGCACTCACTCGAGAAAGAGTACATTATACTTACCATCAACTGCATATAACGTCAACAGAACTATACCAGCTACATCTACAACTGAGCAGCATACTGGATAAAGAAACATGGAACACCATAGATAGCATCAGCTACGAACATGGGGAATACCACCTACAATCAACCACTAACAGGCATATCAAGAAGTTTGAGAAATTAAGTACCAAGCACCAGCAAACCAGCTATAAATTGGACGAAAACAAAACAGTTGTAAACTTGTCGGACTACCCACTCACCGAAGACTGCATATCAATTTTGTCAAAAGGGATGAACTACGCCATTGCTCCAAGATACCCACAGAAGAGATAATAGCAGAAGTGGAAAGTGTCATCAGAAAGCTTCCAGTTGAAGAAGCAGAGGAAATACGCCACGAGACTTGCCGGATTTTACAACGTTCCAAAGCTCCACGTAGGAACATCACTCGCGCAGAAGAAATTGCATTAAAAAGAACTCAGAAGCAATCAAAAATCATGGTGACACGCGCAGATAAAGGCAACGCTACAGTAGTCATGAACACCGAAGACTACAAAATGAAAATCAAATTGCTACTGGATCCACAACTTTACACCAAGTTAAAGGAGATCCAACCAACAAAATTGAAAAACAAACGAGAGCCGCAATCAAACATTCAGCTATACCAGTCGATCAACATCGTCAACTGCTACCTTCCGGGACCAGACCACCTAGACTATACGGATTACCAAAATCCACAAATTTGGTAACCCCCTAAGGCCAATTGTCAGCACATGTGGATCTCCAACTTATGAACTGGCCCGTTACGTGGCTAAGTTTCTACAACCGTACGTGGGAAGAACTGAATCTTTGTGAAGAACTCCGAACACTTCGTCGAATTACTGATGACTGGAAGTAACCAATGACGATATACTAGTTAGTTTTGATGTAGAATCGCTATTCACTAACGTACCAGTCGACGATACACATAACATCATAAAACAACTGTGCACAACCCATGGGTTAAGAGAAGACATACCAGAGCTAGCAAGAATATGTCTGAATACAACTTACTTTCTATGGAACGGAGATTTCTACGAACAAAAATCAGGTGCAGCCATGGGATCACCATTATCACCGGTTATTGCGAATATCTTTATGGAAGCATTCGAGCAAGAAGCCATTCAATCCAGCGAACAGAAACCGAAATGCTGGTTCAGATACGTGGACGATACCTTTGTCATATGGCCTCATGGGAAAGAAGCACTTACTGTATTTCTTAACCACCTCAACACTCAGCACGAAAAGATCAAGTTTACCATGGAGACAGAAGAGAATAAGGAGCTTCCCTTCCTGGATGTTCTAGTGAAACGAGGGATAACAACAAGTTGTTATATCGTAAAAAGACACACACCGACCGTCCATCACACCATCATCCACAGCAGAAGCGGTCTCTAATCAAAACTTTATTGCATAGAGCTAACAAGATTCCTGACGAGGTTCACAAGGCAGAAGAACTTCGACACGTCCAACAAGCCCTATGAAGAACGGCTATACCAAAAAGAAATAAGAGCCGCCTGTCGCAGGAAATCCGAAAAAGAGAAGGAACAGGTCACCACCTACGCTCGTTTGCCATTCATTGCTGGAGTAACTGACAAATTAAGAAAATCATTGGAGAAGAAGAATATCGGTGTCAGGTTTGGAACGGTTAGAAAAATCCAGCAACTACTACCTTCTAATAAAGATAACCTGCCGAAACTCTCAACAAAAGGGGTCTACCAAATTGATTGTTCATGTGGAAAGGTCTACATTGGTCAAACCGGACGCAACATAAAATGTAGATTAAAAGAACATCACCGAGACGCCAAGTCCAGAGCGGTAGATAAATCAGCAATCGCAGAACATCTACACGAAAAAGGAAAACACATCATCAACTTCGAGGAAGCTAAAGTTCTATCAAGGACTAACAACTACTATCCAAGGATAATCAGAGAATCATTAGAAATTATGAAAAATAAAAACAACTTCAATCGAGAAGATGGTTACCGATTAAGCAACACGTGGAAACTAACTCTTCACAAAACAAAGAAAACAAATGTCGCCACAAAATTAGTCGATACCAAACAGAAGATCAACCAACCATCGAAAACCAACCACCCGTCACTGATCGACATCAACCAACCGTAACGGAACATAGGTATATAACGAGGAGCAGAAGACAACAACATCAGTCTTTAGAGTAACTTCTGAAGAAGCTAACAGCATGGTTAGCGAAACGTCAACCAGAGAACGTAGGAAGGAAGGACGAACACGGCTCAACCCGGAAGATAATAATCTTAGCAAAAAGTTCTTCCTGAATTTAAATCGTAAATTCATTACTATACAGTTTAGATTATACAAAAAAAAAGATTAAAAGTATTGATTTAATAGTTTTTCCCTAATCAGGAAATGGAAACCTGCAAAGACAATCGCGTTACAAACACAAACCGCTCTCACTGCCAAGAACAATACTTTCAAAATACATTTTAACAATAATGTCAAATGAAAAATTAGTGAAAAAATATTTAAAAAACGGATTATTGATGAGGTTAAAAACAAAAAACATAAGAACCTTGCAGAGGAAACATAAATCCGTTTAATGTACACTATAGATACATATATAGACCTGATAAAATAACAAAATACTTTCTGTTCTTCGTTACTTCTAAACCTAATAATAATATTTCTAAACTCTATAGGCCCATAACAAATTTGGGTAAATTTACTATGTACAATATATTTGAAAGTTATGACTGGTCGTTCATAGGTGATAATCTTTTGTCAGCGGAAGATAAATTCACAAGTTTTTTAAATATTTTAATTAATTGCTTTCATTCTAGTTTTCCTATTAAAGTGCAAAAGCAGCCAACACGATGTAGAACTGCTAATATTTGGTTTAACAGTCGCTCAAAGAATATGCACGATGTCTTATTAGTTCTGAATGGACACTGCAGACGGTTTAAAGATGATAATACTCGTGAGCTTGTAAGTAAATATCGTAAGTTCTATAAAGTTGAATTACAAAAAGCTAGAATTGCTGCCAATGATGCTTTCATTAAATCGTCAGTCTCTAAATCAAGAGCTATATGGGAAGTCATTAAACAACGTAACACTGATACTTATCAGAATACACAAAATATTAACCCTAATCAGTTTAACAATTTTTTTTGTTGAAATTGCGGATAAGATCAGTGCAGCTCTTCCTGTTCAGAAAAACGATCCGATTACTTACTTTCATAATTACAATATAAACAAATATCTGTCTTTTGCTTTTCGCGAAGTATCATATAATGAGGTACGTGATATTATAAAAGCAATTAATAACAGCGGTTGTAAAGATCATTTTGGTATAACTGCTAATGTTGTATAAACTGTGTTAAATGTCATTGTTGTTCCCTTAACAAAATTATTAATGCCTGTATACAATAATCAACATTCCCTAATGAATTGAAGGTATCTAAGGTCATCCCTTTGTATAAGAAGGGTGATAAGGACTAGATATCAAATTACAGACCACTGTCCATTACACCAGTGTTTTCAAAAATTTTTGAGAGAGTTTTAAAAGATCAAATTATGCACTACTTTGAAGAGAATCATCTATTTTCTGATAGCCAATTCGGTTTCCGTCCGTCCGTCCGGACTTGACAAAAGCATTTGATTGCGTAAGTCATTCTATCCTTCTACGTAAATTCTCCAAATATAATTTTGAACACAAAAGTATTTTGCTATTAAAATCTTATTTGAGTAATCGATCTCAATATGTATATTTCAATAATTATAAATCTGATTTTAAACAAATTTCGACCGGTGTACCACAGGGGTCGGTACTTGGTCCTGTGCTCTTCTTGGTGTATTTCAATGACATTACCACCTTAAGTAATCATAATGAGATGATTCTTTACCCTGATGATACCACTTTTTATATAAATGTAATAATCTGATTGATTACTCCTGTAATTAACTCAAAAATTTTGAAGATTGGCTGATCGACAATAGATTATATGTTAATTTTGAAAAAACACAAAAGTGTATCTTTACTTTAAAACGAATAGAAGAAGTCTGTAATCCTAATAAAATTAATTTCCTAGGTGTGTGTATTGACTCCAAATTAAATTGGTCTGAGCAATGTTGTCAGGTTGCTTCTAAGTTAGCGAAAGTATGTTATGTGTTAAGATCATTAAAGTCTATCGTCTCCAAAGAGGTATTAATTAACGCTTATTACGGTTACTTTCATTCAATTATGAGCTATGCCATCACTTCTTAGGGTCATTCTTCTGATGTTAAACGGATTTTTGCAATTCAAAGACGTGCAATTTGAATCATGAGTAATTTGGGGTATAGAACTTGCTGTAGACACAAGTTTACTGAACTTGGAATCTTACTTAAGCCTGCCAAGTGTTTACATTTTAAATTCCATCCTTCATATTAAAGACAATATTTTAAACTACCAGTCACCAACTGATTTTCATGATTATGATACTAGATTTAGTAAGAACATTAATCTAAATAAAGTACGACTTACTACATCACAAAATTGTAGTAATTTTTTGGGGATAAAGTTTTATAATAAATTGCCAATAAATATTAGATTGTTGCCTACTAATAAATTGAAGAGTGTTCTTACTAAATTTCTAAAATGTAATGCTTTTTATTCTACTGATGAATTTTTACTCCCTAACATACAGCTTTAATAACTGTTATTATTATTTTTCTGTAAGTAGTATTGTTTACATTATTGCGATATTTTCTTATAACAGATTTTCGTAAAATTAATGTGATATTATTTATATATACAGGGTGTTTCATTAATCAGTACAGAAAATGAAACTGGAGATTCCTTGCAAAATTTAAAGGGGTTTAACATAAAAAAAATTTCCTTAAAGCCTCCCCTGAAGAGTTACAGCCCCTTAAAGATGTGTAAAAATTCACATTAATCGATTTTTTTCTGAAATGACTGGAAATAAAAAAAAGAAATCTAAACATTCAACTACTACTACCAAGAAGCCTCCATAATTTCATAATTTTATTCACCCTTGTTCTCTGCAAGGGGGTGAGTCTTACTACCCCTTAGAGTTTTTTTACCAGAACTTTTTAACTAATTTTTTTTTTCAATTTTAAAATTCAGATTTTGGAGGGCCATTTCAATTAAAAACTTTTTGTCTCTTAAAAATTTCACGTAAACTCAATACTTTTTCACCAAAAAAATAAATTAAGCGAACTTGCAGAATTTTTTAATTAATAAGTTGCGTATGCAAGTTTGACATAAATAACAATATTATTATTAACTATCATTTTAATTTAAATTAACAGTATTATTTCAGAGAGTGTTCAAAATGGGCACCATTTTCTTGAATACATGCTCTTATTCTTTTGTACAAATTTCCGTTAACGCTACCTAGCATTGCTACAGATTGTCTAACTCTTCAGGGGAGGCTTTAAGGAAATTTTTTTATGTTAAACCCCTTTAAATTTACAAGGAATCTCTAATTTCATTTTCTGTACTGATTAATGAAACACCCTGTATATAAGTGTATGCGTATGGACAAATCTAAAATAGTTTTTAACTATGATGGACGATGTATAAATAAATAAATAAAATAAATAAATATCACTTACATCCTTTAAATTGCAATGCTTGAATATCGTGATTTATTATTTGTCAAAAGTCCTTATTATTCAAATCTAATTATGATTCCCTTTACAATTAGAATTCTATAGGAGTGGAGGTGTCACGTTCATTTAGACATTCTTGGTCTTTATTGAACCGACGTTTCAACCAACCGTGCTGGTCTTTATCAAGGCTCTAAAGAATGTGGAATAAAAAAATTAGTTTCGTTCGTTTTTTCATTCCACATTCTTTAGAGCCTTGATAAAGACAGGACGGTTGGTCAAACGTCGGCAAAATAAAGACCAAGAATGTCTAAATGAATGTAACCACTTCCACCCCTTCAGAAGGCCCCTTAATTGTAAAGCGAATCATAATTAGACTTGTAATTTAATATATCTGTCTTATTTTACTTGTCGCGTATCGTGCTTTGAAACCAAAACCTATTTTAATGAATATAAATTCAATACACACTATAGAATCTTTGTACCAGTACCAGTACCAGATGATAGGAATCCGCACAAGTGATAGTTTGTAACCGTGGTTACAATTGAACTTGTGAGGATTTGATGATTTTTACAACCTTTCTGATTTTTCTGTTGAATAAGTAAGAACTGGATAATCAAAGAGGAATTGTCAAAATCTAGCTGGTAACCAGTGTTAAAGTGATGCTTAGCGACAACATACTTAGAAACGTGTTTAGAAGGTTTTCTCAAAGACGTTTATCAATTTGGTTGGTAACCACATATAAGGAAGAAAAAGTTGGTGTTCTTTCCGATTTAGCATGGGCCCTTTTTGGGCAGGAGGATGGTGAGAAAAACCATTAAGTACTTGTCAGGGAGTATGTTTGCAATGCACTAAATGACCTAATTCCTCGTAATGTTTCCTAAGTGAGGAGAACATCAAAGAATGGAAACAATGATTTTCTTTTCTCCATAGTAAATTTGATGCGTGTGAATAATAATAATAATAAGATTTTTATTTCCAACATTTTTTATAAACTCAATTACAGGTAATTTACATTTGTAATTTACTTGTTATTGTTTATTGAGGTCAAGAAAAGCATCTAGTTTTTCATAGTGAAATGGGCGGCAAAAGTAGGATCCTATTCGAAACCTGTTTTGAAGCACGGTGCGTTAGCGGGGTGTTTTAATAACCGAATGTGGTAAAATGCCCTACGGCACAAATAGTGTATTTAACTTTTTCGCCGACGTGACTTTAAAAATATTTTCAAAATAATGAAAATTATATAATTTTAAAGTTAATTATTTATTGTTCATTAGCGAATCATCTCTGTCTGACATATTTACGATTGAGATAAAAGTTATTCATTGATTTAAGTTTAAATAAAAATTCAATTTTAAAAATTAAAAAACTAAGAGATGGCGACATTAAAATCAAATTAAATCGATTTCACTACTAATTCTACACTTTATGTAAAAATGTGTTTTTGTATTATATTATTATGATTATAGTAAAATTTTCTTAACATAATAAATTTTGAGTTACTTTATCGCACTCGTGGCAATGTTTACAATCAAGGAAACAAAAAATACTTTCCCATGTATTTTGTTCGATTATTTTAAGAGAATCTTGGACAGAGACTTGTGATGATGACGGTTTTAATGATTTACTACATATTTTAAGTATTTATTGGTGTTGAAAAAAAGGTGGAGTTACTAACACATTTTAGAACTGATATGAGCATTAAGCATGATCAATGGTCTCTGGTTATCGCAAGAGCGTGATTAATTGTCTCTCAGGTTATCATAAAGTTATCGTTTTTTAGTTGCAGTTAAATTGACTAGTATAGTTTCAGACATTTACAACATGCGTTAAACAAAATAAAACTTTGATTTACGTTGATTTCTTCATTTGTGCATATGGCTCCATTTTTTTCCGTAGAATTCAATGTCGGTACTTTGAGCAAAAAAGTTTTAAGTGGGTTTGTGAAAGTTTTTTTTAAAACATAAGTATTTAAAGTATACTTACAAAGATCTGAATCTAATGTCACTGCTAATATGTTTATAAGGCATGCTAATAAGTACGTATTTCAACACTTTACTTGAGAACACACAGTTTGGTACTTAGCATACATAACAAGAAGGTTGGAAAGTAGTTGTTTAATATCAACAACTTTATCTAATCTAAAAAAATGTCGCAAATTGCAGGAAAACATTGTTTTTGTTAGTGACAAAAAGAGCAATAACTTATTTAGCCCTCATTAATCTAAAAATGTTTACAAAAAAGTAAATGGCTTCTTATCAATGAGTGCTATAATAGATAATCAAATTTTTAAAGACGGCTACTTTGATGCGAACGCTTAAGGCTTAAAGCATCACGAAGGGATAGACCAACACTAGTAAGAGTAACTTAAAAAAAAACGTCGTGAGATGCTCTTAAATTTCATCTTATAGTTTTTAGTCTCCACTTTTTGTGACTTTATGAGATATAATTAAGTTTACTGATAACGTTTAAATAAATTCTTTTTTTAGTACCTACTTTCGCATAACAATATTCAGTTTCTTTTAAATTTTGCACAAGTGAAGAAACGCTATTCTTGTTTCAAGTTTATTTATTTATTTATTCGTATGGTACATTTTAAATATTGTATTGTGATGTAAGTGTTATGTATGGTGCCCCAGAAGATCAGTATAAACCTGTATAGTGTGGTGACGAAACCGTGTGCAATAGTGGATTGGTTTGTCTTGGCAAAGCATTTGCTTCAAGATTTAGGAAAACCACTAAAGCTTAAACATGTCAACCCTTACTTACCTTAGTATTCATATGTAAAAATATTAATTAAGTGTGTAAACATTGTAGAAGGTAAATAAGCACGTAAAATATAACAGCACAGCCATTGCATGATGACATATAATGGACCGGTCCAAGCGCCAGTCACGACAATGACGAAAAAAATAGTAGGTTAAAGAAATAGCAAAACAAAATAATAGAAAACAGATAATCAGGACAAGAATACAAAATAATGATGAACTTCAGATGTCCTTCAGATTCATAAGCCGTAATGTAGCTTCATCCGTTAAATTATGAATGTTTGGAAACTTCGTTAATTGACAATCCTCTACAATATGTGTAACGGTCTCTGGTTCGTTTCCATACAGTCACAATTTGGATTAGAAATCGCACCCCATTTAAACAACCAACATAGAGTTGCATTTTGAATGGCCTGTTCTTATGCGATTTACTTTTGACCAAATTTTTCTTTTTTGATCAAAGCCCAGGACTTCTATTGTTGGATCATCAATGAGATGTTTATTGAAAACATCAACTCCAGACCATAATTTTTCCACTCTTCAACTTCAGAAAATGCCGTACTTAAGTAGTCTTGTAACCATATAGGACTTCGAGATTTAAGTCTTTAGCAGGAGGGTTGTCAATGTCATTCCAAATTGGTAAGTTTTTGTTAAGTTGGTATTTACCCAATTCTCGTTTTAACGCAACTTTTCGTCGAATGTTCGATGGAGTAATATTACAAAGAACAGGAAGCCAATCAAGTGATTGAGCTAGAATGCATATTATAAAACATGGACGAAACGTATTTAATTTTGTTTAGAAACCTTACTAATTGGTCGCTATTGGAATCGAGGAAAAAGATCTTATATCTGAAGATTGCAATTTCATTTTACAAAATTCTATAATATTTTGCTACTAAGGAACCGAAATATACTATATTTTTTGTGAAACTTGAAAGTAATGCTACAGATGGAGAAAAATGATCATGGTCCCTGAAATTTACTTTGTCACAGTCACTAAAACATTTCTCAAATTTAAAAAAGGTGCGCTCATTTAACATGCACTTAGAAACACTATGAAATATTATAACCGAAACCTGAATATCTTGTAAACTATTAGAAAAAATTTATAAACGTGCTTTACTGGGCAGTGTGTTATGAAAAAACATAAGGAAAATTCCACCTTCTCATTTTCTGTAACTAAAAAAAGGCAGAATATCTAGTACAGTTTTTAAACAGGAATTTTGACTATACAGGATGCATGACAATTGAAGGTGTATGGTTTTTGTTAACCGTATCGTCCTGAAAGTCGGATACATGGAAAAAAAGTTGCGTACTTTTAAGATTATTTAAAATTATCCGGCAACGACAAAAATTGAATTTATCAAACTTTTTTTTGAGAGCGTTTTATTACGTGACATTTAGAAAAATGGGGTTTTTATTGCATTTTACTTTTGTAAATTACCAATCCAATTCAAATATGACGCTTTGTCTCTTCGTAGTTGTTAGTATCTTTATATATATATATATATATATATTTTATCACAAAATTTTATAGCTCTTGAGTACGTTGCGCCTCAGAAAACATTGATATTCTCCAAAATGAGTGGCTCATAAACTTCTAGAAAATTAAAGAAACTTAAGTACTTGAGTATTCCATATAACAAGTGTTCAAATAAAAAAAACTGAGCTGGGCAGTATATGGAATTGAATTGATTTAATTACTTTTACAGTGTAGCAAAAGGAACATTGAAACGTGATATAAATATAATCTAAAAATTGACAGGTATAAATGTTTTCTAGAATAATTTGAATTCTAATTTAAACTTAGTATCAGCTGACAGCTATAACACCCGTTATTCCTTTATCATTAATTAATATTTTGATTTATTTAACAAAACCATAAACGACCTCATCCTATTCGAAAATCCTAAATCAATATAGAACATTGATAAATATTTCTGTTACATTATCTAAATAAAGTAAAAGTTGGAGCAAAGAAAAAGCCTGTTTAAAACAAAATCAAGAACACACAAAAATTACTTGTGCTATTATTTTCAATGGTTGAATGAAAACAGACATATTTAAAAAACCTCCTATCACTTTTGGCAAGAGTGTGTCAATGTAAATATTTCAAATCTAGAATTACCAAAGGGAAATAATTACCTGCTAGAACATTTTCGTTGTTTTGTGTTTATACATGCATTGGTTTGAGTTACTACACGTGGTTTACCAAAGAAAAAACATCGGCTCCAAAATTCCAAGGAATCGGTTCTGATCCAGAGAAACACAAGAGTGGATAAGAGGAATAAAAGGAAAATACTCATGCATAATATTTCAAGAGTATTTGAGAAACTTGCAAAAAGAAAATCTATAAATAACATAAGACAGAAGAAGAAGCACAAAATCGATAAAAATTGCAAATCTTAGAAACAATACCTATAAATTTTGATAATGAGTTGGCTAAGTGGATGAAGAGAAAATTGCATCTAAAGAAAATGTACGGAAGAAGATACCTAACGAAAATGAAGAGGAGATGGTGTTTGAAGAAATACCAGAAAAAAAAGGAAGAAATAAAATAAACTTTTTGTTTGCTGAACAAGAAGTATAGCAAGTCAGTATTTTTGAAACATCAATGCATTAGTTTTATTTGGCCAAAATCAAATTCATAATCACCAATTTAAGGTTTTAAAGACTTCCTCCAATAGGTCGGAAAATAGTTTTAGAGACATTACGTTTCTACGTTGTCTAGGCATTAATTAGATAAACTTCTTGCCAGGAAAGAAGATCCCTGCGTCATACATATGTGCATATGAATCAAACTTCTGAGTCAATTTGAGCATTTACTAAAAGTAACAAGTGACAGCAATTAATAACTAAAAATATAGAATGAAACAAAAATAGCAACGACCGACATAACGCATACTTCTTTATTTATTTATGTTTTACTCATACAATGATCGGTACGTTATTTCGTACATTAGAAAATAATGACGCCAGTATCTTCTTTGGTGGCACCATGTTTGAATAATTTTCTCGGAAATTTACTAAGGTACAGTTTACTCATTCTGAGTTCGCGCAAACCCACTACGTCCTATTTTACGTTATCAATGGTTTTACAATGTGTGTAGCACAGATACTAGGGCGGTTTTGAATACCGCAATGACGTATGCGCATGCATAGAAGGAGACACGTGATTTTAGAGTTTACCGTATTTATTTTTACGATATACATTTATCCAATTCATCATACCTATATTAAAATATATATGTTCTTAATAATTGTTCGTATATATCTGATTGAAGGGATAAATACTATTACAAAATCAAAATATACCGTCCCGACAATTCTTGCCCTGAAAAATTGACGTGGGCTACCAGTATACGTATTGACATTTTTATCTACACCCAGAGAAATTTTCGGTACTGCCTTTGTTGGGTCTTAGTTTTAGCCGCAAGTGGCTGGAACTCAAAAAACCCAATGGGAATTAAATTGTTACATTTATGTACTCCACATATTGTTCTATGTGTTAGACATATTGAAAATCATTGTTTAACCGGCTATGTCTTCCCATCCACTTGGAAAAGTGTCTATAGTTCTTCCCTTGGCAAAGAAAAAGAATCCTGAGAGTTTTTCTGATTTGCGTCCTATAAGTATTTTACCAGTTCTTGCTAAGATATGTGAGCGATGCAACTTAGAACTCATCTTAATCAATTTAACATATTACCTGAAACTCAATCAGAGTTTCGTAAAGGATATAGTTGTGCAACGGGGTTGTCGAGCATGACTGATGACATTTTATCGGCCCCAGATCAAGGAAAGCTTATAGTTCTGGTGGCTTTAGACTATTCTAAGGCTTTCGACATGACTTACTACTTTCAATTTTACACTATATAGGCATAGGAAAAGGGCAGTAACACTTCTAGGTGACTACATCTCTAACATAAGTCAAGGAGTCAAGGTTAATGATAATTTATCTAATCCATTGGTTGTGTCGACAGGTGTTTCTCAGGGGTTCATCCTTGGTCCTATACTGTTTACGATTTATACTACCTGTATCAAGGATGCTTTTGGGGAATGCAATTATCACATGTATGCATATGACATGCGGACTTATTATTAATTTTACCCGAAAAACCTTAAAATAAATAAAGACTTATATAAATTATTTAAAATATCTCTTGGACATTGTTTAAAGTTAAACCCTTCAAAATCTTCTGCCATGCTTTTTGGACCAAAGGTTGTTCGTGGTATCGCCTTGCCTAATATTGTAATTTTGCATAGTGATGAGCAAGTTTCGGTTGTTAATAAATGTAAAAATTTGGGAATTATAATTGACGAGAAGCTTTGTTTTAAGTCTCACGTTACAAATTGTTTGAGGAAAAGTTTTCTGTATTCTGCAAGACATCTACTAAACACGAAAACAAGAATCATGCTATGTAACTCTCTTGTGCTGTCACAAATGAATTATTGTGACGTTTTATACAATGCGTGTTTGGACAGCAGCGATATTAACAGAATTCAAAGATTACAAAATTCGTGTTTACGTTTTATCTATGGGTTCTCAATAAGGAGTCATATATCCCACACACTAAATTGGTGCGGTTGGCTAAATATGTGCACCAGACGTACATATTGCATTTAGCAAATTTAATATACAAAGCGGTAAATTGCGTAGCTCCACCTTACCTTTGCAAAAAAATTAGGTAACAGCGATATCTATACTTTCGCACAATTCCCAGATGTTTAAAAGATCTTTTAAGTATATCTCTGCTAAGTTATTTAATAGTCTACCGACAAATTTCTTTTTATTGTCATTCGAATCCTTCAAAAATAAAATAATGCACTTACTATGCAATAATAAACTTCATTTATAAGTGTCTACCATTGGTTTTTTTCCTTTTTTTTTCTTCTAAAATTATTGTGTTAATTACTATACGTAATTTCAAATGACCTCGCCCGCTTAACAACAAAAATTATATGATATATTAAGCAGACGGTCATTGTTCCTAGGGCTAGTCTGAAAGTAAAACCGATTGATTTGTGATTAATAGTTTTTGGATTGGTTGAAGATGAGACGAAAAATTAGGAAGGGTCATAAGTGCTTTTGAATTTTAAAGTGCAAGTCCAGTTCTTGAACACTCATGCATATGTTCGCTTTGAACCATTGCTTGCAGCATTATCATTATGCGACAAATGTATGTTATACTAATTACCGATGTCTTTAAAGTTTTTATTTTTTAATTACGGAGATTGAGGAAAATGCTTCCAAACGTAAGTATTATTTTTCTACTCCTATATTGTAATTCATATATTGGATTTTATAAAAGTTGAGATCCATATCTCAAAGTATTGGAATTATATAAATTAAAACAGAGAAAGAAAGAAAAGTACATCTGTCGTATTCGTATTAATTTTTATTTTTAGAAAAACGTGACTACTTTCGACGTTGTAATATAAAAACGTTTTCTTCAAACTGATCAATGATTTTAAAATTATTATCACACACACATAATTAAATTAAGGTTAAAATTAATATTAATTCTAAAGTCTGAAGATGACGTTTTTTATATAACAACATCCAAACTAGTCACGTCTTTCTAAAATAAAAAATAAAAATTAGTACATATTGAAATAATATGACAGGTGTGCTTTTCTTTCTTTCTCTTTTTTAACTCATATATTAGAGTTTTACAATGTGTACTCTAATAAAATTCATTACGATTCAAATTTTTATTTCGATACACATTTAGAACCAATAGAATTGCGACATTACGTAATTATCAAATGTTCCATGAGTAGGATACAAATTCAGAACCAATAGAAATACACCGTTGTCTATTGCACTTATCGCCTGGTGCTGTGGCCAAAAGTCAAACATAAATGTAGCAAATTCGTAACTATAGTAGTAGTGCTCAATTATAAAATTAGCGTTTCTGTTTAACATTATGGGGTCGTAGAAAAAATAGTGTAAGCAATTCGCATGTAATGTCCATTAAGACACTCGCAACGACATTTCCTAATTACGTTGCTTGTTTCTTAATAGTAAGCATTATATGCTGATTGTATAATATACTATTCTGTCAACTAAACAATTGTGTGTGGTGGTCAGTTACATAGTTTATATGGATTTGTACGTCTAAGAGTCTAAGTGAACTGAGATTTTAAAACCCGACAATTGAGAAATTTAGTTTGAACCGACTTAAAAGTGGATCATCTCAATTTCAAGAAACATTACAAACTGTATTTGTCGTGCAACGCATTTTACGTATAAGTACGGAATAAAGAATCTAATATCGAAAAATAGCATTTTCGTCAATTGTCATTGTTAGTTTTGGATTATGTTTGAGCAATATCTACATTTGAAGTAACTACGTTTAAGTTCGTATTGATATCAAGCGACTGGAAAAGTGTTTACGTTTATGAGCTGTAGTTTAGTTTGTTTAGTTTTTCGAGTAAGTTGAATGGAAATACGTGTAATACGTTTTATTGAATTAGATTATCACTTTACATAGAAACTACATACGCGAAACTCAACTTATTAAAATTGTCATTTATTTGAGAATTTGTTATCGTAGGTTATAGGTAACTAACGTTCGGGACGATAACGACTGTAAGTTAAACTGGGAAAGCAACTTCAATCGTTGCGCTTCAAATTGAGGGTTCGATAGCGTAATAATATTTATAAAAAACGATTTATTTTGAGTCTCCTTTTTTATTTTCACGAAATAGGTTTTCTCTTGAACACAATATGAACCCCTCCTAATTGTTATTGGCCACCACGGGATTGTTTTGTTACGGAGGTCAAAATTCACCTTTACAGTCAATATTTCAATTGTTTATATCTATTACCAAAATTTCACTATGTTTACATTATTTTCGTACAGTCGGTGCAATAGTAAGAATAAACAGTCACTATTAAATTTTGAAGGTCAATGTCACTTTCCTTGACGATCACCTTAATTTCATATTCCCAATCTTCCTCACACTTGAAGCCTTTATAATCAATGCTTGAAGTAAGAATGAAAGAAGTGCTACTTTCAAACTTTTATCATATAATTTGAAAATAGATTTTACTTTGCTAAAAATACAGCATGTTAAAATAAACGTTCAAATTTCAGGGACACCCCGAATGTGAGTGCCCTGAGAATGGCCACCAATAAAATGTTTTAATTGTTAAATTAAGAAGAAAATAATTTTATTGTAAATTTTGCTTCTCTATTTAGCTCAAGCTCGCTCAAATCACATGGGAAAGCAAAACGAAATCTAAGAACTAACAGAATTAGAATTTCTAAGAAGTATCAAAGTGGAAACTACGAGATGTACAAATTTAAAAAATGTTGAAACTACGTTGTTCAGTAGATTACAACAAACAATTTGTCAAGTACAGATTTTGTGCTACAAAATTAAAATTGAGTGAAGACGGTGGGGAGACTTTAAGCAACACTACCAAAACCAATTGTGAAGAAAACTCACCTGTAGACCATTACATGCAACTAATTCCGATTAGAGTAACCAACGAATACGTAATGCGGGCAAAAAAATTTTTGCGAAGCCAAAATTTTGGCTATTTTTATTCCGATTGCGTAAATTAATTCGCAATTCGTAGTAGTAATATTAGCGTCAAAGATTGGCACGACAAATAAACATTTACGAAAGTTTTTGGAAGAAAACAATGGATTTTTTATGCCATGTTTAGATTTAACTATTTAAGTTTATGTTGTAATTACAACTCGTAACTATAACGTTTTATGTATAAATATTTCGTAAAGAAAAATTAAATCAACTCAATTTCAAGAAAACTTTTCTTTCAAAATTTACAAAAAATATTATACTTTCATAAAACAAAATGTTGATCCACACGCATTCTTTCATTAATAACTTGCTACAAGAAGAAGTTAAGAAACGCACATGTTTGCAGATGATGTTAGAAACATCATCATAAAAATTTCAACGAAGAAATTCCGCAGATGTGTTTCTTTACTTATTTTTATAAACACATTAGCAATAACGGCAACACCACTCGAGAGTTAAGTTACTAATGACCTCATAGTAAATATATTAATATCAAATACATTTGAGCTTGCGCTCATTTACGTTAGGATTAGTAACAAATAAAAACTATCGCAAAACAAATACTTTCTACATTACACAAATCACCAAGATATTTATAAAAAGACCGAAACTGTGTCAGTGTTAGTCTTCAAGAATTATGATAACATTTTTGAGAACGTAATGTATAAATATACTGTTAATACTTGCCAAAGAAGTATAAAGAATTTTAAACATTTCTCAAATTATTTTTAGAGCGAAATTGAATCACTAAAATTGTGTATAAGTATAACATATGTTATCTTTAAGAACAAGTAAACACGTTTATTCATTAAAATAGGTTTTCGGAACATAAGAATATAAAAGTTATTTTCCTGTCGCGCAATTACAAAGTTTGAAAATTTCGATTGCGTCGTTCGTGACCAGTGTGATGATTGAAAATTGTTGAAATGTCGTCATCAACACTTATTGCAGATGCCGGTAATTTATCTTGGCTTGACAAGTTTGTAACTGCGTCGTGATAAATGAGTAAAAACAACGTGAATTTTAAAAATATTTAAATTTATTTACGCTAACAAATTGTCAGTCAAGTTTCAAACAAAAAGGTAAAACAAGAGGTAAAATGTATTTGGTTTAAGTAACAAACTCACAATAATTGTTTATAACAAAATAATAATAATACTAAAAATAAAAAAAATAACGATGTTGTTAAAATTTAATGATGGTTGGAAAAAATCCAATATTTGTGCTTTTTGTTTTTATCTATAATTAGCAAATTTCATTAATTTAAGATTTTGGAAGAATTGCATTTTAAATAAAAAAATTTTATATTGAGTATTTTTTTTTAACATTTAGAAATTGACCAATTTAATTTGATCGACTGGTCACACTTTCACAACTTCTTCTGAGTTATCTGTTCTGCAATTCAGTCATTAACCATTGTATCAAGGCACCATTTTTTCTGTGTCGTAGAACTTTATGATTTCTTTCCTTCGTACATAATCATTAACTTTCTCGTAATCTATGAAGATAATACTGACATCTTTCTTCTCACGATACTGTTCCAGCTCTGCATCCTGTTAAACAAGGGCTCCTCCAGGCATGAAAACAAATTGACGAAATTTAGTGAAAATCAAATTGTTTTAGAGAGAATTCTGAAACGCTCACCAAGCACTATGGCAATATAGACCAAAGAGTGGAAATGTCAAAAAGGATTTTCTAGATTGTGAAGTGTCATGGTTTTAGCAAAATTGCCTGTATTGTAAGAACAATTTTATAAAAAAATCCGGTAGCCAAAAGATGTTTTTTTTAGATCATTTCTAGATCTCCAGTATATTTTTTTCAATTGTAGATATATCCTATCCCACTGGTTGGTTGGGGAGTATATTAGTACTGGTAAAGAATAATTACAACATCATGTTCTAGTCTATTGCCGTTAACTCAGCTTTCTCTTAAACTCAAGGCGCTATAAAATTTTCACCACACTTTGTTTAATAAATATTAACGAAATATAAAAAACATGTTTTCATATTAAAAATTGCCATCATTCCAAAATCTGTTCATTTGTCAGATACACACTCTTTTCAAAACAAAACAAATTAATTATTATAAAATTAACCTTTGGGACCCCGCTAATTAGGCCCAAAAACATAAATAACTTGATTAAATAGATCAAATCGGTTAGGTCTCCTAACTTTTCTACCAAACCTGGTAACGTGGACTATGTGATCTTTGGGTTCGTTTGTATTTTCATTTCTTTTCGTGCTATTCGATAGGACACCAGCCCTTGAACAATCGGCACCAGGCAAAAACACAGGTACTGCATCAGGTAGAACATCAACCCTCAAAACGTTATGGTCAGGAACGGAATTAGATAAGGCACCATCCCTCGGAACGGAATTAGTACTGACGACTTCTCTCGTAACATCATCACCAGAACACTTGATCACAGAACTCTGCACTTCTAATGAACCGATTCTCTGTACCGGACGCTCATATTCTCCCTTCTGAGTACGCACCAGGAGTCGACGAACTATTCCATTTCTACCGGGAAAGACTTTGATGACTCTTCCTAATGGCCAATATAATCGGTTAGATTTGTCGTCAGCGATCAGAACAACTTCGTCTACTTTAATTGGTCGAGTAACTTTTTTCTTATGGCTGATTCTAAATCATCAGTCTTGGTAGAAGTCATTACTTGCAAAACATTATATCTTTGTTCCCTATCTGCTTCCTCACTTTCAGTAATTAATCGTCTCTGAACTGGTCAACAGGATTTGGAACTGTATAACCATGCAAGTTTTTGCCACCATTTTTCCTTCTGTAAGCGGCGTAGGTTGGTTCCTCGGGAAGGTAGATCTGCTGAATTTTTATCTCTAGGGATATGAAACCAGAAAGCAAGATTACTAATTTTTCTGATCTTCTGCACCCTATTGTAAACAAAAGTCTTCCTTGGTTTGTCATTTTTAATCCAACTAAGTGCTGTCATTGAATCAAGTTACTATGTCTTCTCCTTCAATAGCTTTTCGAATAGAATGTGAAAGTCAAGCTCCAATAGTACATGATAGCAGTTCAAGTCAAGGAATTGTAGCTTTCTTAATCGGACTAACACGACTTTTAGCTTTAACCAAATGCCCAGAAATCTTTCCAAATTCGTCCATAGTTCTCACAAATACACACACATCATAGGATCCTTGACATGCGTCAACAAAACAATGTAAAGTCGCATCTTCTTTCATAACACTTGTGTATCTTGGAATTCTCAGTCTCGCGGTCTACAGGTTCAATTTCTATTTGTAAGAAAGCACGCTCAATATCTGAAATTATTCCAATAGATCCTGCACGAAATCTGTCAAGGATATCTGGAATTCATGAGATTAAGTTTGGACCCCTTTCCAAACAGTCATTGAGTGACAATCTTCCATTTAATTTTGCTGAAGCGTCAAATACTGGCCTGATCTTAGTAGTGGCGCTGCTTGCTTTAATCAGCGGGCGATGAGGCAAATAATTCTTGGTCGACTATCAAATTCAATAATTGGAATCTTCTCTATGATATTATTCAATTCCAAGTCACTGAAAACTTCTAGATATTCGTTTATAATATTATCCCGTATAATTTTATCTCTTGCACTACTCTGTCGCTTCATTGTTAATTCGTTATTATCTGGCAGATTACTCGGTTCATAACGCCAAGGAAGTCGAATACTGTATCTCCCTTCAGCTGTTCTTTTCACCGTCTCTTGAAACTTCAAAACAGACTCTCTTTCTGCTTGTTCTACGGTACGAACTTCTACAGGATCTGCAATTCCCATTAAATCTAATTTCCTACAAATTACTGATTGAGGAATCTTGAATAAATAACTACAAGTAAGTTTGAACTTCAGAGGATGCGTTAACGTTACTTTCATTACGTCCCATAATCGTCCAGCCTATCTTAGTTTCAACAGCAATAAGATGTTTTCGTAGTGGTTAGTTTTGACCGGTAAGTAATTTGCCACATACGTCAGCACCAATAAGAACTTCAATTTTACAAAATGCATCATGTCTTAGCAATGCAGGCACATTTTCTTGCTCCATTAACTCTTCAAAAATATCAATAGGTAAAGTAGGAACATCATTACAAATTTTTTCTTGATTCATAACTACAAAATCAAAATAATTCTTTTCATCCTGACTACTAATGTACAATCTGTGACGTGTATGAGGAATTAGTTCAGTCGTTGATCCACCAAATAAACCATGCTTAGCGTTATGTTCACCAATCATAGGCAAATTCAAAGTACGGATAATTCTGTTACTCACATATGATCTCTGAGAAGCAGTGTCAATAATGGCTCTTACTAAAATTTTTTGACTTTCATTGTATACATTAACCAACAAAGTTTGCAGATAGACATCCTTTGTTTCATAACGAACCAAGGTTTGTGATAAAAGTGCAGAATCTGTTCTGTTATTTGTATCACTAGTCTGAGTTCTTACTCTGCTACACCTAACTGGAAAATGGCGGCCACCACAAACAACACACCTTGGTGCAATCCGACACTTATGGCTTTTATGTCCTGTACGTAAACAAGAAAAACAGCCACCCTTGTCAAGTAATACTTTTTTGCGTTCTTGTAAATTCATCTTGGAAGCATAAAAACAGTCTTGGCTTGCATGTGACTTGCTACAAAAAATACAAGAAACGACCTACGTTCTGTACCTAACGGATTTTCTTTTCCGTTTACATCAATCAAAGTAGCAGCTGTAGGCACTTTCTTAACTTCAGATTTCAGCCTAGTAGGTGTTTCTGACTTACCTTCTAATCTATAATCAAAACCTGAACGTGCAAGCTTAATTCTTTCTTCCGCATTCACTTCTTTTTCAATCTAAATCAGTCACATTATCATCATTAGCATCTGTATATTGCCTCTGCCAAGCCCAAAGAATATCATCAGGTAACTTAATTTTCTTTTTACTCAAATTAATGCATTCAAATAGGTTCTATGGCGATCATAAAGTATTGATAATTCACCACGTACCTTGCCCTGTAAAGTCATAACTTTTTTTGTATTATTCATACTCTTGAATATGTGTTTGTTGAGAAATTATTGGAGAAGAAAACACAAAGCATTCATTTGATTCGCAGTTACAAGTGGAACATTGTTAATAAAGCAAACGGAAAAGTCAATAGCTGTCTTGCCAGAAGAGCGCTTACGTTTTGGAAAATTTAGTTTAAAGAAATTTATCCCATCAAACAGTTGAATAACTTTAGGTTTAGATCATCAGTGGAAAACGACAAGAAGTGGCAGTAAAATTTACATAATTGTTAAAAATTAAAAAGAGCAATGTAAGATAGTTGGGGAACTCAGAAGTGACTTTTAAAAGTCTAGATTGTTAAAACTTTGTTACCTACCAACGGGATGACAATTGGGTCAAATTAGTAGATTATCTTGATACTTACTCTATCAAGTTTTTATAAAAGTCAAATGCTTTTCTGATGTTAGTGTACATAGATCAAATATGCTAGTAGTACTTCTACCACCGAAAATTGTGCTGTCCATTTATTATTGAATTTTATACTAAATTCAACAATCTTCAAAAATGTGAATGAGATGCTAATGCCACAATAATTACTAACAAGTTTTCATTACCATTTTTATAAATTGGTACTATAACGGTTAATTTTCACGCAGACCAAAAAATGTTAAATTTGAACGATTTGTCAAAAGCGTCACATGGAACAGAGTTTCACAAAAGCAGAAGGAAATTTATATGTTCCAAGACTACAGTTTATCGACAAGTTTCAGTCAATTGCAGACGTTTTAAAATTTTGAACAAATCAAAACCTCAGAATTTCAAGAAATGATTTAAGCCCAAAGTAATCGTGTTGAGATCGACAATGGCAACGAATGTGTATGTGACGATTACATCAAACAACATGAAATAATTCTCTAGTTAACTCCGCAATAGAGGTGTGATCAAAATAGAATTTCAGAACCCATGAACAGAATGTTGGTTAAACCATCATGGTGTGTGCAATTCGAAGAATTATGAGTTAATAAATTAGAATACTAATGGAACTTTAATTGAAAGTTGTACTAAAAATTGCAAGATGGCATCATTGTTGGTTATTTAACGGAGATCAAGGACTTTATTGTTTTCGATTTTCACAAGGATGAACTGGTATTCTTAGAAACCCAGAGTTTGTGGCATCAGTTGATCGGCAATATCCTTCAAGACCGTAGTGTGTTGCGCGGGGGTGGATTTTGTTGCTGCACTGTTGATTTCCCAAACGTTTGGCACTTACAACATCGGACGGGATCAGGTATGTACAACCTAACGGGGAGTGAATAAAAACCGGCTTTTACTCTCATGGGAATTGAGGACTTGCTGAAAGTGAAGATAATACTAACCGTATCTTTTAACGAACCATTGCTTCTTGTATTAATTCGCCTCGTCTTTATAACCCCTTGATCGGACATACCCTCCACTATTTCCTCTACCGTACAATTTAGTAGATCCTTGTAAGTTACAACACCTCTGCTCTGGTTCATTTTTTCATGACGTTTTACTGTCACCGGTATTTGTCCTAATTTGTTGATGGACTCCAAACGATTTGAGGTTCTCCAATATAACCAAAAATTTGTTTATATACTACAAACGGGGTTTCCTCAAAGAAATCCTCTTCTTCTGCAGCAGAGTACGTTTTTCTGGATTCCCATTAGGGTTTTTAAAAGGACCCTTACCTTCTCCCGGATTTAAGAGAGAGGGTGCTCCTTGGGGTTGAAAATCAGTAGTACTCATTTTGTTCCCCGAGAAGGGATGAACAAGAAGTCGAGTGCGCGGTGCGCCCTTATCATACCAAAGCTATTTACAGGAAGGGGTCACCAGGTAAATTCATCCATCGGCACGGTACGTATGACACCTTGGATTAACGCGGGCCATGGATTGGGAAGGATTGTGTCTATTCTAACCTCCGGACCCACAGGGGTATAATGATGTTATTATTATTTGAGCTGCTCTCACGCTGTCTCCTTCTTAGATGATGCCCATGGATTTCTGTTCTATGGAAATTGAATACACTGTAGAAGTATTAATTCAATTTACAGGGTTTTTTAGAATCATGAATACATCTAACAAACGCATGTTGAAATGCATTTGGTGCTGTTTGAAAAGCATTTGAAAATTATCTGTATTAATAATTGAGTTAATTCTCCTGGTGTTCTCCTTCTATACACCCCGTGGAGGTGTGCCTGACCTCAAGTTGTGATAGCTAGATTTCTTGGCATGCCCACGGGCCAAACGACGTCTAATAAAAAAACACTTTTCCCCACCCGTGTGTGAGGCTTGGTAGGGCGACTGTTTGTTACCCATCGAGTGATACCTTAAAATGACGGGCTGACCAAGACGGTTTCAAATATGCATGACAAAATTTTTTCAAAAAATAATTGAGATAATTCTCCTGGTGTTCTCCTTCGATACACACCGTGGGGGTGTGCCTGACCTCAAGTTGTGATAGCTAGATTTCTTGGCATGCCCACGGGCCAAACGACGTCTAATAAAAAAAACACTTTTCCCACCCGTGTGGGTGGAGCTTGGTAGGGCGGCTGTTTTTACCCATCTAGTGATACCTTAAAATGACGGGGTGACCAAGACGGTTTCAAATATGCTTGACAAAATTTTTTCAAAAAATAATTGAGTTAATTCTCCTGGTGTTCTCCTTCGATACACACCGTGGGTATGTGCCTGACCTCAAGTTGTGATAGCTAGATTTCTTGGATATGCCCCGGGCCGAACAATGTCCAATAAAAAAACACTTTTCCCCACTCATGTGAGTGGGGCCTGGGGAGGCGCCTATTTTTTAAATACGACCACCCATCGAGTGATACCTTAAAATGATAGGCTGACCAAGACGGTTTCAAATATGCATGACAAATTTTTTTCAAAATACCTGAAAAGGTGTAGTCGTAAAAAAAACGTTCCCCTGCCCTGGGTGGATATGACTTAATCCAGCAGACGCCTCTGACTTTTCATATACTTATTTATATGAAAGGATATTTTTATTAACAGTGCTATAATCTAATAAAATATATTTGGTGTTTTTTGAAATACATTTGACAATTCTGAAATACATCGTCGCATGATATACATTTATTTCTGACGCTCACTGAGATGCAACCAAAAAAGGTGTAGATGGATTAAAATGAATACACTTTTTCTGTGCGAAAGTAGCACCATTTAGCAGTTACTGATAACATATACTTTGCTGATCTAAAGATTATACATTTACATTTACTATAAACTGTTTTCGTTCGCGGAATAGTTTTTGTATGTGCAGTTTAAAAAAAACTTTGAAATCTTTTACTTTTTTTATCGTTAATTACATTAATTACTTTAAAAAATCTGACACATTTTTTACAATATAGCATTCGTTCTGTGTTCAAAACTATTGGTACTAACATAACATGCCCTTAACAGATCGTTGAAGAATTTATTAACGTCAAACTTTTTTTTTTCAAAGACGAGCATACATGTTTTTGTAAGTTTTATCTGTACCATGCTTCTTGCAAGAGCACCCATTATCGTATTTAAAAAAATTTTGATTCATACGGACGCGTAATAAAATTTAAAAACAAGAATATTTCAAACATAAAATAATAAACACACGTCTAGACTTTTTCTAAAATAAATTCCAAATCGACGAATTCTCATGTCGCAAAAATGTTATCAATCTATACGCCATTCGATTTTAAACGATTCTATTAGTAAAGTAGTTCAGCTTGTTAATTTATGAATGAAGCGCATTAACTCTTGTACTATTACTGTATACTATTAAAACCGGGTATATTTTTAGACATCAAAGTATGTTCGAAGCAACATGTTCAAAATAGCGAAAATTGCTAGGAATGCAAGAACTTCCACAAATGTTTTGGCGACTTCTATGAATGTATTCGCGCATGCCCGACTTATACGAAATTCCTTTGGAAAAGCACAGGTGAACACCAATACGAATGACTCAAACTCTTGGCACGTTTTTTGCATTTGTTTCAAAGACTTTACAACTTTCACTTGACTGAAGTGGACGCCTATATGTTTTAGTTTCTTCTCTTAAACTACGCAATGGATTTTATTAATTTTGATTATTCTTTTAATGACCAGAAAGAACGAAATGTACAAGACATATTAAACGAAAACCTTCAAAAAGTTTCCCCAATCAGGTAAATTTTTTTTGTAGGTATTTATACTACGCTTTTGCTAACAAGATTGTGCTGATGCCTTAGTCATTGCATCCTAAAGAGCTAGTTAAATATTGTTATCAACATTAAAATTGGCTTGTAATCATTTTATTGAGAAGAACATGTCAGGTGTATAATTTTCAATGTTATTTGTTTATTTATACGCCCAAGAGCACGTGCGCTATTTGAATGCTACAGCTTAGAGCATAAGAGCACCGAAAGCATTAATAATATTACTCTTTTTTTGTCCTTTCAGCTCAGAATCGACAGTTAACATTCATTTAAATTTAAACATCACCGAGGTGACCAAGGATTTGTATTTATGCTCAGCTTTATCTGTGCATTCATCCACGTTACAACTTCTTGGGGTCTCTTGCGTTATCAACGCCACTCTAGAATTACCAGATACTCCATTACCTGATAATAGTGTAAAATATTGTCGAATTAATGTTTACGATGCTCCGAATGAGGATATAAAGCAACATTTTAGCACATGTTCCGATTTGATTCAGAATGTAAGTTCTTTCTGCTTTAATTGACTAAAACAAAAATAACTGTACTAACGTATACAGAAACAATATAACTGATTACAATTTCAAACATGAAAGAAAAAATTAAATCGTGTTATGTCTCGCGTATAGTCAACTAAGTTATGATGATCAGGCCATGACACTATTACAGAGTTATTTTCATTTTTGTTTCAGAATGTTTACTTTTTCATTTAATTGGCAAAAATAATAATCAATAATATTTGAAAAAGCTTCATCCAAAAATACAGACGTAAACCAAGTTAATTGTGACTTTTTATGTTCTACCAGATATTTTTTAAATTTTGTTTATACTAAATCGAAGACGAACTGAATTTGATTGTTATTTTTTAGTAAACCCATATCTAGTAATCACAGTCAAGCTCGGTATTTTACATTTCTTTCATAGAATTTTGAATACATGTGAATTTTTAAAAACTACTTAACATGATGAATAACTAATGTGCGTTACAACGAAAACCGCCAAAGAATTTTCTCTCTATATCTTTATTATTTTTAAACACGGTTGTAACGTATGGAAAACTTTTTTATTATCAATTATACCTTGGAGATGACTTAAGGGTTAGTTTTTGCTTGGTTTAAAACCAAAATAACACTCATTGCAGGCGGTGAAGCGGTTCTTGGAAATTTTATGAAATTCGAAAAATAAGTTATTCGTATTGAACTGAAAGTCGAGTTATGGGTCTAAAATATCATTTAGAACAACTTTTCTTAATGATTATTTGTGATATCTTGAGAAAAAACACAATATTTGAATATTTTAATATTAACATGTCAAATTTGACATGTACAAAGAACCCTTCACCGCCGCCAATGAGTGTGATTTTGGTTTTAAACCAAGAAAAGACTAACCTCTAAGTCATCTCTAAGGTATAATGAATAATAGAAAAGTTTTCCATATCACGTTTAAAAAAAAAGTTTAGATAAAATTTATAAATAATGAAATTCACAACTTATTTCCCATAAATTTCTCGTGTAATTATTATTCTTAAAGGTATGTATTTAATCTAATTAACCATGGGATCAAAAAATTTTTGTTTGCTAAACCTAGTATAGTAGGCGTTTTTAACCGGTATTGTTTAATCAAATTTTGTGAGAATCTTAAAAATAACTACTTAGTAGACGTTGTGGTGTCTTGAATAATGATCAAATACACATAGATAATAATTTGTTGTTACTATATTGACAATATTGACTTGATCCTATGTTGAACATGAATCCTTTTAAAAAAATGGTTTCATTTTCGATATATGATTCATGTAAAATCTGGTATGAAAACGGCAATTTATTTTAGTTCAAATAATTTTGCTGGAGTCCTTCAAAATAGAGCACAGTTCTGGTTAAGTCAAGTTAAGCGTTTAGTGAAAGCCATCGTCCAAGCCATTTTTTTTCAGTTTAAGAACAGAAAAACTCGCAAGGAGAAACGAACTTTTTGAGATCCAAACCAAAGCTTGTTTTCTCAAATTTGTTATCGAAACGGTTGATGTGTTATAATAGTCACTTATTGTTTTATTATATTCCAACTATTCTATAAGAAAAAACAACATCACCATACCGACCTTTGAGTTGTTTAATAAGAATTTGCCTCTATTTCTTCACCGCTCGTTCCTGCATGTTTCATTGCACAAATCTATATACAGGGTGTCCCGAGTTTATTTTTACATCCGGAAACCCTGCATCAAGTCCAAAATTCTAAGCGAAAAAGTCCAAATAACATTTGGTCGGAAACGTACCGTTTTCACACAATTCCCAAAAATATCGCCTCGATGCGGGTTCGCTTCCCACGACCGGCAACTACTTGGCTCTGCTTTTTTTTCTCCCAATTCGACAGCTTGACGCGATAAAATCGAACACCAGTGACATGGGACTGTCCAAAGTTTGTTTACATCGAAGGCGTACACCACGAAATGTCTCATTCGCAAACGGCGCGTAAAAAGTTTGTTCGAGCACGACCTTTTCTCTCTGTCTTGCCTACGCTCAACAAATGAGTGAGACAGAGAGGAAACTATTGCGCTGATGCGATATTTTTGGGAATTGTGTGAAAACGGTACGTTTCCGACCATATGTTATTTGAACTTTTTGCTTAGAATTTTGGGTTCTATGCAGGGTTTTCGGATGTAAAAATAAACTCGGGTTACCCTGTATATCCAAATATATGATGTTATATTTTCAGCCTATGTTTGAGTCAGTTTTATCAATGACTTCATTAATCATTACTGGTCTATAGTGATAGGATTCGTGAACCTTGGGTGGTCATCACCAAAACACTCATACGATCGCTATCAAATTCAGCTAGCGACGGTGTTTCCTGCCATAAACAGCAACAATTTTTATTTCTGCGTTGTTTTTCCTTAATCACTAAACAATTTTCGATTTTTTACATGGTTATAAAACTGAAAAGTTGTTTGGTTCAGATTTTCGTAAGTATTTACAGTTTTTTGTAATTCCTTAAAACTATTGATAGAACTACACAATTGCAAACAATAGCAATCTGTATAATGTTCCCCTACAATCAGATCATAAGATACGATTTTCCGTTTTTATGATACTACGATTTGTAAGTACAAAATTGCAGTAGGTATTAATTGAAAAATTTATTCATCTGCACCTTTACAAGATCTTGTTTTCACAACAATTCACACATGGCAAAAGATACAGGCTTCACAAGAATAATAATCTTTAGTGGTAAAGTACATTTTCTCAGGTTTGGTCAACAAACCAAACTATCGTATTTGGAAGGAATAAAATCCTAGGAAAATCAATTTAAAAAATGCAGAATAATGTGTGTCCAATTGTCACCCGTCCAATTGTTGTACGCGTCCAATTGATCTCGTCTATTTGACGAGCATCCAACTGACGGCGTCCAATTGACGTATAATCGTATGACCAGCATTTAAAGATAAAAGCATCAGGGCGGTTACTGTGACTGATAAACGTCATTTGGTCAGAAATTTGTAATTACCAAATAACCTTTTTTTGTGCTGGAGAAATTACTTGATTAATTGATTCGCGTGACCGGAAATGGTCTCAAGATCATGTGATCTTACCTAGTTTTAATATTTTAATATTTTTATGAGGATATGTAAACTCACAAGTTTACGAACACAACCACATATTTTTAAAGAACTTCAAAGGGAAATTCAATGTGAATTTCAATGGGTGCTCTACTATAGTTTCGCTACGTTTTGGCATCATTTTATGCTAATCAAAACATGGCGGATTATTTAGTTAGCTCAAAAGAATGGAACACTAAACTGCAGCGTCTATTTAACAAACAGAAAAACACCAAAAAACTTTACTCGGACATCGATATCGCTGATGATAACAGCTTAGTTATTGAAACACGTGTCCGAGTAAAGTTTTTTGGTGCAGTTTTTGGTGTTTTTCTGTTTGTTATTTAGTTAGCTGTCAAAATACCAATGAAATATTTATAACATTCAAAACATGCAGACAAAAACTACTCTAAAAACATGGTCGACCGCTACTTGGAATTTTCATGTAGGGCTCAGTAGCAAACGCGTTCAGGTGAAAAAGTGTACGTAGTCAGTAAATGAGTTTTTGGTTTTTGAAAATGCGAGAGAATCTTGATGACCGGTTTAGATGATTATTGTGAATGAAGAATATTATTTTTCAATTTCAATCAAAATCAATCAAAAAGTAAAGAATTACAGATAACAATATTTTAGATTTCAAATTTTGTTGATGATGATAATTATTGATTTCTTAGGAATAAAAACAAATGATTTTTTTAGTCTTTAACGAGACCTTTAGTGACATTCGGAATTATTTTTGTAACTTATATGCTGCTCTACCAACTTAAAATGATCTCATCTCATGTTTTTCTGTGACAAATGCCAAAAATGATGACACTTAATATAACATTTTCAAAAACGAAAACAAACAAACTATTGAACTCGGAATTTTAAGAAATAACCTAATTTAGATGCGCCAGTTTTGGATTGTTTCTAGATAATTTTATTTATACCATAGTACTATGTTTCAATTGGTCATCAATTGTTTTATACGCTAAAAAAGTTCATAAATTAGTTTTATATAGTGGTACTATATCAACATGAAAATTTTTTCTAATTTGTTTATAAAAACTTGATCTTTAGAAGTCAATGCCAACCTGAATTTACATTGTATTCAATTCATTTTTATTCTAAATATTGTTTCTATCATCAGTCGCAAAGAATTTTGCCAACATTTTCCAATGGTTCTTTGCCAAAATATACTGTTTTTGTTATCAATGTTGTGTGAACTCAAGACGAAAATATATTCTAACAATTTTTCTCTTTTAAATTTGAAACGCCGTGACAATGACATTGACGAGTCGTTTTCAATTACTTTCACTTACAAAATTGCTCAAGTTTCTAAATAGATGCATAGGCAAAGACTGAACCTCGATCACTAAAATATCATAATTAATATTTTTGGCCGATATCCACTTGGCTTATTTATTAATTTACACTATTAGCCTTAAGAATGCATTTGGAAATCCTTACGTTTTTGCAAAGATCATCATACAATTTGGCAAAAATGTTCCTGGCATATTACACCACTGACTCATTTTTGGTTTGTTGTGTTTTTTAAAGCAAAATCACCTGATGTTTTGAACGCAGGTAATAATTTATGTTGGTGCTTTGAGGTACAAATTTAAATTTAAAAAATTAGAATTTTTAGCGTTGCTTCAGATCACTGACAACACCTATTAATGAAAAACCATTCAAGTCAATACACAAAAAAAAACATTACATCAATACATGTACAAATCAAATTAATGTTTTACACATGTTTCTTACTTTTAGAAAAAACCCAGTCTTGTCAAATTTAAGAATTAATTGAAAAAAAAGCATTAAGTAGGTTAAAACTCTAATAATAAACGTCCTGTGATGTTTTGTTTTATTTATGTTGTTTTTAGAGGTATTCGTGTGTATTTCCTCGAATTCATGGGAAAATTACGTTGTTCGATTATAAATGTGAGTTTAATGTGTTCCTATTACAAAATTAAAAATTAAATGTGACGCTATATTCGTTTGCCAAAATTAATAGGGAAGACTTTTGTTAAGTTATACGAAATTAAACAACGTGGAACTATATTTAATTTTCCGTGATTGTTGTCAAATAATTTTCTGTTTCTTACGCAGAGACATCAGTTTTCTAATTATTTTAATTTATTCAATGTCTCTTTTGTAAACGTAAAACATTAAATTCCAAAATGTTTTCCGCATTTTACTTTGAAAGATACTTGATAAATAAAAGTGATACGTAACAGAAGTATACATCCAAATCGGCAATGATCTAAAAAGCTGTTTAAAAAATCAAAACAAAATTTTTCCGCTTGAAACAAGTTTTATCATAGGTTTTGAGATATTAATTATTATAAAAGATAAAAAGTAAAATCATAGTCTGAAGGCCTTCAAAACTTATATTAAACTGAAATTTTTGTGTATGTATTGATTATCTTGTTATTTAAAAGTTATGTTTCTAATGCAACATAATTTAACATATCTTCGTTTATCCACCCTGTTTTTCTCTCTGTTCTCCTAATATCCTGTTCCTTTCCTTACATTTTCTCACATTCCTCCATCATATACTCCATTTCTCCCACTATTTCCCGTACAATCTGTACTTTCGATTCTCATCCCCCCATTAATACTTATTTTGGCTCTCATCATGTCTGCATCTAAATCTTGTTACCATTCTGCCTCTAAATTATTACCTTCGATTACATACTTTTTCTTGGTATCTATTTTTATTATTTCCTATCTATACCCTCCCTCTCCTTTCGTCATGGTCATGCTTTATTATTATTTCATTACCTTTCTCTCTCTAGAACTTGTGTAGTGTATATTTTTTCTTCATTTCTTCCTCGTATACTTCCCCGTTGGTATTTTCATATTTTTACTTCTTTATTTTTTGCCTACTCTCTTGTTACCTTAATTGTCTACAGTGTTTACTACGACTCTATCACCTTCACTTCTTTTCTACACAGTTTTTAAAACACTATCGTTTTAGTTTTGTCTACACCAATCACTTCCTTTATTTTCGTTTTATTGTTCGCTCCACTTTTTAAGCCGCATGTACAGCATGGAAGAGTAAGGCTAAGATCCCTTAAAATTTATATACCTTCCTTTTATCTTTTTAATCACCTATGTACTCCAAAAAAAAAGTAGTACTTATGGGACACCTTTGTCTAAGTATTTTTCCGTCCAGTTGACTTCGTTTAAATTTTCCTCTTTTTTCATATTTCATTTTGTCACTTCGTATATCTTCTCTACGGATTTTAACGATTTCTCACCTCAGTTTCTTTTTTTTTAATGCTTGCCACAACTTCTTTCTGTGTACATTATGTTTTGTTGTACCTACAACTGCTTGTTCAGTATCTACTTCGGTTCAATATATGCAATATTGTTCATCATCTTAATTCTATTCCAAAAACCACTGCAATTTTGGTAAACTTTATTGCATTTATTTGTTATGTTCAGTCCTACTTTATAGGCAGTGTATTTCCCTTCTCCAGCCATCCCGGTACCCGGAATCATTGTTAATTCTACTTCTTTTTTCTTAATATCCTTACATATTTCTACCACCTCTTCAGTTTTCTTTCTTATTTTGGTTTTTTCTTCCTCCTTTATCAATCTTGTTTCTCCGGCGTTCTGCTTTTCTTTATACTCGAACCTTCGTTTGATCAGTACCAGAAGATCGGACGGTGAGACTAGAAATCGACAAACAACTGTAGGTCTGATTCTTAGCGATCAATCAAGCCATTCATTCCACATCCCGTTATTGCGAAGTTTTCTCGATAACATTTTCATTACTGATGAGTCCTACACAATGAGCACGTTATAAAAGTCTTAGAACTTCATCACTGCCTCTAAGAGAATTATATACAAATTTATCTTGAGATGACAGTAAGTTTATTCTTCATCCAACTTTGTTTGAGTTTTTTTTTGATAACTAACACTTGCGGAATTATTTGATGTAAGAAGAAGCTAAATTTTACTAAAATTGTTTCACGTGTTTCTGAGCAGTAGTTTTTGAATTAAATTTGACAATTTTGCAGAGTTAGCAGATGAATGGAATTTTTGAATAATATGATATTGTCTGTAGTCCTCTTTACGACGAGATTTACTTTTATCATGATAAAGGGCCGAAACCAGGAGATAACGTATACTTTCAAAATTTTCTATAATAAAACAACAGTAACGATATATGTACTCAACTACTACAAATACAGAAAGTTTTGTGGATAAAATTATGCCAATTTGTACAAAAACTATATTATTGCTGTAGTAGACAGAATTTATTTTTTCAAGTGTGAAGAAGAAATTTAGAATTTTTGCAGTAACGCTAGTATTTAGAGCCTCTATGAAATAATAAATACTCAAGATTTTTACATTTTTACAATAAAATTAAATTGTACAAATTAAATTTTTTAACAGTGAATGAAGAAAAAGTAAACAAAACTCCATAAGTCGCTTCTTACGACACGTAGGAGAATACGGTGGGGATATTCTAGGCCCGTCCCGACACGGGCTCTATCAAGCAAGAACTGCCAGGGTGCAATAGCAGAAATTATTACAGTTTATAATTAAGGGGTAATTAGATGCACTATTGTCCAAATAAGTTCTTGGTAAAACGTGTGGCGGTTCTAGCTTGAGATCAAACGCTACGCCTAAAAACTAAGAACGAAACATTATTTTGGAAAACCGATTGCGCTTGAACTAAAGGCTAAAATGATTCTAATGAAGTAGCTCATTGTCATGCATGTTTTTTGGAGAAACATGTGGAGGTTCTAGCTTATGGGATCAAGCTGCAACCTCCACACCCAAAAACCAAAAAGAAAGCGTTATTTTGAAAAATTGTTTACACAAGATGCTAATTAAATGACCTATTATCGAATTAAGCTCTCGATGTTTTTTTTTCTCTTTAGGCAAACATACCACTTTCAAAGTAACGATTAAACCGTAACTTATTTGTTATGGAACAGGGACAATGTTTTTGGTGAAATATGTGCTGGTACCAGCTCAATCTCAAGTTGGAACCGCCATGCAATTTACCCCAAAAATTATCAACGATCATTTCGTTACTATCTGCGAAACAATTTCCCAAGATAATGTTCTTTCTTAGTTTTTCATAAGTGTTAAAGTTACAACTTCATTTAAACCTGGAACCTCCACACATTTACAAAAAAAACATTAAGCGCTTAATTCAACAATAGGGCACTTAACGTGTATTTAATTAGCGGTAGTAGAAGGGGGGCACCTTCAAACCCCGCGGGTATAATTAGGCAAAGCCTAATTAGGCTAACAACCTCTCACCTACCTCTCACCTCATCAGGCAGTTCCCTAATTAGGCCTCTCACCTCATTAGGCTGTTGTTGTGAACAGGCTGTTGACGCAGGCATTCTATTTAATTACTTGTTTTTGTTTTTGAAGACGTCAATGGAAAATACGGCCTCTCACCTCATTAGGCTGTTGTTGTTGCAGTTGATTTCCATCATGGCGGTGGTTTGGCGGTCGATTTGAATTTCCAACATGGCGTCCCATCATGGCGTCCTAAAGTTTTTTATGTATTTTAAAAACTTGGTTGAGATTCGAACTTGCAACCATTGCATTACGGAGCCAAGGCTTTAACCACTAGGCTACGGCGACAATTGAAAGATAGAGTTTGAAGTTTGTATATGGCTGTAAAGGTTGATTAAGATCAAGATGAAAAAGGATAAAAACATATATTTGTCACTCTCATACTTTATAAACTAATTCACAACCAAAAATAGCAATTACGTACTGCCATTTTGTATGACGTATGATTGATCATTTAATAAACAAGATGAAAAAGGATAAAAAACATATATTTGTCACTGTTATACATTATAAACTAATTCATAAACAAAAATAGCAATTACGTACCGCCATCTTGTATGACGTATGATTGATCATTTAATAAACAAGATGAAAAAGGATAAAAAACATATATTTGTCACTGTTATACATTATAAACTAATTCACAAACAAAAATAACACTCACGTAGCGCCATTTTGTATGACCTAAGATTTAATAAACAAGATGAAAAAGGATAAAAACATATATTTGTCACTCTCATACATTATAAACTAATTCACAAACAAAAATAACACTCACGTACCACCATTTTGTATGACGTATGATTTAATAAACAAGATGAAAAAGGATAAAAACATATATTTGTCACTCTCATACATTATAAACTAATTCACAAACAAAAATAGCAATTACGTACCACCATCTTGTATGACGTATGATTTAATAAACAAGATGAAAAAGGATAAAAAACATATATTTATCACTGTTATACATTATAAACTAGTTCACAAACAAAAATAACGCTCACGTACCGCCATTTTGTATGACGTATGATTAAACATTTATTAAACAAGATGAAAAAGGATAAAAACATATATTTGTCACTCTCATACTTTATAAACTAGAACACAAACACGAAAAACAATTACCTAAAGCGATTCAATATGGCTGTCAAACCAACATTTTTCTTTATTAATTACATTAACCACGGCTTTAACAACTACTTTTAAATTTACAGCTGATAAAAAAATTAACATACTGAGGTTCGAACCATTAACGATTGATACACAAACTTTTGTAAACAGATGACACCATTTTGACATGGTGACTTATGATTTTAAAAACATACCTGTTTAACATGTTAATTACATTAAACACGTATTTAACATATAGTTTTTAACTTTACACTTGATTAAAAAAACTTTAACATACCGAGGTTCGAACCATTAACGTTTGATACACCACCACATATTTAACATATAGTTTTTAACTTTACACTTGATTAAAAAAAAACTTTAACATACTGAGGTTGGAACCATTAACGTTTTAATATACCACCACATATTTAAGATACAGTTTTAAAAAAAACTTTAACACTTCAGGGTTCGAACCATTAACGTTTTAATACACCATCAAGGTGACGTATGTGTTAAGGAAAATAAAAAAACAACAAGGAGGATAAAATTTTATTTGCATCTCTGTTACACAACACATTTACAAGTACCAATAACATATATTTTTAATTGGAAGAATAAAGAAAGCAGGAAACAAATTTTATTTCTCTCTCTGTTTCACACACAATATAAAATTATTTTACAAAAATATGAAACATTACAACTTCAGAGTTCCATCTATGAATGGCACACCATATCCAGCATTCGTTTACCAGCTTGAGAATCATTTTACGATGTCACCAAAAATTTTCTTTCTGCAAACGTAGAGTTTTCTTATACTGACGTCTCCAGCATCTGTAATTTGAAATAAAAAATAAACCACAAACATTTTAAAAAGTATTAACAAGAATAATAACAGCAGCAAAAACAAAAGCTTTTTAAAAGATGAAGAAACACAATTTTAAAATTAAAAAATGTATACTTACCAAGATCTTAAAGTCGTATCTTGTTACACTAACAAATATATATCATCACCTTGTATTTTATACCCGAAAATTCGAAAATAACATCGTTAATTGTGTTTTCTACATTAAAAAGTGAAAGATCAACTTTCAAAAATTTCCTGCTAATTAGGTTTGTTATATTGCTGTTATAAAGAAACGTTTTTGACAAACTTTTTGTTAACAATACATATCAATTAATGAAAATGTAAAACAGTAAGATGATTTTATATCAAGAATGAGATTTTGAAAATCAAAATACCGAAAATCTATCATAAACGAAAAAATATTTGATGCAACCATTTCAATGTCAGCAAAATAAAGTAAATTCCGAAAATAAGGTAATTAAAATGTTTACGTTTTTCCAAACTGTAAAGGTTCAAAATGTAATTGAATTAAGGTGATTGTTAAAAAAAACCAAAAATGCAATAATTCAAAATACGTAATATGTTTACATGTAACCAACGCATTTGCACAAACTTAATACACTGCTTGACAAGATAATCAATTAAAAACTCTATTGTACAAAAATTCGTTTGATATGCAAAACTATGTTTTAAATGATTGCCTAACAAATAAATTTAACAAACGTATTTGATTTTAAATGAAACTACTGACTCTCTTAAAGATTAAAAATTCATCTCTCCACACAATCTGCAGAGGATGAACACAAGTTTGCGATTGTCTTTCAAAATGAACCAAAATATTTACCATATGTTAGTTCGTAAATTATAAAAAACGTTATTGAAATCCCAACTCAATAATAAGTTGTAGGTTTCTATAACTTCTAAATGATTAACTGTGTCATCCATTATTTTATTTATGTAATTAAAATCTGTAATAAGTACTTCCCACAGCTTCTAATAAGATGTACAATAAAATTATTATTTCAGTTTCTTATTTATAATTTATTTAAATAATCGATGTTTATCGACAATTCAAGTTTTATTGACAACAACTTATATTGCGAATATTATTTAAAAACAACACCAAATAAAATATTTATTAAATCAAATTTTTAACATGAGATCAACATGTTGTGGAGTCTGTATTCTTTTTATACTTTTACAATGTTTGTGTTCCTGTAGTATCGTTTAATTTTCTCAACGTTTTAGTTTTATTCAGAATTTTAAATGAAACTACTAATTCTTTTTAAAGATTAAAAAATTCATCTTTTCATGAGGTAAAAAAGTTTAATTCTACCTGCTTAATTGTAGACGGTAAATAAATATCATTCTTTCGTTCGAAAACACTTTTTAAAAGGTAATTTTTTTTGTCTACTATAATACATTGTAGGCACTTTTATTTATTAAAGCTAATGAGGTCAACGGAAAAATTAATTAATGAGAAGTATGCACCTCGATAAGAAAGTGCTTGCTTCCCCCCGCTTGTTTGCATCAGCAAATTCGGCCTCGACCAGAATTGTGCATTTTTTTGTCGAAAAATAATAATCATTTTCGTTCTAATTAGTATTACTTTTTCTATACTTCTTTTCCATACACGCATAATAAATTTTCACTTTTTTTACAAGATATTTTATTTGTTTCAGGTTGCGTCCTTTGGAGGAAAAACTTTATTGCACTGCACAGCCGGTGTCAGCAGGTCTGCTACTTTATGCATTGCTTATTTAATGAAGCATCACGAATTAACTTTACTCGATGCTTACAATTATTTAAAACTTAGAAGGCCGATTATTAAACCAAACTGTGGTTTTTTCAAACAGTTAATAGACTATGAAATTGAATTATATACTAATAATACTGTCAAATTAGTTTATAACGAGTTGTTAAATTTGGAATTGCCAGATGTTTACGATTCAGAATATAAATCTTTAACTTATTTTCGAAAGAAATGCAAAAATTCGACCGAGCAAAATGTCAAACGATTATCTTAGGTATGCGCCAAAATGTTATATCATTTTGACAAATTTTACCAATATTTTAGTATGTCATTAAAAGAACGTTGCACTTTTATTCTATTATATTTTTAGTAAATATTTATGAACACGAGTATTAACATAAACATTTAATTGTTATTAGAATTTAAGAGCGTTTCCATTTATTGTTTTATAAATGTGGACCAATTATTTTTATGTGTAAGCATTTATATTATATCTACATGTATAATTAGGATTAGTAATAAATTTCTTTGACTATTATGTTTTGATTGGTATGAAATATTTACTGGACCTAAAGTGTGTTATTGTTGTAAATAACCATGCGAGAGCCAGGTGTCGTAATCTCTTAGTTTCACAAATTGTTTCAAAAATAGCAGAGCAAGGAAGTAAAGTAACATTAAATTCCAGGTTAATGTGTACTAAAATATTTAAGAATTTGAAATTTTAACGTTATGATTGAATACACAAAGAGGTTTTATTAATAACAAATTAATAAGCAGTGCTTGTAACATATTTTCTTTATTAAAAACAGATTTTTTTTGGAAATCAGATTCAACATTGTTCAATTTAAAGCAAAGAAATCAAGAAACATTTTTTCAGTTATCAATAAAATTTGTATGTTGCTTAATTCGGCAAAAGAAAGAAAAGAAATAAAGTATTTGTATAGAAGAATTAATGCTTCGGAAGATGTTTATGTTTCATCGATTTGCCTGTTTGTCCTCGTACTTATATTTCATTACGAAATATAAAAAATTGTGTTCTCATCAAGATTCACAAAGTCTCTTTAATCGAGCTAGTGCACTCCACCTCTGCCCCTATGAAGCTTCTTCTAACTTGTTAGATAGGTAGTAAGCAACCTCTCAATTGTCTTACTGAATCCTTCCCACGACAATCAAATTGCTCTAGTTTTCTCAGCTTGATGGAAGATTCTTCTAGTTGAATTCCTTACTTGTTCCAACATCCTATTCCATCACGGAGAGTTCCTGTTCGTTTTAAGGGACAACGTCTATCTATATCAAGAAACATAACAAGCGTATCAGTGAGGTGTGTAGCAAATCGTACAGTGTTAACTTTCTCTCTCTCACCCTGTTGCAAAGTTTTATTTACGAAAATTTATTTATCATACCTGATAAACTTATTTAAGTTTTCATAAAGCCGCCCCTGCTATTGGTAGAGACACACAACATGCGATATTTCTGATTTTGCAATAAGGTTTCTCCCGAAAGCAGTTATTAAGAGAGAACAAAAAATAAAAAAATTCAATAATCATAGAAGCCTTAATTCGTACAAATTGCTAACAATATCATATTATAAATTTGTGAAGTTACGTTGGTAAAAGTTTGTTTAAGCAACAGTAATGGGGCGTAAAGCAAAAAAGCCACCACTACGTAGTTCTAAACTTCCTAAAATTAAGTTTTCAAAAATTTCCTACTCTATTAAAAAATTAACATCAATAAAAAAAGAAGAATTAAAAAACCGATTCCATTTTCTTGCTAGTTTTTATGACCATAACCACACAAACTCGAATTAACTTTTAAAGTACCCTATTATGATTTTCTATTTATGCGCAATTTAGTTGTCTTGTGCAAAGTCCTTATTTAAAATTAAACGTATAAAAAATGTTTAAATATAAAACAATGAGCAAAATGAACGCTATTTAAAATCTTTCTCTAAACGCCAATTTTGTCCTATGTTAAAATTAGAATTTTTGTAATAAATAAATTAGTAAAATTTTTAAGCTATTATTTGAGTTACGATAGCAAAAAACTGGAATATGATATGCAAATAAAATATACAAGTTTACCTGTATTAAGCCAATTAAATCCATTGCAAGTAATTACGTGTAAAAAAATATAGTAAAATATTTCTAAACTTATTAAGACAATATTGCGAGACAATTTTGAGCGACAGACCATAAACGAAATAAAGAGTGCGGGATGTTCGTGTTCATGCTGAACACATAGCGAAATTTATCGATTAAAGTACAGAACATTGTTAAAGATTTCAGTTATGATCTGGAAACTTGAACGAACAATTCAGGCAGAAGTACAAGGTATCAAATCTATGATGAATTCTATGTTTAATTTTTTAATGAAGTCGCTGTTGAAAACACTGGAAAATGATCAGGAGCAAATTTTTTCAATAGTATATTCGTCATGAAAATTATTAATAAATGAGAAATAGAAAATGTAGGTCGGGGTTCACAGTAATATAATAAGAAGAATATGATGAGTTATTAATACAATTTGTTTAGTTTAACAGCTGTTCTCCATGTTCAGCAAAATATTTTAAACAATTTGAAAACTTTTGCAAAATTATCTTCAAACTTTAACTCAGTGCTGGTAAGCTTTTTGAGAAAGATCCAAATGAAAAATATTAAGGTAGAATGACATCATTTTATAAATTTATTAATATTAAACAAAGTATTTTATTAAACGCTCATTGGTAAAACATTAGCAAAAAATAAAAATTTAGTTAAAATCAGAATCAGCGATTGCAAGGATAAAAGAATAGAAATGTTTTTTGATTGGTTTTCTGAAAAGGTTTATTTTTAAATGAAATTTAGTAATAGAGCATCAGTAAAAATGATGAAAACCATGTACACCAGAAGCATTGATTATAAAGAAGTAACAACAAAAATACTGACTGTGAATTGTGAAAAGTTTATTGAATCTTAATAAAGTAAAAAAACTAAGAATGGCAAAGTGTTGATTGATAATGAAGAAGTACATCAAGATATTTCTAAGGGTGCGTGAAGTTGGCACGCTTATGAAAGCACTAACTAAAAATTTACAGTCAATCGTTAGTGCTTCGTTAATGCTTCTTAGAAAAAATTGTCTCTCCCAAGCGTTTGCAGAAAAAAATCAATCAATTCTAAAGAGCGTGCCAACTTCACTTCATTTTATACACATTGTTAGTGCTTGTAAAGGGTGCCAACTTCATGCTTCACCAGAAGCATTAATAAAAATTTTATAGTCGAATCGTTGATGACTTTATAAAAAAAGATTATTAGTCTACTTTGCGTTTCAACCAAAAATATGCATGCAATCATAAGTACTTAATAGAACTGACAAGAAGTTCCTTTTCATTTCGATCAATTCGTGTTTTATGAGAGTGTAATATTAGATAGGCTTCTATACGACGAGCAAACCCTAACGAAATGTTTATAATCGATCGTTAGTCATCAGAACACAGTTGTCATTAATATTACAATAATACAATAATTTGAAATTTATATTTTGTAATTTGAGGAAAAAACAGTAGTTATTTGGAATGAAGGCTTTATTTGAGTTTCGCTCAAGTTGCATCGCCACTTATATACAGGGTGTTCATTAACTACCTCGGTATAATGGGTAGTTTTGTTATTTGTAAAGATACACCTTCTCTTAAATTAGCAAAGTTGTGCAGAATTTCTAGAGCGGTTTGATGACATGAACAAACTTCAAATGCATCGCTTACTTTCGCGCCAGAAAAATATTCCCATAAAGTAAAATTACAGTCTAATCTTATCTCTATTATAGAATCATTACGCCAATAATTCTCAACAATTTCACCAAGGGTAAAGAACATCATTATTGCCTATTTAAAATGTCCAGATAGTGAGGGCACGTCTGGACCTTTACTATTTGAAGGAAAGGGATTGAAAGCAAACTCTCTAGTCCTGTTAAAAAGGCAACGTTTTGCTACTCCAGTGGAAGCTTCATCAGGCCAGTGCCAGGATGAGTTATAAATTGTCAAAAATTGAAAAAAAACACTCTGATGGCATAAAGCTAAGGATGAATACACATAAGATAACTGAATACTCATCAAAAACGTTAAAATAATGGGATGAAATTTTAATTGAGAAACCATTAGAAACTCAAGCTTAACATACGCAATTACAACTTAATTCCTTCAAATAGTTAGGTTTCAGACGTGCTCTCACTATCTGGACATTTTAAATAATCAAATCTAGTAAAGGATACCATCAACATTATTTTATCATTATTACCTTCGCAGCAATAATGGTATACTTATTTACCTTAGTGTACACTCATGAAATTTAAAGCTTGGACACCACAATTTCTGTAAACAAAAGTTTGCACATTGTGAAGCGGGCTTAAGGGTATCATTTACAATTCTAACAGCAGGTAGTCTCAGCAGGGGTTATCTTATAGAAGGACTGTAGAATGAATCATTACACTAAGCACGTTTTAGAAAATAGGTAATTTACGTTGCTTACTTAATTTTTTCTTTAAAGAATATATTTGAAGGTATCGCTAATTAAACACCATAGCTCGATTAATTATCGAATCAAAATTTTGTTTAGGAAATGTTTACAAAATAAAATTAGAAATAATTTTGATTTAAAAACGTCTACAAGCAATAACTTTTAAATTAAATCAAAAACTAAACATGGTTATTTGGGTTGACTGATTATTACTTATTTTTAAATAAATCTAACCTACTAATTATTGTAAGTTATTAAAAAAAATCATTAAACTCTCTATTCATAATATTTAGTCCTTACAAAATGTATATTTTATGACGTTTCATTTTTTCTGTAGTTAATATAAAAAGTGAAAATAAAAACTAAGGCAATTCTTATTGTCAACGTATATATTTAGTTTTTTGACAAGAATTTATTACATAATTATAATTAAGATACCAAGTTATAGTTTAAAATTAAATGAAAACTTTTTTTTTAAATAAAGGTATTACTATATAAATAAATATAAGAAATCAATAATGGGTGTGACCTCCATTATTATTGATACATTCTTGGAGGCGTCTGCTCATTGACGCTATCAAGGTATCAATATAATTAATATTAATCGTTTCCCATGCGGTATCAATGGCTGCAATTAGTGCATTACGGTTTACTGGTATAAAATTTGGCCCTTGTTGTCTTCGGATAACAGCAAGTATTCGAGCCCAAACATTTTCGATAATGTTAAAATCTGGGCTTTTTGCTGGCCAGGGTAACAGCTCCAAGTTATTTTCTCGTATCCAATTGCGCACAACTCGAGAAGTATGAATAGGGGCGTTGTCCTTTAACAACAAAAATACATTATGAAAATGTTAATTCAACAGATCCCGAACTATTTTTGGAGAAAGTATAGTGAAATAAGAATACTTACTTGTTGGAAAATATAATCTTCGTCTGGATAAAACACTTCGACTGAAGGTTTCATAATAGTTTCCAAAATATCTAAATACGCAGCAGAATCAAGACGTCCATCGATAGCCCAACAAACTCCTGGACCCCGAGCGCATAACCCACCACATTCACAGAAAAATAACCACTTCGTTTTTTAGGAACATATGTGATTATTTTCGTAACGAGTTCCTTCCATTCTAAAAACTTTTTAGTGGTCCATCGTTGCGGCTATTGAACGTTTTTTCGTCGCTAAAAATCACTCGATTCCAAAATTCCAAAGGTTCGTTCACATATCGCCTTGCAAATTCCAGACGACGTCTCATATTTTCGTCACTGAGAACTTCTTTCGCAGCAGCATTATACTTCTTTATTCCCATCTTTTTTGTGCAGTTATACGGCATCCGGGAAAATGTGTATCTGCTATAGCCCTGGAGTATGTAGCAAATGGTTGTTCTGTTACGTAATGAAACAACTCGAGATCTTGAGTAGATACTTTAGGTCTACCACTTCCGATGGCTCTTTCCAAAGTGTGTTCAAATTCCATTTTACTCGGTAATGCCCTACGGTGCTTTTTGGTATATCTAACATACGTGAAATTTCACGCTACGGCCCGCCGCTAATTCCGAAACAATCCGCGCTTTCAAATCAGCACCGAGATGAGGTGGCATTTTCACAACACTTGAAATTTTAAACTAAAATGAAATTTACATTTCTTACCACCTTAGAGCAATATGACTCAAAGGAAGTAAATTAAACAAGCAAGGATATTCTATTGTTATTGAAACTTATTCATAAAGTAAAAGCCATTTCCTTATAATACTAATGGACAGGATTTTCTTTTAAGTATTAAGATTACAATAGAGGACTTATAAACTTTCGAAAATATCTAATTATAAATATTTACACTGCAATTGCGCTTTTTCCTTAATAATTTCTTAGCAATAACATACACGTTCTTGGTTTTTAAGTTGTCATAAATTTGATATGATATAAAATTTGTGTTTCTAATATTACATCACAAACTAATCTTTATTCGCCAAAAATTGTTGCTTAAGTTGTAAAGCTTCGTACACACCTGAACAACAAACCGAGCAACAAACATAACAACGAACCGAAAGTCAAACAGAACGACAAACGATCTTTTATGATTTCCACAATCCGAACAACAAACGGAACGTTTGTGCTGTTCCCATAATTATTTTCAGTAGTTTTCAGTTGATATATATTTATTATTGAGAAGAGAAAATTGCGGAAAACAAGAAGATAGTGCCAACCAAATTTTTACGCACAAAGAAGAGTAAAAAATTATAATTTACTTCGCTTTTTTTTTATTTTGGAAATTTCCCGCCCAAATGATGCTAATAGGGACATAATTTTTTCTTGCATTCTTAAACACTGATTAATTTAAAACATTTTTCTTCTGTCAACTCCATAATATTACCTAAAACACAACAAACCCACAAAAGGGAGGACAAAAATAAATAATTTAATTCTCCCGCATAAGTTTGTTCGTCGTTTTGTTTAGATTCGTCCAAACCTGCAAACGCATTCGCGCGCATTTTCTTTGATGTCGGAGAAAAACGACAAGTTGCGGGAACGCCGCAAACCGTTCGTGGAACAATCAGGACTTGCGAATCTGTTCTAAAATTCGTACGTAGCACCGTCCAAATTAATGTTCCGATTGCCGTTCAGTTCGTTATTCTGTTTGTTCCTCGGTTTGTTGTTCAGGTGTGTACGAAGCTTTACAATAAGCATATTAATATGAACTATATCTTATGAAAGGAGAGTTATGTAACTATAATTAACGACTTAACGTTACGTTAGTAGATTCCATTTACTATTTACACATATTTTCTTGGAACATTCGATAATTAACTATCGGGATATGATGACCCTATACTTCGCAGGTTGTGCGCAACTGGATACAAGCAAATAACTTGGAGCTGTTACCCTGGCCAGCAAAAAACCCAGATTTTAACATTATCGAAAATGTTTGGGCTCGAATACTTGCTGTTATCCGAAGACAACAAGGGCCAAATTTTATACCAGTAAACCGTAATGCACTAATTGCAGCCATTGATACCGCATGGGAAACGATTAATATTAATTATATTGATACCTTGATAGCGTCAATGAGCAGACGCCTCCAAGAATGTATCAATAATAATGGAGGATTTCTATTTATATAGTAATACCTTTATTTAAAAAAAAGTTTTCATTTAATTTTAAACTATAACTTGGTATCTTAATTATAATTATGTAATAAATTCTTGTCAAAAACTAAATATATACGTTGACAATAAGAATTGCCTTAGTTTTTATTTTCACTTTTTATATTAACTACAGAAAAAAATGAAACGTCATAAAATATACATTTTGTAAGGACTAAATATTATGAATAGAGAGTTTAATGACTTACAATAATTAGTAGGTTAGATTTATTTAATAAATTATTTCTAATTTTATTTTGTAAACATTTCCTAAACAAAATTTTGATTCGATAATTAATCGAGCTATGGTGTTTAATTAGCGATACCTTCAAATATATTCTTTAAAGAAAAAAATTAAGTAAGCAACGTAAATTACCTATTTTCTAAAACGTGCTTAGTGTAATGATTCATTCTACAGTCCTTCTATAAGATAACGCCTGCTGAGACTACCTGCTGTTAGAATTGTAAATGATACCCTTAAGCCCGCTTCACAATGTGCAAACTTTCGTTTACAGAAATTGTGGTGTCCAAGTTTTAAATTTCATGAGTGTACATATCAACATATCATATAATTTTTAAACGGTAGGACATTACCATGTTGTAACACGTTTTGTTCCAGCAGAATTTTAACTAGAAGCGGTACGGTCTCGGGCACCAGATTTCATCAAGGAGTTTACTCTCCTACGGCCGGTTGCGATCGTGTAGCTCTAGTGAAGAAAGTTTATATCCAGGGATTCACTTAACTGAAAGGTTCTAGTACTACAGAAATAAAACTCTACCAAAATATAACAAATCGGTTTCTTTATTTAAAATTCATAGAACGGTGTTGCAGGTTAACGAAAATGTTCAACGGCGAAATTAAACAAGCAAAGCATTCTACAGCAATTAGCAACGGGTTAAACAAAGCTAAGCAAGACTTAGGTACCAATACTTATGTCAACGGGCCGCTCAGGCGGAGGATTCGAACGGAGGTTCGGAGCGGACGACCTATTCGTCCGAAACAACGTCACGTCAACGAGGGCTAAGAGTGATGATGTACTTGAGGTGCGAAACCACGTTACCACAAACACGGCACCAGGGCGTAGGGGATTCACCACGTTGACGTCCGAAACAACGTCACGTCAATAAGAGTTGAGGATAATAACGTACTTGGGGTGCGAAACTATGTTAACACAGGCACGTCATCAGGACGGAGGGATGATTGACCACGTTGAGGTCCGAAACAACGTCACGTCAACGAGAGCTGAGGATGATAACGTCAACCCAAATAACCATGTTTAGTTTTTTGATTTAATTTAAAAGTTATTGCTTGTAGACGTTTTTTAAATCAAAATTATTTCTAATTTTATTTTGTAAACATTTCCTAAACAAAATTTTGATTCGATAATTAATCGAGCTATGGTGTTTAATTAGCGATACCTTCAAATATATTCTTTAAAGAAAATAATTAAGTAAGCAAAGTAAATTACCTATTTTCTAAAACGTGCTTAGTGTAATGATTCATTCTACAGTCCTTCTATAAGATAACCCCTGCCGAGACTACCTGCTGTTAGAATTGTAAATGATACCCTTAAGCCCGCTTCACAATGTGCAAACTTTTGTTTACAGAAATTGTGGTGTCCAAGTTTTAAGTTTCATGAGTGTACAAACGAATGTACAAATTTGAATTTTTGACTGTTAGATTAGCTGGTAGCAATTTTAAATAACTTTTGATTTAACATATGTCTTGTATAAAATCATTACTGAGATGAGCAAAAGGCTCTGAGAGACATTACGTTAAAAGCAAAATCACTTTCACCTCACCTAAGGTCTGCAGTTGAAACCGGAGAATTTTTTAAATACAGTTACTGTTTTAACATATTGCCCTCGATTACCAGATAATGATAAAATTTATAAAAAACCGACCCACCCATCTATTTCCAAATTGTTTAAGCTTCAAATTAGCTAATCGCTATTATTTTCGAAAACCCCTTAAGTTTGCGAGATATTTACAAAAAACTGATTTTTCTCCACATAAAAAAATTATAAGGGGTCGGATCGTTGGGGATCTATGACACAATGTATATAATGGCAATATCTAGTCGTACCTGAAAAACCAGCCGTATCGGAATTTTTCCAAGGTTGAATGCTAATTTGACTGGGCTATATGCTTTGCATCCTTAATACAAAAATAACTATTTTTTATTTTCTTGGAATAATAATCACTCAATATATATTACACCATCTCTTTTAAATAATATTGAAAAATAATCTTCTTATCTACGATATTCTCATAGAACCTGAGGTTTTCTACGAATAAACCTAAATGAAAAGGTGCCCTTGTCACTTCTAAATCGCACGTATAATTTTATGTATATTTTTGATTAGTGCTTCCGGTGAAACGTGAAGTTGATATTATACACCTCTTGAATATAAATTTATAAAATAAAATTTTAGAAGTAATTTTATTTATAAAGCACTAAGAAGCATTAACGATCGATTATAAAATTTTCATTAGCGCTTCTGATAATAGATGAAATTGGCACGCCCTTTAGAATTTAATTTTTTCTGCAAACGCTTGGGGGACTTAATTTCTTTTTTACAGTACTAAAAAGCACTAACAGAGCACTAAAGATTGAATATAAAATAGTTATTGCTTTCATAGGTGTGCCAACTTCACGGGCGCAATTTATAATGTTTTGCGACATAGAGGCAGCGATAGTTACCGGTCAACCTTAATCTTAATCGCACCTCTGCAACATGGAACCCTAAAATCTACAATTTTCCCAAAATATTAGATACTGGAGAACCTCTTTTACTAAACAAATTCACGAACAATATGGTTTTGGTGAATGAATTTTAAAGTTGCAAAAATGGTTGAAAAAGTTTCAAGTCATTTACCCCTGAGATGTATTTGAAAATTCTTCACTGCGAACTTCAAAACAATTGTTCCATATTGTATCGGGAGTGATCATCGCGTAGATGGGAAGAGCGTGAGTGTTTGACAACAAACTTTAAAGAAGAATTAAATACAAACCAATCTTTTCAAAAACTCCCCAAATGTGTAAAGTACAACATATTTGGTTCACGTTTTCAAAATTTGATTTTCTCGTTTTTGTGTTGTAGATTATAGAGAGAACTTCTTTCAAAGAAAGAAGCTAATATAAAAACCAATCGTCTCTTCTCGACTCCAAATCCAGAATGGAAAAAATGGAAAGTTTTAGCCTAAAAACATTCTGGTGGGAAGAAATAAAATTTCCAAGTGGACAAAAACGTCTGTCAAAGTAGCGACTGAAAAAAAATTTAAGTTTATGAATTATTTGCACGAGTAAGTTGGCAAAAAGGGCGTTCCAGAAAACAAACTCACCAAAATTACTAAACATGGAAGTGTAAATTTCATTAAACCGTATTTCCAATTGAATTGGAATTCCCAAGGGTGCATTGAGAAGTAGTGAAATTAATTTGGAATCTTCACAAAGAAAGTTGAAAGTAGTGAAACCTCACACTCCAGTTAACATCGTGAAACAGTACTGTTTCCGCAAATAATAGTTTTAAAAAGACATTATTATCAATTACCATAACTGTATCTTTTATTGCCAAAATTTTAGTAATATTTAATATGTACGTAATGTTACTATTAACTGTCAAACTGTTGATCTTGTTGTTCAGATGCAACTAAGTATACACCAAGCACTTTGTTTGTAAAAAAAATCCAAGATTGCAATATTTGAGTACTGTCAATCAAATGCATTTTCGTAAATAGGTTTTTTGTCGCATCTAGAAACAAGCGTTTTGTACAGAATTCCACATTGTTCCTTATTCCAACAAACGTTTTCTTTGCTTAATTATAATGTACTAACTCTAATTCGTTGGAAAAAGTGGAAAAAGAGGTGTTAAAATTTTTGGTTTGGAAACCGTCACATAACTCTATCTATTTATAAAGAAAAATCCACATAACTTTGTATAGGGATCCTTGATGAATATAAATCCGAGTATTTGGAATTCCAATCTCTCCGGAACCCACCCATATTTGCGAAAAGGGTAAATGTGTGCTATATAAAACTATATTTTTCGAGATATAAACTTAAAAATGTGTTTTTCACAAACAAATAGATTCGCTTTGATTGATGGAAATCCACGAGTCCAGGAGTCTCTGAAAGACTCAAATTGGACCAACAATTTTCAAGTAATTTTTGAAATTTTCTCTTTGCCGGCTATTCCCGCGCAAAAAACATAATGCCACGCTGGCGCACTCAAATTTCTTTTTTACGAGTACTTCTCACAAATTCGTAAAATCGATACTTTTCCTATTTTTAAAGTGGCGTTTTTCGAGAACAAAACCGCTGAGAATTCACACCACTACTGTTTTGAATACATTTTGCGCGCGCCATATTTTTGGTCATGATCACCGACCCCCTTTTTCAGTAAAAATTTTATTGTTTTTTTTTAAATTGAAATATACTTTAAACACTTATATTGTAAAATAAATTTCTCACTCATCTATCTAAGGAAATATGTTGCTATATTATTGTACTCAAATTGTGTCAGAAAAAAGATATTCATTAATTTTGAATTTAACATAGAAAACGACTATGTCAACTTTTTCGTAGGACACACGATAGATTAGGTACAATTTTTATTGGATTGGACACCAGTTACAGATCAAAATAACCAAATTACTGTGAACAAGGTCAATTGCCCAAGAGGTTTAAATTTTACCGAGTAAATTGAGTAGTTCAATGAAAACCTGTTGTCCAGCAATTTTATGATTTTATTTCTGTAAACACTTATACTGTATCGTACCTAGTAAACTATTGCATTTTCATGTGCAATAACTATTTTTCGCCGCTTTCATGCAAAGCGTTTTGTGTTGCGCGACTAGTTCTATTGAATCAAATGGGAGCATTTATGCACGAACGCCAGGTTTCTAAACACCTGCGTAATCCTATGGGGTAATCAAATTGACTTAAATGTCATAAGTGCGTTTAAAGCAAACGTCGATTTTCTACGTTTTGGAATGCGCGACACAAAACGCGTTGCATTAAAACCGACTTTAGTGAAATATAGTTATTCCGAAATCACTTTTAATAATATAAAGAAAAAATTCACGCCCTTGAGATAGAATATTTATTCTAAAACACTTGTTTCTTGTGAGTTTTGCATGTATTTTCATTCAAAAACAAGTGACAGAATGATTATTACATTTTTATAATCCTCTCCTACAAGGATGCCAATAATCAAAATTTCATTCTAATCTTGTTATAGAATCTTCTATTTTACTATTAATATTCAAAGCGACCTATAGTACTGTTTATTGGTCACTACTTTACTGACAAATACGTTCATCACATAAAAGAAGAAGTAGACCGGTTTACAAATACCCTCTCGTCCGACTTGACTAGAATATAGTTTATTATACCTAAAATATCATCTGTTACAAAAAAAATTATGGTCTATTATGATAATGACCGTCACTTATAAAACAATTATTCAAATATTTAAGTTCTTTTTTAATTCGCCTACCTTGAGATGGGTGGTCTGCTAGAGCTGTGCTAAATTATTTAAAGCGATTTGTGCTTTATAGGTCATTTACTTTACCGCCAAAACAAGTTCATGTCATAAAAGAAAACGGAGGTGAGTATACAAATACCCGCTTGTCTAACGCGCCCGTCTAAACTAAAATACCAAAAACACTAAATAATATAGTGTGTGTTCCAACAGGAACTTGAAAATTTAAATTCCAAATAACAGGTATTGTATTTGGAAATGCAACATAAAAACAATAAGTGTCGACTCGTGTTAACGTAACACGTTTGAAAATGCATTTAAGCAACTTCAAGTTGTAGAAAGCTTAAAATTACATGTGGAACAAGATATCGGATAAATGTCCACCGCGAATCCTACCACACACAGCGATTCTTTTTTGAAATTTTTGATGACTATCACACATATGTAAGTTAATTTCAGCTCAATTCTTAAAGGAACCTAAAAAAACTAGCGGTGTTATTCGGAGGATCTTGCAGGGCAATCCACGTCACAACGAAAAATCACACGCTTCCATTTTCTTGAAAGTAATGATTATTGAGGTCCATATCTTCCAAATGAGGTCATAGAGTAAATCACATTTAAATCTCCAAGTTCCTGTTGGTACACCCTATAATAGTGATGATTACTTATAAAAACTGTTATTGTTTATTAAAACTTTTGAGTACTTTCTCTAAAATGCTTACCTTGAGATGCGTGGACTGCTATGGCAGTAGGCTTTCCCGTTTAACTTAAACCATAAAAACCAGTAACTAAAACAAACTTAACAAGAAGTAATAATTGGTTTTAAGAAAATATTTATTATAAACATGTATTAAACTAATACAATCACATAGAAAAGTGGTACTGTAACTTAATTAGAAGAATAAGAGTATTTTGAAATTGGTAACTATACAGGTATCTTTGGCTTTTATTTGAAAGTAATAACAATTTACACAAATTGATCGCTAATCGAATGACTTGTAGATTCAGCTAGGTTTGTGAAAGGAAGATGTTTACCTAATACATTAACACTGAACAAAGGATTTGTAATAACGTTGGTCTCTATCTTCGTATTGTTGTCCCTGTAACCATTTAAAAAGTACGTCTCCATGTTACCTTTACCTTTAACATCGATGGTCCCTCTACACGTCAATGGATACCCTTTTTTGTGTAATACCTGATAAAGTTCTTTGGTAACCTAAAATTAAAAACAAAAATGAATTGTCGCAATTTGATTATGTGAAAACCTGAATTTTATCTACAATTCCCGTACTATCCATTCGACTAGCAACATTTACAGCATTTCCCCAAATGTCGTATTGAGGTTTTCTTGCTCCGATAACACCAGCGACTACTGGCCCAATATTGATCCCAATTCTTATACGAAAATTATTAAAGGAATGTTCGTTTACAACAGCAAGTTGTTCACGGATTCTTAACGCGTAATCGGCCATTGCAGTTACGTGTCGAAATTGTTTCATATCACAAGTATTTTGAGTTAAACCTGAAAAATAACTAAGTAATTGGGAGTGTCTCTCGTAGTCAAATAAAACAGTTACAAATAACATAAAAAGTTTTTTGAACCCCCCTTTTGACGACGGAGATTCTATGTCAAAACAAATGTCTATGAAAATCAATTTCAATGATAGAAAGCTTTGAAACGTCCGTAAAGAGGTTCAGAAAATTAAGAGAAGGTATAGGTCAGCACGAAATGTCGTTAACGACCCAACTTCGATTTACTTTTAGCAAGTTTGATAAACTGCTGGAAAATTCAACATTTACTCATATAAGTAACAATGTAAATGATGGTTTGTTCAAATGATTAAATTTTCGAAATCTCTTATGTCTTTCTGTTTCTCGCGGTTTGCTTACAGTGTTCTTTCTTTTATAGGTATTTGGTCTTATTTCGCCACTTCACATTTCTAAAATATTTTTATTTTGACGGAGTTACCGCTTCTACTCAAAAATAGTAACCACATATTTTTAATAGTACACCCTGTATATTATTTTGTTTTTCGAATTGTAATTTCTTTATACATTTTTTTTCTGAACAGTTTCCCATACCTATCTACACTGGTTTTGGAGATAATAATTATTTTATTTTATTTTTTCAAGTATTTATATATTATTTAAAATTTTAAAAGACAATTAAATTTCCTTCAAGGTGATATACCATAGTAGTATGCCTAACTCGCCGTTTTCGAAATAATCACATATAAAAAAACGACAATTTATTTTTCATGCGAGAATGTGACAAAACTGTATCATGAAGATGCAGGAAATTCAATAATATAGTACCCTGATTTGCAACCAATGAACGAAAGAAAGTTAATGCAAACTAACAACAAATAGGTTAAGATGGCGCACTCACTTAAAGCTAAGATGACGCGCGTCATCTTTTGATAAAAAATTACGTATTAAATACAATTTTGTATTTTTTTAGATGGGAAAATATACAAGAACTACCAATAGAGGCGTATGTAGAGATCGGATTGCTGAGGTTCTAAACTGTATAATAACTGAAAATCGGAAAATACGCGAAGTAGCAAGGCACTATGAAATTCCAGCGGCCACTTTAAGAAGGCACTTAAAAATAAAAAATAATATCAGACAAATAAAATCAAGCTCATTGGGCAGAGCACCCGTTTTAACCCCACAGCAAGAAAATGAAATTTTGCAATATTTACTGAATATGGCTAAAGCTAATAATATTAAACATAATTTTAACCGATATATTCAAATGGCTGGTATAAGAACTTTTTAAGGAGAAACAATGGAATAAGCTTAAGAAAACCTAAATCAACCAGTGTAAATCGCATTACGGCATTTAGCAAAACTGAAGTCAACCAATATTTTCAAAATTTAAGAACCGTCATTGACAAATACAACATTCCTCTAGCGAGGATTTACAATGTAGATGAAACTAGGATTTCCATTGTCCCAAAAGAAGCAGCTAAACGCTTGGGGCCCAAAGGTATAAAACAGTTTGGAGTTATTGCGTCAGGAGAGCGTGGTAAAAATGTTACAGTTGTTTGTACTGTAAGTGCAGTTGGATCGTACGTAACTCCCTTATTTGTTTACCCTAGCAGCAGGTGCATTGTACTGTTGTACTAAGAATGGTTGGAGTAATGAGAAGATATTTTACAAATGGTTACAGCACTTTCAAAATCAAGTTTGAGCAACAAAAGAAAATCAATATTATTAATTTTGGATAATCATAGTAGCCATATCTCTTTGGAAATTTTCGAATATTGCAAGAAACATTCTATTGTGATGGTTAGTTTACCACCACACATGTCACACAAGCTCCAACCGTTAGACGGGACATTTTTTGGTCTCCTCAGACATGCCCAGCTTTTAATAAGATTCAAAATTAACTCTGTCTCTGACCAATACAAACTAAGCCAATATGATTTAGTAGAAATATTTAATTCTGCATATAAACAAGTGGCAAATATAGAAAAAGGTGTGTCTGGTTTTGAAGCAACTGGAATTGTTCCATTCAATGATGAAAAATTTAACAAAGATGATTTTGCTGCATCACAGAATTTGGACAACGATCATGACAAGGAGAATGCAAGCATATTAAACAACTTTGTTGAAGAAGAAGAGCCAAACATTCCATCATTAACACCTGAAACTGGACCAAGCATAGATTTAAATTCAAGCCCTCAAACAACAACGTCAAGAACTGATTATCAAATTAGTTTACAATCAAATCTTAAGGCACATGTTAATATTTCAAGCATATCTTCTGTACCCACTACATCAGGAAATAAGAAAAAGAGGGCTTCAAAACAACATTCTGAAATTCTAACATCAACCACAATGAAAAAAATTCTGGAAGATAAAATGGAGAAGAAAAGGTTAAAGAAATTGAAAAACGGTTCAAACGAAAAAACAAATTCAGACACCAAAAATGAGAGTAAAGAAAAAAGTATTTGAGATTGATAGCAGTGACACAGACAATTTAGATGAAACTAAAATATGTGATGATGACGAAATGGACAATCTTCCTGGTTCCTCCTCTGATATTTGTCTCATTTGCGGTGAGTTTGGGAGAGAAAAAGAACCTTGGTATCGATGCATATTGTGTGGTAAATGGGTACACAAAGATTGTAGTGGAGTCGAGACTGCTAAAAATTATAGATGTGATTTTTGTACATAAAGACTCAAAATATTTGGTGCAACATTAGGAAAATACTTTTATTTTTATTACCGTGATTATACAAAAAACAGTTTTCTCATTTTTTATTAAATTTTTTATGTGTTTAATAAAGATTTTTATACTATATTTGCATTAAGTCAAATCGGAATAACCATGTCTCTAAATAAACCTTAATTGTTTACATCATCTCAACCGTTTCTCTGCGTCATCTTAACCGTTTATCTGCGTCATCTTAGCCAAGCCAATGGCAAAGATGACGCATTGACATCTTTTTTAAAAAGGCATTTTTTTATACAGGTTTATTGATTATTGTTTATAATTTCGAAAAATATTTAGCAAACATGTCCAAGATTACTGTGTACCTAATTAATGCAAACTTATTTCTACAGTTCTATTTTTCAATATTTAATTTTTTAGTTAGATGCGCCATCTTCGACTGATCTCCCCTAAATTCTGTTTTAGATCACCCCAAAGGTTAATGTCGAAGGGTGTAAGGTCAAACGACTTTGCAGGTCAATCCCGTGGGCCCAAACCCCTAAACCAGTGGTTATCAAATATCTGAAACATCCAATGCGTTACTTCTTGTGTGCAATGTGCGGGTGCTTCATCTAACTAGAAGCAATACCACGGAAATCTCTATTGTTAAGTAGGTATTCAAAAAACTACTGCCACCGTTTTTAGAATATGGAAGTACCTACTGTTTGTTATTTAATAGCTCATCGTAAATGAAAAATGTTATTTGGTAACGAAATTTTTCTTGAAAGTTTTCTGAGAAAAAAAATTATTATCTCAAAAAAGGGTGTAGATAAGTATAAGAAACTGTAAAAAAAATTGGTCATAAAAAACTGCAATTCGAAAAATTGTGTTCCATCACAAATAAGAAAACTACTTTTGAGTAGAAGCGGCAACACCACGAAAATAAAAATATTTTAAAGATTCTACCTATTTACGGCAGCATCCAAATTTTTAGATCAATCCTATGTCCCGTTTTCTATGAACGTCTAACTTACCATCAACCATCAACAACCCTGTATATTTATGCGATTGTTCTTTTTGTAGCATTTCGATTTCTTAGGTGAATTTATAAACTTGTTATAATTGGGAGAACGTCACGAATAATTTTTTTGTTATACAGTATGTCCCCGGATTGAGTTTACAATAGGTATGATTGACCAAAAATTTTCGAATTGGAATTTCATATTTTGGGATTCCGCCCTGCTTGGTCTGAAACTTATTTTTAGTTTACTTTCGATTTTTTCAAGTCAAGTAAGCCTTGACAGTCGAGCAAACATTATTTTAGTTCTAGGTAAACTACCCTTTTCGTTCACAGTACGCCAAAGTGTTACTAAGAAAAGTTATTCAGAATTAACAGTTATGGCGTTATGCAAATTTTCAGAATGATCGGCCTACTTTGATAAATTCCAGTGTTTGTGAGTATTGCATTTCAAACAGCAACAATAGCATGAGGTGGCTTAATATTTACAAAAACAAAAAACCTAGGAAGATTTATTCCTACAAACCCATTTTTAATCATACTTTGGAACCAGGAGACGAAGCAAAACGTCTAGATTTCTGTTTATGGATAGGAAGCAAAATAGCAAGTAATCGTTATTTTTATCGAAACATTTTGTTCTCCGACGAGGCTACATTTTTTACCAATGGAACTGTTTCTTCGCAACATGTTCGATATTGGAGTGACACTAATCCTTTTTTTAAAATTACAAATCACCGGCAACATTTTGTTAAAGTCAATGTATGGTGTGCTATTTCATATTATGGAATAATAGGGCCATATTTTTTATATTAATGTTAACCAGCATACATACTTAAATATGCTAGACAATTTCTTCGATGACGCTTTAGGTGAGTTGCCTCTCAATTATCGGTGATCAATGTATTTCCAACACGATGATTGTCCGGCACATTATTCACAAATTGTTGTGAATTGGTTAAACCATAAATTTGGTCACCGTTGGATGGGTAGAAATGGTCCAGTTTTATGGCCCCCAAGGAGCCCAGATTTGACTATTGCCGATTTTTATTTGAGGGGACGTTTAAAACAAGTAGTGTATGCAGAAAATTTACCTAATGACGCCGAAGTATTAAAAAATCGTATAACAGATGCTATATCGGCTTTACCAATTCAGGAAATCAGAAATAGCTTTAAGGAACTGCGACGTAGAATTGAATTATGCTGCGACGAAGGTGGAGGGTTAATAGAATAACTTAATACTTGCTTTTGTTTTAATAATTTAACAAAAAATTCCTTATATTTTTTGTTTTTGTGATCATTAACCATTCTCAAGGTATGATTGTAGTGTCAATTGCAGATTTGTTTCTTTAAAGCCAAACTGACGCAAAGTTGACACAAAACGAAGTTGGAGATAAAGTTGACACAAAAGGAAACTGAACAATACTGGATTTTATAAAAGTAAGCCGATCATTCTGAAAATTTGCATAACGCCATAACTGTTAATTCTGAACAACTTTTCTTAGTAACATTTTGGTGTACTGTAAACGAAAAGGGTAGTTTACCCAGAACTAAAATAGTGTTTGCTCGACTGTCAAGGCTTACTTGACTTGAAAAAATCGAAAGTAAACTAAAAATAAGTTTCAGACCAAGCAGGGCGGAATCCCAAAATATGAAATTCCAATTCGAAAATTTTTGGTCAATAATACCTATTGTAAACTCAATCCGGGGACATACTGTATAATTTAAGGCGTACACTCCCTGATAAATACAGAAAAATATTATTTTTATTGTTATATTTGTAAATCGTAAATGTTACTTGCCGGTAAGATAATTAAAAATTATAAATAAACAGTCCACACGATTAGTTAATTTAATTAATATTTGTTCCTTACTGTAGTTATTTTATTAAGAATTTTTCTTTTTCTTACGAAGATTTGTTTGCAAATACAAATTATACTGCGTAACAAAGGTCTATTCTAAGGAAAATTAATAAGCACCCTTAAAAAATTTTAAATTACACCACATACTTTATATTTTAAAAAGTTCAAGAGTGTCTGTTACAAATCGCTATGTAAACATGTATTTTCGACACCCATTTTTTTTTAAATATCAGAAATTATTTCCTAATAATGATTTTTGTATCGTTGCCTTAAAGAAATGGAATTTATACTAATTTCCCTCTCAAATTATAACCCGGCTATATATTCATAAATGTACGTGGTACCATAAAACAATGAATCAATAATGTTTAGAAAAAAAAACAATTTGTTACCAGATGCTGCCATATATGTTGCACCTGTTGATTTTATTTTCTCAATATAGCGAAATTGGTCTTCGGCGAGCAGTTCATCGAAATCGGCAATAATTTCATTTAGCAGCCTCAAACATTCAACTCCTTCATTATTACCTTCTAATTCCACGTAAAACTCCGAAAAATTTGGTATAGATGCAAACATAATACATACAAAATCGCATTGCTCGTGGTACAACTCCTGAAAATAAACATAAACAAATATCACGTCGTAATTATGCAAAAGTATGCTAATTACGTCGTTATTATCACTGTTTAAAAAATGCTCAGCCACATGGACCGGTAAAATATTCGCTAGTAATTTTTTGTTGTAAGCTTCCAGGTTTTCCATATCTTCTTTTTCCTCTAAACATATTAGTAGTGAATATTTTTAAGTTTAATTTAGTTTTGAATTACCCGTTGCTTGCAATTTCCATACAAAATCAAGCCTGTAGGTCGCCTCAATTTGTTGTCCGTGAATAATTAATGCTATTACAAATGCTACGAGAACGACCACGTTCATGTATTGACTAGTAATCGTGTGGTCTGATAAAAACCTAAAAAATGTAATTAAGGTTTATTCTACCCGCAAATTATGAATTATTTGCTAATAAATAGAATATTTTAATGTTTAAACATTGAAAGAAAACAATTACTTGAATTTTTATTTGTGTCTAATTTGCACAAAAATTCATAAATAATTTTTATTTGTGGTAACAAAGAAAATATTTTTGATGTTTTGGAAGCTACACAAGACAATTTGAGCAGGGAAAGGTTTCCTCCAAAATAGTCCTATACGTCCCTCCTTTGTGAAGGTAAAGTGAACCAAAACAACTCAATAGACTGAAATTGCCAACGTTTCGCTTTTCATTGTGAGGGCTTTTTCAAGCCTTTAACAGATTGAGTCGAACGTCAATGATTTTTTTTATACTCATCAATTAATGATTAGATCAATTAATTAATAAAAGTTACACAACACAAAATAAAATAAACGAACGTCGATTAATACATGAAATTTTCTACTCAAAATTGATGAGTATAAAAAATTAATTGACGTTCAACTCAATCGTTCAAAGCCTTGATATAGCCCCACAATATGGGCCAAAACTTCAGCCTATTGAGTCGTTTTGATTCAGTCTACTTTTATAAAGGAGGAGCCTGTAGGATCCTATCTATTAATCAATATTCCTTAACGAAGTAATATGTAACAGATATAAGGTAAAGGTGACCCGACCTTGGGCACGGGATTTGCATTTTGTGTGCGATTTGCACCAAATTTGGATATGTTGTTCCTAAAGTGTTCCTTAACAACTTTTGTGAAGGTCGCAGTCAATTGTAAAGGCCAGTTTTGCTCCACAGGTCACCAAAGGTCAACCTATGATTTTGCCAGAAATGGGTCAAATGGGGTATCGTTGGAAAGGTCTTGATGAGGAGATGCTGTTTCTCAAGTTTCAGAGTTGTGTGTTGACCCTAGTGACCTACACGGGTCACCAAATGTCAACTTATGATTTTGCCAGAAATGGGTCAAATAGGGTATCGTCTAAATGTAAAAACTTGTTGATAGGGATTTAAAAGGCATAAGATTCCTATAGACCGATTTTTAGGACTTACAAGGGCAAAATTCCATTAACAGTTCCTTCATGGTTGTGATGTTAATATCATGGAGCTTAATCAGGTAGTTACAGATTCGAGATGATTTTTTCCAAACTTAGTTATTTGAAGAACAATTGGTTAACGCGATCTTGTTAAATCTATTTTTTTTCGTATGTTTCCAGTAAACTTAAAAATCTAGTCGTTCCAGTGAATAACCAAAGAAAAAAAAACACTATGGGGCTTTAGAAATACGTTCTTGTTAAAATAACATCTATAGGTGGGACACACTTTGAACGCAATTCACAAAATCGCTGTGCTCCTTAGGAGCTTGTACATTTTCTTTACCTAATTAATTTAGAAACATACCCTGGTTTATCCTTAAATAAATTATCGCATTTTCCATTAACAGTAGAGCAAATGGCAAAATAACTTCCTATGATTCCCACTAACATGATTGTCTTAAGTAGCGAGATTAATACTTGGTACACAGCACATGAGGTCATGGAAATTATAACTAGTAATAAAATATGCTGAAAAAAAACAATGGCACATTTTTGTAACTTAATTCTTGAGAGTTACTTACATCTACGTACGTAGCAGATTCACAATCATAGTCTATAAACACAGTACTGCTATTGTCGATCGTTGTAACGTTCAAACAAATTATTTTTGACGTGGCAAACTACATCAAACAGACAAATATAATTTGAGAAAAATAATTGATTGACGCTTACCATTGGAAGTAATGCTATAAAATAAACGCACGTAATTACAATAAACGATATGAGTTGAGCAATGTTTCGATTTTCATGGATTCTTTTGGAAATTTTTCGCAGTTTCAGGTTGATATTCTGAAACATAAGTTTTTAGTTACTGAAAAATTTAAATTACAAAAATAATGTGTTTAGTAATTTCAAATAAAATCATCAAAAAAACTAAATAGGGTATTATTTTGACTATTTTCTGATTGGAAAAGATGGGCCAAATAAATAGCATGCAACGTCACTCAAAATTTTTAGGGGAGTATGCAGAAAGCGTCGTTTATTAGTAACCTCTACAAACATAACAATACATTCAACAATGAATAATCAATATCTTTTTACTACTAATCAAGAAATTATTTAAAATGTATCCAGATTATTTCAAGCTTAAATGAGCAAATGCCTACACAAGGTGGATGATACATTGAAAAGCTTTTAAAATGAAATAATTATTGCGCAACAGTTGATGAACGGTGTGTATAGATGGTGTATTTGTAGAAATCTGTAGAGTGTAAGATGCCGGGTGTGAACTTTTCAACATTGCCAAAAAGCTAAGCGCAGTTTTAACGCAATATATCAAATTCGTAATTCGTAATTAAACAGTAGCCAGTGATAATTGCAGAATTACGAACGGCACCTACTTACGAATGTTTTGCCTTATTTGAGGCTCATCAGTGTAGAGTAGCTCAAACGCAAGTGATCATTTGAAATATTGCGTTAAAAATGCGCTTAGCATTCAAAGCAAAATGAATATTTTTGTTTGTAAATATCTACAAAACCGTCAAGAATTTGAACATAACAAAAATGTATTTGAAATGCGTCATTCTTTGACCAATATTTTTTTAAATTCAAAAGATAGAACGTGGTTTATTAAATCGTTAGATCTTTGTCAAATTGTTCTAGAGAGAAAACAATTGAATCAATCAGAAATATGTGACTAACTTTTTGTAAAATGTGCAAAACTAAAAATTGACGAATAGATTGTTTCTAAAATCGTCAAAGCATATTAACAAGTGTTGATAAAGGATAAAAATTTCGATTTTAAATTTTAAACAAAAAAAAAATACACACACTCACCTTGTGTGTAAATGTTTACTAATAGTGAAGTAACAACTCACAAGATAAATTGTCATCAAGCAAACCCACCACACACAAAGTAATACTACAATAGACGTATTCAAAGTTGCGCAATATAGGTACAGAATGTATACGAATTGAGTGCATGTAAGCTGTAAATAACAAGTCAAAATCATTCCAATTCATAATGTATGTATGTATTCAATATTTAAAATGTTTACTTACTTAATTAGTTCACAATTAAAAGTAATTGTCATTTTGATCTTTGATTTTTTAGGTTTTTCTGTATTCAAAACAATGCTAAACTGTATATAGTGTCAATTTGTTTAATTTTGCTGATTTAGATAGAATAAAGAATTTTTATTATAGAATGTTGCAATGTATACAATGTGTCATAACCTTTAGTTTTGAATAATTTTTGTAAGTAATTATTCGTTCAACTTCTTAGTTTTAGATCAAGACTTTTTGTCATTTAAACCTTACGTGCACTCAATTCGTGTCACACTATATATAAAAACTAACACCATTGAAAATTGGGACTACACTAGAGATTATAATTAGTGTTAAAAAGGAAAAAGCACTAATCATTGAAAAATCCATAATTGATAACTCATACTAAAACATGATAACTAAGTGTTCTCAGTCGAGGTGGAACGTCGATTCTAACAGAAGTTTATGTTCAAGAAAACTGAAAGCTTTCAAAATGTTATCAAATCGAATCGATTCGAAGATGACTCGAAAAGACAAAGTACCTAATATAAAAAATTGTCTTATGAACATAAGTTTTGACAAAATCCATTACAAAATCAAAGAGGATGACTTTGAAAGAGAATTTGAGAGTGAAAGTAAGCAGGACGTGCTGGAAGTGACGGAAAGTAAAATATGATTGTGTCTTAAATTAAACCAAAATCGGTAATTTTTGAAGTACAGATAATCGATCCAAAGCACTAGATATTACTACCCATCAGATGTTAGATGACTGATGTGAATACGCAATGGAAACTCGAGAAAAATCTAAATAAAGAAAAATGAATTCAATTTAATTTTTAATTAGATAAAAAAAATATTTAAAATTGTTTCGTTATTAATTTTATTTATTTACAGAAATTTGTATATGAATAGCTGATAATAATTCAAAATAAGCTATAAATGTGTTATGTTTGGTATTTTGTATTTACGTTTTAAATTAACATGGTGAAATGAAGTAATAAAAATAATGACAAACATGTAATACAGTAATAAAAAATATTTCAATGTTTCAATTTAATTCTTTTATTAAAATTTCATCTTGCATTCTCCTGGGCATAATTTGATAAAAATAATAATACAGAAAAAATGTACCTATCTATATTATACGAACACTTTCAAGTTTTTTCAATAAAGATTTCAATAATCAAATTATTGAAAGTAATTGCAGTATATAAAGAAAAAATTTGTTTGTCAATTAAAAAATGTAAATCTCGTAATAAAAATAAAACGCAAATACTTACAGTGGTGTTTTCAATCGATACCAGAAACTGTACTGTAACTAATAACAACATCACTACTGCGATAGAAGATATTATCATGGGATTCCTAAACAAAACATCTTAGAATTAATAATTAAGATACTTAAATACTTACATATGTGAAATGAGTACTTCAACTAAAAAGATTGCTATGAAACAGATGATTGAGCAAAAAAAGTAAAGGTTGAGCATTCGATCTCGTTCCTTGGCATACTGAAAAAAAAAATAAAAAAATATGAGATAATTACTTTCAGTTAACCGTAGCAGCTATCTATTTTTTAAAGAAAAAGTAGTAGTACCAAACTGGATGGTGAACATACAATGCCTTTATACATAACTCAATTTTAAAAGTTTTGTGCAAAAATGCAAGTTCACCTAGGTCATAAAAAATGAAAATTTCATTTATGCGTCCCGACTTTATTTTGTTATATTTTTTAACTCTCGCAATAATTCGGTAATTAAGTCGTATGTTTATAAAAGCTTCACCAACTTCAATTCAATTGCGAGAGCTGTGCATATGAAAACTGATATTGAGCTACGATTGACTAATATAATGCTTACTGCTTACGCTTTACAACTAATTCCAAGATTACGAGCTTTGATCTCTAATAATTACCGTAAGATGTACCAATGCGCATTCAAGCCTCAAAATTCAAGTGAAATTTGTTCCAACTTTTTATTGTTCATTGAAAACTATTTCTATTTCATGTAAAGAGATTCTGTTCCAATAATATATTTGTTCAATTGTACTCGAATTTTGTTTCAATAAATCCATTTACGATTTGATTAATTTACACAAAGTAATAATTTTGTAAAATTAAATCCTATATGAACCCTAAACCCTTCATTTTAAGTAATTTAGTGTACAAAATTCACTTGACTTACATGTAGATTTTGCAAGAAACACTACTTTATTGCTGTTAATTTACGCCCCAAAGAATTGGTTTAATCCAAAACAAACTAAAAATGAAATATCAGATTAACAAATTTTTACTCAAGTCTCATGGTTGCAAATGCTAAAGTACTTCATTCGTCCAAAGTTTCAATCCAGTTCCATACTAAAAGAATTTTCTTGAATACCTACGCTTACGGATTTAGAGATAATGGAAAGATCGCAAAGAATCACTAAAAAAATAAAATCAAATCGTGAAATAAAGCGAAAAATTAATACTCAGAATAAACGTCATTAATCTAGACTGTAGTCGCGGATTTTAGATTTCATGTTTTGTTTTATTAACAGTATTAAGCAAGTACAAATGATGGCTACTTAATAGTGTTTGATGGGAGTAGAAAAACAAAACTTAACTATCGTATAACCAAATTGAAAACTAATTATTTATTAACTTGATTCAAAGAGCAATATTGGGCTGGAGAGGTTTTGCCTTGATGGTAAACAATCGGAAGACATCTATGATGATCAAAGAGTAACTTTCGAAGAAGTTGATACATATGGACGATTTTGTTTTAAGCTCCAGAAAAAACCCTAAAATCTAATTCCAAACTTTATTATCAATTACCAATTATTGACCACGTTCTTTTTTGTAGGAATCTACAATCCTTTTTGGGTGTAGGAATAATAAAAACAACTGACAATTTCAGTTTTAGTTTTTAGTTTAGCTTTATCAAAGCTAAACTATCTTCAAAGTCGTTACAAAATTATAGCTTATTTAGTTTTATAATTTTATCGAGAATGATTAATACAATGAAGTCGTTATGTTAATTTTAATGACATAACCGCTTAGAAGATAACGTAGCGTTAATTAAGTCCCCAGTCTCGAGCAAAACGTCGATCGCCAAAGAACTATCCTGAAATAAGGAGGAATCAAAGAGTAACTTTGAAAGAAATTGGTACATACAAAAAATTTTGTTCTAAGCTGTCTATTTTTATTTCCAAATTACAATAGGGTACAATTTCATTGACTCGAAAATAAACCTTTTGAGGCGTAACCAACTTCAAATGCATTTTTCAGATCGCATTTTCCTAAATGGGGAGAAAGATAATCACCAAATATTGAGTAGTTTTCCTTTTTGAAATGGCCTTCTTTGGATAGAGGTATAGGCATTATAAAAACAATTGCCTATTTTAGGACAGGTTTTTGCCAAGGTTTCGCCTCAAACATATAGGGCTTTATAAAGGTTACACTTTGATCTAGACGGTTATGAAATTACAGTTTATGTAATTTTATAATTTTTCCTAGATCATTGATACAATGAAGTCACCATATGTTTATTAATGTCATAACGACCTAGAAGATAGGGTAACCTTGATAAAACCTTAAATAGGCAGTTGTTTTACTATACCTCCACCTATCTATTCAAAAAGCAAAACTGGTCAATAATTAATAATATTTGAATCCACTATTAAAATAATCACCAGCTTTACGTTGTAAACATTTACAGGACATTTTGCAGGTATCCGTCCAAATGCATGAGTAACTTCTAAAATAAAAATATAGTCTCGTTAAATTTTACTGAAGTGATTTTAAATCGGCCGGTGGATGCATACAAATAGGAAAACAAGTATTTGCGACATCTAGTATCGTCTAGTGCTATCGTAACACGTCCGAAAATGTATTTGCTTTAATGTTTTAATGTTGTTTAAATTACCATTTAAAATTACTTTAAAGAATGACAAATCAAGACTCCACAATAATAAGTGAGAGTAATCGCGATGCAAAAGTAATATGATTATTTTGATAAGAGGCAATAAGGAAGCGGTTGTAATGTCACTAGACACTAGACCGGTAATTTGAGACATTGATTGCAAAATCAAATTGATTATATATAATTTGTGTAAAAATGAATAACGAATGCTCAAATAAAAATCTGGGCTAGACATGCCGTGGAATTCAATTGATTGACTGTACACAAAAGTACATCAAAATAACCTGTAGTGACGTGGAACTTTGCATTAACACGCTACATAAATATAACCTAAAAATTAACAGATATGCATGTTTTCTTAAGCGTATTTCAAATCTATCATTGTACAAATCAAACGTCAAATTCTTGCTTCAGTCAAATTTATTTGATCAAATTAGTTTGACAGTGGCGGTGTTTCACATTTGTCAAATTAATTTAATGAGTGTTTTTTTTTTATTTGTTCACTTATTTTCACACTATCAAATTTATTTGACGGAAACAAGTCAAACTCAAAATTTGAAAAATGTTTAATAGATGTGTAACGGCCTTTATACAGGGTGTCCAGAAACTCTCCTGACAAACAAAGACCGGAGATTCCTCAGATAATTTTAAGATAATTTAACCCAATTCATCTAGTACGAAAATGCTTCCTAAGAGAGCTAGAGCTCTTTGAAGATGGCGCCTTGTAAATAGTTTTTTTAAAATACCTCCAGAACGCTTCTACTTAGAAAAGCAAAAACTGGTATGCTTGTTTAGCCTTCAGAGATGAATCGATTCCATCAATTGCAAATTTCTAGTACCGGTCATAGACGTCCGTTTTGGGTAGGTCAACGGTTATTTTAACGCATAACTTTTTTGACTTTAACTTTTAAGCATTTGTGACACTAGATTATTAAATTTTCAGGTATTCTAGTACTAAAAGGTACTCCTACTTTAAGTGGTTAGGATACACCGTTTTCTAGAAAAATGGATTTAAAAATTTTTTGTTTTTTTGTCATTAAAGTTAAATTTATATTTTTTGCACTAGTTGGCTCTGAACTGCCAACAAAAGTAAAACCTAGGTTTTTCATTGTCAAATTGTTGTCAGTTCGCGAAGTTTATCTTTTAACTTTTTACTTTACCAAGCGCCATCTTCAAAGAGCTCTAGCTCCCTTAGGAAGCATTTTCGGACTAGGTGAATTGGGTTTAATTGTCTGAAAATTATCTAAGAAATCTCCGGTCTTCGTTTGTCAGGAGAGTTTCTGGACACCCTGTATACCTTCAATTCTAACCTAAACTTAGTATCAGCTGACTACCTTGTTAAAAAAATTATGAAATGTTGGAAAAAATTCCAGTTCAGTTTTTTATTTGAATTTTATATGAAAGCAGCAAAAAATGTGAATAAAAAATATTTAAAAAAAATATTAAAAACTTTTCTATGGAACTATACTTACTAAAATTATTAGCAAAAGTTTGTTTTTAGTCAAGAAGGAAATTTTATGTGGATAAAAATTTGAAGTTGTTAGTGGTTTCAGATATTGGTTAAAATAGTATATTGTTTTATTATAAAGGTACAGATGAAGGAAAACTTGCTATAAATTTAAAGTACATTGTTTAATATCGACATGCATCTACCATTCGATTTGAAAATTTATTTGTTGTCCACTCAGAGTGGCAGATACACTTTGTTTCCGCTGCTAATAGCAGCCGGCTGTGTATAAAAAAGAGCAACTTTAACGTAGTAGATAAAAGTCTAAGTTTACTGATGTTTGAAGTAAAACCTTATTATTGTTATTATTGTGCCAGTCGACGGTTTCTGAGGTGTGATTGTATCATTACAATGTTTCTTACGGGGAGTAAAATTAAAATTAGCCCCAACATAGGGTTAAAAATACTGAAATTGGAGCCCACAATATAGCAGCAATAAATGTTAGATTTAGTAGTGTAAAATCGGTAGACTTATTCCTCTACGGTTGTAACAAATCTCACAATACTTTGAAATTAACAATCTTTTCCATAAAAATCAATTTGGTTTTCGAAAAGGCAAAAGTACGGCTCATGCTTTACGAAAATTTATGAACTACACAATAGAGTGCTTTGAAGAGCGCAAATATTCTCTAGCTACATTCTTGGATCTCTCTAGAGCATTTGACTGCGTATCTCATAGCATACTTGTCAATAAACTTAGTAGATATAATTTTGATTATGTAAGTACAAAATTTGTGGCATCTTATTTGAATAATAGACGACAATGTATGCGATTTAATGGGTCTGTATCAAAAGAAATAACATTACACACAGGTGTTCCTCAAGGATCCATCTTTGGTCCCCTACTGTTTCTAATATATGTTAATGATCTCCCTAATTATATGAAATCCTATGTATGTAGCATATTATATGCTGACGACACAACTCTGCTATGTAACAGCAAAAATCTACAATCAGTATGTAATATGGGTAATGAGGCGCAGTCACTCGCTCTGGAATGGTGCCAAGCTAACAAGCTTACTATTAACATTACCAAAACCAAGCAACTTCTAAGCACTCTTAGAGTATGTGATGATACAACAAATGTTGAGCCTGTTTGTTTTCTTGGATTACATTTTGATCAAAATTATCATGGGACACTCACACTAATAAGTTAGCTATCAGATTGGCCTCTAATATTTTGCTCTACAGAAACCTATCCTCAACTTTATCGACAAAGGTACTAAGATCTGCATACTACTCACTATTTGACTCACATTTATCATACCAAATTGTGCTGTGGGGACAATGTTCTAATTTTAATAGAATATTTGCATTACAGAGAAGAGCAATTCGTATCCTAGCAAATTTGGACTAAAGGATGGATTGTCGAAATGCTTTTAGGAATCTTTGTATCCTTACACTACCCTGCATCTACATAATGAACGCTTTGATAACAATCTATAATAATATAGAAACTTACAAATTACAGACTGACATTCACCTTTATAATAGTAGACGGAAAAAAGATATACGTTCAAACCATTATAGACTAACGTGCTCTCAAAAATGCTCAGATTTGTTAGCTACAAAATTGTATAATAAGCTAACTCTTGAAACTAGATCGTTAGGGATTAGGCAATTTAAAAACAGAGTTAAATCTTTTTTGTTGAACAAGGCTTTCTACAATTGCCAAGAATTTCTTACATCTGAATTAAGCATTTAATCCTCTGTTGACAAATTCTGCTTTATTGTACTCGTTACTCATGCAAATTTGTTGTTATTTTATTCTATTAAACCACTTTGACGTTTGTAAAATGTTATATTAACATTACTAACAACAATAAATGTAAATAAATAAAAAATAAATAAATAAATAAATAAATATTTTTTTAATAAATGGATTGAGTTTCGAATTTAAAATTTTACAATAGCAGAAGTTTGTTAATATTAAATTTTATAGTTTAATGGTTTTGTTTAGATTTTTCTTCTTGAGAACGCTGCCTGGATTAGTCACTTTATTTTAACGCTTTCAAATTACATTTCACATAGTACAAGCGTAAAACTTATCAAATGTTTGACACATATGCAAGGTTTAAGCGCGAAGTTTATGTGTCTTTGATTTTGGATTATGATTGTATGTAAGTATTCTAGACCAGGATGAGTTCTTGTAAAAGATTAAGTTGGAAAGGTTAGATAAAGATTTACAAAGTAGTAGTGACCGAGAGAACTTGTACGAAAAATTATTATTGGTAATTTAAAATAGTTCTGGGGAACTGACAACAAAAATCGATTAATCAATTACTCAATTCTGTAGCTTTCTTTTCAATTCTATAGATGCTGGCAAACATGTGGTTGGTATCTTCTTTGACTTAAAAAGAGCGTTCGACACTCTCGATCCAAAGATACTTGGTAAAAAACTGTATTCTGTAGGCATAAGAGGTACTGCCAATGATTTAATTTTATCTTTCTTATCTGAACGAACTACCAGAGTAACCATAAATTCTGCAAAAAGTAACAGCTTTGATGTTAATATTGGAACTCCCCAAGGAAGTATTTTAGGGCCTTTACTCTTCATTTTATATGTTAATGATTTGCCAAGTCACATAACCCAAGGTTTAACATTTATGTATGCCGATGACACAGTAGTAATTGTACGTGACGATAGTGCAATAGAATTAATAAAAAAATAAACTACGTTATTTTCAGTTTAATGAGTGGTGCAAGAAAAACAAGCTCATGGTTAATAATAATAAAACGGAATGCATAGAATTTCTTAGTCGTAATCGTACACCTATAGATCTGTTAATAAAACATAAAGACAGAATAATAAAACTACCAATTCTGTCAAATACTTAGGGTTGTGTATCGATAAAAATTTAAACTTCCACGATCATATTATAGATATATGCTTAAAAATGAGTAAAACTGACTATCCAATTTTGCAATTAAAACCGATTGTTGATGAGAAAAGTCTGTTAACTGCATATTATGCCATGGGTCAATCAAACTTAAACTATTGCATTCTTAATTGGGGGGATAGTTCTTGCGCACATAAAGTCTTAGTATGCCAAAAACGAATAATTCGTACTATTTTCGGACTCTCACCACTCGCATCGTGCAGAGATAGTTTTAAGAAACATAATATACTAACCGTTTTTGGTTTATACTTGTATAAATTGCTAACATATGTGCATAAAAACTTCAAGCATTTTACGAAATTCGAGGACGCACAATTACAATACAAGAAACAAAACTAACATTAATATTAAATCTTTTAACTTAAGTTCTCATATCAGATCACCAAACGTTCTGGGGCTCTTTTTTACAACATGTTACCAACAAAAATCAGAGATCTTGGTTTACACAAGTTTAAAACGATGTTAAAGAAAAGTTTAATATTAATTTGTCTATATTCATGAAGAGAATTTAGAGATGAAATTTGTAAATTTGCATAAATATATACTGTGATAGAAATTTATAATGTATTTTATAAATTATATTATATAAATGTATTTATATGTAGTATATGTAGGTTTATTTTTTGACACGAATTTATGTACTTATTATATATCAACTAATTTTTAAAATATATCTTATATCTTATCTTATCTTATCTAAATAGATATTTAAGATTGGTTATAAAGTAGACTTAAAACATCAGTTTTTAAAGCCAATTTTATAAATCGAATTTTTAAGTCGATTTTATAAATCGGATTTTAAATCGGTTTTCCAGATCGTGCTTCGAAAATCAGTTGAAAAATAAGAAGATATTTTATTTGTTTGTTACACACAAATGGATGAAGGTTGAATAAATAACTGTGAGAAAAAAGCTACAAGAAAAAGCTAGACAAATAAAAAACCAGAGAAAAAGTCTCAGATTGGGAAAAATGACATTTCAAGGCTACAAGCGATCGAACTTTTGATTACTTTTGCAAAAAAATGTTATGGTATTTGTGGTTAAAGTACATAAAACTATTTAAAATCAATTTTAAAATCCGATGGTAAAAATCGATTTTAATATTTGGTTTCCGACAAATAAGTGGTTAATAGATGTTTTGATTAACAAATTTTTTCTAAAAGCGATTAATTAGTTTTGTTTTGAACGGTTTTGTCACCACTAATCGAGGTCATGTAGTAATTAATGCGAAGTCTGTTATTGGTAGTATAATAGTATATTATGATACGAGTTTTATAAGAAGCATTTTGGCGCACTCATGGGAGTAAGTGCGACAAAATGCCTTACTCGCTGAGTATAATACAAATATTTTTTTATAATTTGAACCTCTTTTGCAAAATAAATAATAGTATATTATGCAATGAGCATGTAATGCATACGGAGCAACCGCTGCTCGTGTCATAATAGTCATTCCATGCGAATTGCATACACTATTTTTCTACGACCCCATAATGTTAAATAGAAACAAAGCCATTTTTGACTTATTGCAAATTTTTAATTTTTATTTTAAACTTTTAACACTTTGTATCTCAGCAACTAAGCCGTTTAAAGGTTCATATTCCTATATCTAAATTCACCAATTTACGAGACCTCTCTGGGGTAAAGCGTTGTCTGTCGAATATAGCAACACCCTGTATATCGTAATAAAAATGTGTATCATAATGATTTACATATTGTAAAACTTTAATATATGAATTAGAATGAAGGAGTAGAAAAACTACTTTAGGAACTTCTGTATTGGTAAAAAAGGGTACAAGTTGATATTTGGTGCACGAAGGTAAACATTTATCTGTTTGTCTGGGTGATTGAATTTGAACAACATTTATTTGATTTCTTGTTGTTTTTATACAAAATTTGGTACGAATTAATGTTATTAGTTTCCCAAATTGCTACTGTGCGGATAACTTTGGACCTCTCACAACAATTTAAGAATCTCAAACGCATGGTTGATATTTAGATTGAATTGTATTAGAATCGTGAATTCTTTCGAAAAAAGCATTTCTGCAAATAATTACCAGTTCATAATATTATGTAGATAACCAGTATTGATTCTTTAGCCTCATACTCGAGAACGCAGATTGACGTGTTGTTTTCCAAGTTAAAATTTTGGGTAACATCTAACTTTCAGAATTCTGAAGTGCAATTAATCTTCCGCATAATCAATCACTTATGTTCTTTGTTCAGTTTTTATTTAACGAAACACCCATACATTGTTGTTGAACGCTCTTTAAGTTTTACTTTACATGAACCATGAACTTCAATGTGTGTCACTCTTGTTTGAAGAGAACAAGTATTAAATGTAACAAATACAGAATGTTTTACCAGCAGGTGTTTAAGCAGGTTTGTCAATTTTAGAATTGTCACCGTCAACAATGGAGTCAGCGTTTAAGGTAATTGAAAGTTGCTGCGGAAATTTGACTTCTGTTTGCGATCGTCAGGGATCTAGAACGAGTTCATAATTGCTCATCAAAGAGTCAAACACTGACAAACTGCCAAAATTTTTAGATAAATATTTTTCTTCTAATTTTCTCTGTATGAAATTAATATACAGTGAAGTTTATTTTACTGCTTTAAATTTAAAAATAAGATGATTAAAAGGAAATAAATGTTAATGCACAATTATAAATCTATGTAAAAGTAAAAATACGCTCTTTACTACTTTTTCAAGAAATTGAACAGAAACTTTATACTTAGAGTATTAATAAAGTTACTGTATTTTATTTGATTAATTACTTCGCTGCAAAACATATACTTCAGGTAAGTTTTACTGGTACTTATAGTTGCATAACAAAACAACTTGTCTAACAATCAAGCTATTTACTTTGGCATTGTTGAATAAGTATTGAAACAACACGAATTTGAAGACTCTGGTAACATTGTATGAAGCTAATTAGCAACTAGCAATAAGTAACAAACAAACTTTGTTTTGTTAGAGTATATCTGCAATTTTTGTTGACTTCTGATGTTTTAATTGGAACATTCTAAAACTAATAAAAATTATACAAGAAATATAATGCTTTGGTCTACCTTCAATTTGATTAATCCAATTACTATATAAACCAAACACTGGCTCAATATTACAGTTTCTGGTTGACTTATCTAGGTTACTCGTATGCATGATTGTAAATCATCAGCTTTATGTGCAAGGTTACAGTTATCACAGATTTTTTAGTTGTAACGAGCTATAATACAATATAACGAATTAATCAGAGTGAGAGCGGAGAACTATTTTTGAAATTGGATTTTTCTATCAGAATTTCTTATGACAATTATTTTGTAACAGAAATTTCGTGATTTTATTTCTAAACCTGCACAGTTTAACTTGTTATCCCTTCTTCAGTTTAACAAGTTTACCGAAACAGGTCATGTAATCCGCTTCAATTTGAATTTTTTTTACAATAGCAAGTTTACCTATAGCACTGAGACTGTTACTTTTCTTTAGGTGTCTTTTTACGAGCATAATTAAATGCCTTTAAAGACAGTTAAGTTGTTTGGGATTAGACCGAGACAATTTGGCTTCATTACTTTAGAATTTTATGAATGAGTTGTTAGAAGGTTGACACAAGAATTGATTTAACTTCTTTCATTAAGCATATAAATTTAGTTAAAAAACAATGTATACTAAAATGTTATTAACTGTCGCACATTTGGTTAGAAAATCATTTTGAATTTTGCCTAGGAAGAAGCCCACCACCTTTCTTTTTTTTCCAAGAATCGCAATTGGAAAGCCACTTTCCGAGAATGAAATACATAAGTTTCTAAATCTGCTTTTTCATGTTAAAGATTTAGGAGCTCTCACGCTAAAATCTAAATTCATTAAAAAAAACATTAGAATTATTCAGACAATCATTCCACTAAATACGAGGTTTTAATGCGCCCAGACATAGTTTCATGAATGAGGTGACAACACCATTTCAAAAACGGGAACTGTTACATATCAGAACTGAACTGAAAATACTATTCTTTCTACGAATTCTGTTTCTTTCATAACCTTAATATTTCGCTTCTTCCTCTTCTTCATTTTACTTATAAAAATGACATTTCGTCTTTGGAAAAAACATAGATTTTAGGTGACGAAACTTACGAACATTTTCGAAACCGTATTTAATAATTGTCGACACTTTTACATCACAATTAAGTTTTTTTACATTCTATTTCTCATAATTATCTTCCCTTTTAAACAAAATTTAAATGACTATACAGATTGATCTGGGTAGAATATGCAATAAAAGTTTATTAACTTGTAGATAGATAAAAAACTTGAAATTCGGTACGCGACTATAATCGATCATTTTCGTTCTACCTAAAATATTTTCAGACCATCAGTTATACAGGGTGTGCCAAAAATTGCTATCAATTTTCTTATTTTAAATACAAACCTATAATTAATTTTACATGGGTCGATTGACTTATAATTTAAAAAAAAATGGACTTTGTATTAGTTAACGAAAAAGTTTCGCAAATCAGTTGAGATTATAAACTTAAATGTATGGAGCAGTCGGCTGCAAATTCGGCTTACTCCTGATGTCCTACTGGTGGTTCCATTTTGTACTATATGGGCACAGACAATTTTCAAATATCACAATGAAAAATGATAAAAAAGTCAATTTCTTCAATTGGCACCTTGTGCTTTTTTTACATCATAGACTTGTTTATGTGTCAGAAAATTATTTAGCGAACTGTTCGTTAGTTTAATTTAAAATATCTAAATTTATCAGAAATAATAATAATAATAATAACCCTTTATTGCATAGAAACATACAATCCCAAGGCGAAGTTCAGATGGCAGCCAGATAGACTGCTCCTGTTCTACCACTTAAACCCTGACAAAAAAAAGAAAACTCTATAAAGAAAAAGAGAAATGACAACTAAATATTTTTAATGTTGTATATAAATCGCAGGCACGCATTTTGTACTTTTTGAATTTTATATAAGTAATAATTGTCAAGGCAATTTAAGAAAATTTCGCACCCATAAAGAAGTTGTGATAGCACGAGGGAATCACATAGATTTCTCTTAAGGTTCAAAGGTAGAAATTCTCCAAGTGAATATAGTAGTTTCAAATTAGAATACGCATATCTTATCCTTAGGTTGATATGAGTTCTAAACCTAAAAGATGAATCAAGATTAATCCCAAGTTACGAGTTTCAGCAGTGAGTGGAATTACTTGGTCGCCAATTTTTAACTTTATGGAGTCTCTAAGTTTGACACATACAGGTATGCTCCCAAACAACATCGCAGTCGATTTACCAGGATTAATTTGCAGTGAATGCTGTGAAGATGAAACACGTATATTATTGAGATCATGATTGAAGTTTTCTATTGAAGCGTCTAGTTGGGAAGGGTAACAACTATGACATAATTGAATATCGTCCGCGTACATGTGATAATTTAAAAATTTTATGGAGCTCAATAAATATATACGGAGAAAAGCAAGGGTCCAAGAATCGATCCTTGTAGAACCCCTGTTTCAAGTTTAATCGGATTAGAAAGCTCGTCACCACAACTTACACATTGATACCTGTCGCTTAGGTAACTATGAAAAAGTTCAATACTCTCTGCGCTTAAGCCAATGTAGTGCAACACAGCAGACATCAATTCGTGATTGATAGTGTCAAACGCTTTCGTGTAGTCTAATAAAACTAGCATAGTTACTTTGCCTTGATCCGTGTTATGTAAAATGTCATCAGTGATTTTTAACAAAGCAGTTGTGCAGCTGTAGTCCTTTCGGAAACCAGATTGTTTAGAGGGTAAAATTTTGTATTGTTCAATATGACTAGTTAATTGCTTATTAATTACTTTTTCAAATAATTTAGATAAACATGGCAAAATACTGATAGGCCGTATCTGTTTATACTCAGTAGGTTGAGGTGTTTTAGGAATCGGTATTATAACAGCATGTTTCCAGATTTTGGGAAAATAGTTAGATGTGAGACAACAATTAATAATATGGACCAAAAAATTTAACAAAAATGGACAGCACAAATGCACCATAAAAATATCAATTCGGTTAATTCCACGTGAATTACTTTTTATTTCATGAAGCAGTTTTGACAAAGTTGATTGGTCTATAAGCTGAAAGTTAAACGATTCGGCGAAGGAGGTTATAATGTTTGTATTATAGAATACAGAAGTATTGTGAACATCATCATCAATTCGCAACATAAACGAATTGAGACTGAGAATAACAAGAGCTTTCGACAGTCTCGATCCCAACGAAATAAGAACAGCTGTGCAATCTGTGGAAAGTATAATAGTATAATGTTTAACACAAGAAGGTGGTCATATTGAACATTTACTTTAGAGTATCAATATGTAGTTTAAGCATCTTGTCATAACATTTCAGATTTAACGGAACTAATACATAGTAAGCTGAAAATAAATAGTTTGTTCTTTAAAATTAATTAGGAATCCATATTTTTCATTAAATTGTTATGATTGTTCTTTGTTTCCATGGCATAGCTACTTACTTGGAAAACCAAAGAAAAAACTGACTAGAAGAAATTTCTTGATTTTTATTGAATAACTCGATAGAAATAGAAATTGGGTATAGAAAATGCTTAAGCAATATTCCCTAAAATTCAATTTTTTCTCGAATGATGCAAAAAAGTAGAAGGTGCCATTTAAAATAATTAACTTTTTGATCATTTTTGATTGTGATATTTGAAAATTGTCTGTGCTCATATCGTTCAAAATGGTACCACCAGTAGGACATTAGGAGTAAGCCTGAATTTCTAGTCAACTGCTCCATAAATTTAATTTTATTATCTCAACTGATTTGCGAGATATAAATTTTTCGTTAACTATTACAAAGACCATTTTTTGAAAAAAGTCATGTCAAAAACCTTCAAAACCTTTAGGTTGTATAAACTCAGAATTATATGGTTTGTAATATTTTTAAATTCAAATTTTTAATAATTTTTCCCGGTTTAAATTAAATACGTATACCTAGTACAATACAATAATTTCGACCATAGATGGTAACATTAACATTGATTTATTACTTTTCACTCAGGAAAAAAAGTTGAGAAAAACACGTTTCTTTGCATTTAAATGTTAATTAACTATATAATGACAATTCATTTTTGGTATAAAACATGAATATACGGTACTTATACTATTTACAATTACATGGCGCAGGCGGTATCCTACTATTATTTTTGTCAAAAATTTACTTATTATTTCCTCCATTGACTGGAGTAAGCTACCAATAGCGGTCTAGCAATGTACGAGTTTATTAGGCAATTTAAGTGAAACACCAGCTGGAGTCATAACATGTCTTAAAAGATACCAAGCTGCTAAAAAAACTTATTCTTCTATCAACCCTGAATATTTAGTATCAAACAGTTTTTTCTAATTCTGGCCGTTCCAAAAATATTGTTCTGGAGCGATTAAAATCACCACCCTCTGTAAAATGAATATTTCTTCTATATTTATTCATATGATGTAAGAAATTATTTTGTTTATTATGCAATTCTATTGTTTTGAATGATTTTTTGATAATTATTTTTTTGTCAATCCCCTCAAACGGCGCTAGCGGGCGGGTACCCCTGCTACTTTGCCGTATTCTCACACTCGGTCATTTTCAGTCATTTTTGCATGCATTTCTTGGGTGTTAAATATCATTTTATCAAAAAATGAGAATATACGTTTTGTTCCTTTCTATTTCAACTTCACAATTTTTTTTATTTCTGACAATCGGATGATCACACGAGCATTCAGACCAAAAACTAATTTGAATTATCAACTATTCAAAAACATTTTTTACTTGATTTGTGTATTTTTTTATTTTAAGCTGGGCCCGTTTGAACAGTATTTGTGCAAAATTGTCAAAAAAAATTATAAAGAGTGTTTGAAAATTGGTATCAAAGTAGTAATTTTGAACATCGTCAAAGGTCATTTTTTTAAATTGAACATACCGATTTTTATATTTTTATCTCATTCGTAGTCCAAAATAAAAGTAAGTTTGTATTACGTTAATTATTCGAAAAATCGGTACTTGTTGACATACTGACAAATAAACAGTTTTCAAACGCAAATACCCGTTAGATGCTTTTTTAGGTTAATTAATTATTAGTTGGCTGTGCTGATGGTCGAGAATTCAATTCAAACATGCCGGTCAGCCTAAACTAGACAAAGAAAATCATTTGAATTCAACAAAGTTTTGTCAAAAACGTCTGAGACGTTTACTACCCGATACCCAGAAAAACGAAATCCGCCACAAAGCGCAGTAAGAAAGATTATAGAAAACTTTCAATGTTATACAAACTTACCATTATTTTGGATCACGAATGAGATAAAAAAATCGGTATGTTCTATTTGAAAAAATTGACCTTTGACGATTTTCAAAACCACAATTTTGATACCAATTTTCTCTCTTTATAATTTTTTTGACAATTTTGCACAAATTTTTGAACTGACTCAGCTTAAAATAAAAAATACACAAACCAAGAAAAAAATGTTTTTGAATATTGATAATTCAAATTAGTTTTTGGTCTGCAAAGGTAAAGCCGAAAGTTCTGCCATCTTTAAAATATTTTAGTTGAATAACCCGCATCGACTTTGATATGTTCACAAATTTTCAGAATTTTCCTACGTACAGTTTTTCTATAAACAATCGCGGGGGTTCCCGGTGAACTACCCTGTATAATGACAATTCATTTTCGGTATAAAAGATGAATATAAGTTACTTTATATTATTTACAATTACATGACGTAGGTGCTAACCTACTATTATTTTTGTCAAAAATATATCTCTATTTACTGCACTATTTATGTAATTACGAATAGTATTTTGCTTTGTTTGATGGTGACGGAGATTTCGAAGTTTTGTTAAAATGATATCAATTTTTATTCCAAATACATTTTTATAAATTATATGCATACTCGGTCTTGCATTTTTACATTTTTTAATACTACGTTCGAGTGACGCTCATAAAAACAATTAAAATGTGGAGTGTCAAACAACTCTAAACCCCGAAAGAGCTGCCGTAGAGAAAATTATTGCAAGAAGAACAAAGATGATTATAGGCCAATCGACCCACGTAAAAAGAATTATAGGTTTGTATTTAAAATAAGAAAATTGATAGCAATTTTTAGCACATCCTGTATAGCTGAATGTCTGAAAATCTTTTAGGTATAACGAAAATAATCGATTATGGCCGCGTACCAATTTTCAAGTTTCTGATTATGTACATACAAGTTAAAAAACTTTTAATGCACGTTCTACGCAAATCACCCTGTATAGAAGTAGGGGATAGTCCTCAGATTTGTTTTAATGGTATTTTATTAAAAAGGTAAATGTTGTTTGATGTTAGACAAGTTGTGACGGGATATTTTGCAAATCATTCATTTATAGACCAATTTCTCCCTACAGTATAGGCAGCCGTGTTTACACTAATGCGTTTGAATACGTATTCTTATATTGAACAGTTTTCTAGAAATTTTAGTTGTTTGGAATTACCAGTTCCGATAATTTGTATGCATTTGCAAAAGTTACAATTCGTTTCCTTTTTACTGACGGCCGCGAAAAGGTGTATACGGAAAATGCTGTCTAAAAATTAAACAATTAGACATGTGCTTTGTAATATTGATTGAAGTAAAATCATCCCATTCTAATTAAGGAATAAGTCTTCGTTTACGGTTCCGGTGTAAGTACCTTTTTTAACTTTCCTTTGTTTTAATAAAATATTTGTTCTTACGGATTCTATTAATTGCAGGCACCTTTTTTTGTCTTTGGTCTTTCGTTTGTGGGTTTTCCTATTTGGCTTATTCTGATGGTCGTTGCAGACGTACTCCGTTTTAATTAGTCAATGGATATTTAATTATTGTTATGATGGCAAGGATAATAATCCAAAAATTATAAAATATTAAAGTGGATCTGATATCACATCACCGTTGGAATTTCAATCTACACTGAAGCCTTCGTCAGGTCGAGGTCACCACTCAAGATAAGCCGTTTATCTAGTCCTTGGTGAGCAACCCAGCAACTGTTATCAACGGAGATACCGGACTCCATTTGATTGCAAATGAAATTCTCGGCATATTGGTAGAGTATAAGAACTAAGGTATTGGTCGCTAGGCACTGTGGTCCTCTTGTGTAGAGTTAGAATGAAGCTATTAGAAAGCGCCAACCCCTCAAAGTCAAGCATAACTGGACCAAAACAATCGAGGCGCAGTTGCAGACTTTATGCCCGGGTCTCTATACGCAGTTCTGTGGCGCTCCCGAAACCTAAACGTCGGTGACTACAGACAACTGCGGATAGAGCTGGGCTGTCCGTCCGTGGTGTACCCAGGGGATGACCGTCAAACTTCAGCTTGCATGCAAGTCGGGTTTTCCTTGATGGCCTGATCTTGGGGAAGCCTGGAGCTCTTTGAAGGCTCATTGACGTTCAGCTCATTACAGTAGTTCCCCCATAGGGACCCATCACATAGATGTCCAGGAGTCGACCATGTGCGTGGGACTCTGTCTTGAGTGGGCGCTCTGCCTCGCCGAGCGTGTCTGTGTATTGGACCCGGTACTCCGTAGTTCCGATAAGCAGCCCTCCGAAGCTGAAGCATCGCTGCGTCCTTGGGTTCCCAACTAGCAAAGGGGTATTTGTACTAGCGTTAGGGAGGTGGCTCCTTGTCGACTGGCAGGGTACAGGTCGGACCTATTTCCAGATAGGGCTGATGTACTGTCCGATCCGAAATTTGTCGGAACTACGTGTTGTCGACGACCAAGCCGAGGTTGGCATCTAGCCGCTGACTCCCGTCGACCGGGGTCTGTGGTGTGGCGTCTTACTGAGAGGCTGTACGTGGAAGCCTGGTCAAGCTGTTCTGTGGCGCTGGAGTTCGCCCGGGCGTCAGCTAACATGTGGGCTGCTTGCGGTCCAAGTGAATAAACGCACAACAGCGTGAGAGCACTTTAATTTCAAAACTCAACCCACGACCACTTCCGGCTAAGAAGAGCTGCCGGCAGGTTATCTAACAGTGCTATATATTTATTTAAGTTTTTTTACAAATAAAGCGTAACAAAGTTAAAGTTTACATTTTCTAAAAGTAAAATATACTTGCTACTTACCAGGGAAAATATAGGTACAGAGTGCTCGATTTAAGGCAACGTGTTATTTATGGATACGACCTGAATTAACGTGACACTCTGTATATTATTAACTAAAAGAGGTATACATTATTTAGGATAATCAATAATTGAATGTTATAAAATATTCTTAGCACTTTTCCATTTTATGAAAAATTGAAATGTATATTATTCAGTATAGGAGACTAATAAAATATGAGTTTATTTTTTAAATATGTTAGATCAAATAATTAAAATTCCATTTAAAAAATACATTTTCGATTACCTTGAATAGTCGTAATAGTTATAGAAAGCATTTTGTTGACGTACACAATTCCACAACAAAATACCTCTATTTAAATTTATATAACATTTTGCCGTGTATTGGTCTAATTACTATAAATTTGAATAAAATAAACTCCAAGTTCTAAGAACGCAAGAGCTTAGAGAAAAATGATAAAATTAAGAAAATAAAAACAGTTTAATTAGTAGTAGTTTTAGATTGAAGTCGTCTTTCAACATTACGTTTACGATTACAAAACTTTTTACGTAACAAGATGTTAAATTTGGCACAGGATGTAATTTCTGCTATTCAATAAAATTTTCTTCGAAAGTTCTATTTGTCTTGCACAGTTGGACATCGTTAAAAATACCTTGTTAGTGACTGCTAGGCCATTCTCTGTTTGAATGCTAAAATTTGTTGATGTCAACGTAAAAACTCATCATTTTTTAAATTGATACACTTTTTTATGCGTTATTTGAACAGATGTGTCCGTATATTAAAGTATTATAAAAAATGCTTTCATTTTAAGTTGAAGGTGATGCAATTCTGTGAAACGGTACAAAGTAATTAAAAATTTAGTACCTAACTTAATAGTTTTATTAATGTGTCAAATAAATACGTAAATTGTGAAGTAGAAAACTTACACTTAAGTAGGGAGTATTTGAAGCGTAAAGCTGAACATAATTTCAAAGTAGTTAAAGTAATTTTGCAACTTTCATTTGCAGACTTTACGGAAACAAGAACAAGCATGTTTGTTGCAAAAAATATTCTTTTATACTCTAAAAGATTACTTTCGATTTTAAATATAGAGAACAATTTTAATTAATTAACATATTAAAGAAAACAAATATTTCAAGCATTGAAAAATTTTACACTCACCTCCTAAAGGATAAAATCAAGTCTAATTTCTTTGACAAATAGAGCAATGAATTACACTTATTCACCACTAAACATCTATAATTTATTCTACAATGACATACCCAACTGTAATCACCACCTTAAACTGCACAACTTTTTTGCCCCATTTGAAAACCCGCCCAAAAAGTATCTACCAACACACTTTAAATGTTTTATTGAAACAGATCCTAAACAGACGCACGAACTTCTCTAATTTCAATGCCACGAAATCCGTCAAACCATCAGTTCTCTAAGTTTCGTTTTCCACACAAGTCTATATTATTCTTAAGGTGAAGTATACCCAAGTAATTTGATGCGCTAAAATTTTAAATAAATCGGTTGGATTATTGTGGTTTTAAGTCAGAATAAAAATATATGTTACAGTAACATGTATACTACAACTATTTTGTTGAAATTTTTTTATTGTTTAATTTCTACTAAATTTAGATGTTTTTTGGAAATCTAAAAAACTATTCATGTAAGAAAGATGAAAATTTTACTACATGTTCTTTAATGGTGAATCTACGAGATGACGGAGTAAGATGTCATTACAATAAATAGATGCTGCGATATTAACAAAAACTGGAGTAGTTTACAACATAAAGTCTTCTTTTGCTTAATTATTAGAAACTAAGAATATGTTTTTATGAAATCTCAATTAAAACTACATTTATGATTATAATTTTTCACAAAATGGTGTATTATTATATTCTCTAGGAGATGACCAAATTTCAGTGTAATAGATAGACGAAATCGTATGTAATTAAGCAAAAAAAGACTTTATGTTGTAAACTACTCCAGTTTTTTGTTAATATCGCAGCATCTATTTATTGTAATGACATCTTACTCCGTCATCTCCTAGATTCACCATTAAAGAACATGTAGTAAAATTTTTATCTTTCTTACATGAATAGTTTTTAGATTTCCAAAAACATCTAAATTTAGTAGAAATTAAACAATAAAAAATTTCAACAAAATAGTTGTAGTATACATGTTACTGTAACATATATTTTTATTCTGACTTAAAACCACAATAATCCAACCGATTTATTTAAAATTTTAGCGCATCAAATTACTTGGGTATACTTCACGTTAATTATTAACTTCATACTATTATTGGGCTGCCCCCTTAAAGACTGGTAGTCGGTAGACAATAGACCCAAAACCTTTAAAATACTCTACCCTAAATTTACGCATAATCATCGTGAATTTGTAACAAAAAAAGTTGGAGATTTTTAAAAATACTACATCGCTACATAAATAGGTAGCAGGTGGTAGACGTGATGAACTTATTAGGTTCGGCAGTTCGGACTAAAATGAAATTTTAAGAATTGACGATTTCCTAACCGATCACTGCATAGCCTCCCAACTTCTCCGCATAAAAGTAAAGAAGTGCGTCATACATATATATGTCAGAGAGGTGTGACATACATGTATGAAGACGATGGTTCGTCTACAAACTTTCAAACATGCTTGTCAAAATAAGCAGTTTACAAGTACGCGATGTGTAATGAAGACGAGTTTGTTTTGTTAGCAGTGACGTACGCTGCTTTAGTTAAAAAGAAGAAAAATAACTTGAAAACTTCATATGTCCCATCTTTCTTGTTCTTATCTTTGTATTCACTTGACTTCGTTTTCCACAAAGTCTTATAACGTATTTAATCAAAAAAGGAAAATGAACTACAAGAGACTAGGGAGGGACTAATCTCAAAAATGTACGGATTTTAAAGTCAAATTTCGTCACACACCTACACTGTTTCATGCACTTACTGTGCGTTGACGTTTTCCAGCAGAATCGGAATACTAGTATGTCAAGCGTGCTTAAGATTTGTTCGGTCACACTTGGCCATACATTGGCAAACATCATCGTACATACATGTATGACGTACATGTCCGCTAATCTATGGGCACCTTAATCTAATACTGCAGTGTTTATAGACGTCTCAAACACTTTTGACCGTTTATAGCTTGCTGAATTGGGTTATAAATTGACCCATTGTAAAATCTATCAAAGATTAATTTTGACACTTAACTTATTTCTTTACATACCGCCGAATTCATATAACTTAAACATCGTTCTTATGGTCAACTAATCAATCTTCAATACTTCCACTACAACAGCCATGTCAAACTCAAAGTCATTGGTGGGCCAAAAGCATGAAGACCATAGACTAGGTGGGCCGCAAAACCTAATCTTAAAGAAGACAAACTACTGAAAATCTTAAAGAAAAAAAGTACTATTATGTTAGAAGTATATTTATTAAATTTCCAATAAAAGGACATTACAAAAACTTACAAACATTAACTTCTTTTGCCAGATATTTGACATCTTTTGTCTTTAATTAAGTTGTCTATTTGTGGCGTGAATTTATCGGCGGAAATAACTTTTAAAACTGCGTTCAAGTGTGCGTCCGTCAATCGCGATCTTGCGGGAGACTTGTTTCCTTTCATCAAAGAAAATAATTGTTCACACTTATAGGTACTTCCAAACATTGACAGGATTTTACAGGCAAGTTTTCTCATTTCTTGGTATTGAAAAGGCAAGTACTTATAAAATTCGAATGTACCAACACTATCAAATTTTTCTTTTAAATGGGTTTGACACTGAATCTCAATCACTTCCATCTGCAAGTGAGGGGAACTTTATCAATATCGATAGTGAAAAGACCAGTAAATAAAGAAAAATTGTTTTCTTGGGACTTAAAATTCTGAAAACGCTTTTCAAATTCTGACAGAAGGCTTCCCATTTTCTCTGTATACATTTTGTATGATATTGGGCCACTTGTACTTTCCTGATAAGCCTTGCAAGTCGGAAAATGTGACAGATTATCCACCGCTAACTGGTTTTTCCACAGCATCATCTTACACTTGAAAGCTTTAACATGATCATGCATATCTGTTATAACTTGACGTGGTCCTTGCAATTTCGTATTTAAGTCCGACAAGTGTTTTGTGATGTCTACCATAAATGAAAGATCTTGTAAAAAGGTACGTCGGATAATAAGCTGACATCTTGTTCTTTCACTTTCATGAAAAGGCGTATTTCTTCTTTGAGTTTCCAAAACCGATCGAGAACCATAGAACACGAAAGCCATCGCACTTCTGCATAATAAGGTAAACCAGTGTACTCACTTTCTAAATCACGTAAAAACGCACAAAACTGTTGCTGATTCAAGCCACGTGACCTTATGAAGTTTATCATTTTTTCACTGACTTTAAAACGCTTTCCAACTTGATCACTTTTGAGCATAAAACTTCTTGGTGGATTATGCAATGAACATGATGAAAATCTGGTTTGTCACTGCCCGTTTCTCTGATATTTGTTTGTAATATTTTAATGAAGCCATTATTTACTCCAGTCATTGAAGGAGCTCCATCTGTTGCAACGGAATACAGTTTTGACAAATCTAAATTGTACTTTTGCAGAAGTCCATAAACAGCATTGAAAATATCCTCCCCAGTTGTTGTATCATGCGATGGTACTAATTCCATCAATTCTTCATAAACGTTGATATCTCTATCAACAGCACGAAGAAAAACAGCGAGTTGCGCCACACCACACACATCTATACTTTCGTCACAGGCAATAGAAAATGCAATGAAAGAGTCTGATTTTGTTTTTATCTGTTCGCTTATATTGGCAGCCAACTCGGTAACTCTTTCAGTGACAGTATTCCGGGACAAGGATATATTTTGAAAAGCCTTCACGCTCCCGGGACTTACAATTTCCGCGGCCTTTACAAGGCACTCTTTTATAAAATCACCTTCAACAAATGGTTTTGAGTGTTTTGCGATCAACTCCGACAGTACGTAGCTCGCTTGAACGGCAGATTCATTTTCTTGCTTTGGACGTGTAAACATAAGCTGTTGATCTTTTAACCGTGATTTTAACTCTTTTAACTTTTCGTTTCTAATCATGCCTGTATACTTGTCAAACTTAGTTTTATGACTATCATAGTGACGTTTTATATTATATAATTTTGGGACACCGACTGTACTGTTACAAATCAAGCAAATAATTTTGTCTTTCACTTCACAGCAAAAAACTCTAATTCCCACTTTTCTTGAAAGATACGATGCTCATCTCCAAGTTTCCTCTTACTTCCACTTGGTTTTGAAACAGACATGTTAAAAACTTTACCCGAAATAAATAACAATAAGTACTGTTACGTGTTGTAACAATAAGTACGCAACTAAACTCGCAATTCTATCGCAACTGACTCATAACTGACTGAACAACTGAACTGAATCGAGCGGTATTGGCTTATATACGGATTGTGATTTCTCGACAGTTCTTTCCAGAATGTTCAGGTAGCGGCATCTGTGTTCTCGCGCGATAGAACTTTCCGGAACAAGCCAGGCTTTTAGGTTGAGCGCGCATCTTAGTTCATCATCACAATACTTTATTTTCGGTTTTTAACAGGCTCGCGGGCCGCATTACATGGCTGTTTTTAAAATTGATTCGGGGCCGCAGGAAAATGCTCAGTGGGCCGCATACGGCCCGCGGGCCGCATGTTTGACATGGCTGCACTACAATGACCAATTCCACCAAATAAGTCGCCCTTAGTCTAGGTAATCGGCCCACCTTCACATTCCACAACAAAAACCGAGAAACCATCAATACTAATTTTGCACAGACCAATCTTATTGGTAAATTTGCGATTGGGACTAAATACATAATTTAACACATAACCGCCGATCAGACTTCTCAAAATGTTACACTAATGACCAGTTGCACTAAACTCCGTTAAGTATAATCTGGATTAAATGTAGTCATTATGATTGAAACAAAAACGTCTTCTGGGATTGGATCGTGTCAAAAAGGTAATCGCAGTTTGCAACATTTTGCCACCTATCGTGAGGAGCTTCATCAGGGCAAGAAACTTGAAACAGACAAAAGAAAGTTGAAGGTAGACAACTATAAGTCAGGTAATCAACTTGTCGATCAAGCCATATTCTAGACTAAAAGAAGTCTGACTTTTTTAGTCTAGAATTTGCCTTTTCGACACGGTCCAATCCCGGAAGACCTCAATTCTTATACAGTCGTTATGGTTAATCCTTGAATACTATTGTTTGTAACCTAAAAAAATATTAATCGAGTTTGGACTAAGATCAGATACACAACATCTTTAACGTATTTTCGGCTTTTTTTGAATTTTTATGCCACTCAAAATGAAAGCACTGTATAAAAACCCAATGTTCCATTGTATCTCGGCTGATGATGCGAATTAAAACACAAATTTATTTCTTGCACGATAAAGACATTCTAGAAACTGTCGCAGTTTTCTCTCTTACTAGTCGTTCATTTCTTTTACCAGGAATGAATTACTCTTGACTTGTAGTTACATTATCTAAACACATCGTTTAATTAAATGTTTATTCAAACCCTTATGAAGTTTTAAAAATACTAATCGTTTTTTAGAAAAAGGACTTTTAAGATGAATGAAAATAATACAAATTGTTACGATAAAAATTCACGTTTACTAGCTTTTACTTTTCTAATGTTAAGATTTTCCTGCGTACGTGTTACTTTGTTGATTACGGCCCTGTCTACTTTCACCGCGAGTTTAATAGGACAAGGTCAACGTCTAAATCCAATTGCGCTCGCTTTCACGTTTCTTTTTTTTTTGGTGTGACTGTCAACGAAGAAAGGAAATTCTAAACACAAATGATGGATTAATCCGAAGTTGTTATAACCATCCGCCTATTGTGAAACGTAAATTACACCGGATATATAATGAGTGATAAACCAAGATATTGTTTAGAATAAACGTTTGCAAGTGAGCTTACTGTCCTATATTTTAACACGTGTCGAATAGTTTGCTTCATTCGATTTCTCTAATTATTACAGTTTCTTTGTCTTTTTGTATTTTTTGGGACTACTTTGCTTGATGTTTGCTAAGATTTGATTACGTCCAGAAATTGTGGGTTGTCTTCTGGTACCGTTCTTGCCTTATGGTGTTGTAATTTGAAGGAGATAAACCTATGCTGTTAGAAGGTCCTGATTAAACTTCTGTCACGAAAGAAAAAAGGGATCAGCTATCTTTGGGGGTGCCTGGTCTTAACCCCGGAAAGGGCATTCCTTCAATACTGTGCCGCCGACTTAAATCGCCATCAGTGCTTTGTTTTGCAGCTATTTAAATTTTAGCGTGTATATCCGAACAATCCAATTACTAGTACCAAACGATTTCTTAATTGTAACTGGGAACTATTGATGTTGAACGCTTCAAAAGGATGGCTTAATGAACGATACACGTATGTGATCCTAGTTAAGTAATTTATCTCCAGGTAACTATTTGTTAATGTCGAAGAATTGTGGGGCGCTGGACCAATTACCTGTACTCGACGGTTTCTTATCTTGTTTGTTTGTATTACTATCAAAGTAACCCTGACTGCTTTGATGAAATACGTTTTAAGTCAAGGTGACGCTTAAAATTAAATTACTCATTATTACATTTGAATCCACACGCTCTGTGTGCGTAGCTAGCGGAATAAGTTCGACGTTCAGGAAGGTTAAGAATCGGCCTCACTCAATAGCAACGGCTATCGAGTTGTTTCTATTACTTATTTGGGGCTAATTACTTTTTAATTATATGTGTGAATATCACCGAGATAACACGATGTTCTGTATTGCTACCGATGTATGACGTATTTTGTGTGTAATCGATTAAACAGCTCTTAAACCGACGCAACTATGTTTTTAGTTAACCTAAGTTATTGTAAAAAAATCTCTAGTTGGCTCTTTTGTAGAAGTGTTTATGTTTGTGACGGTTCCCTGTCTTGTTTACCAATAATTTTAAAATTGTAATTTTTTACTTATGTATTACCCACTGATGCTATTAGAAGAGCGGGTTTAGTCCAGGTTTGTCACAGGAAACGTTATGGGACGAAGGTGTCGCAAGTAACCACTTGTCGTAATTTACTGACACCAAATCATATTGTGGAAGAGCCAGAGCAAGATCGACGAAGTCTACAACAGTTTAAGATGACTGATTTTTGAAAATTAATTTAGTATCAAAAGTAATAGCAGTTACATCTATCGACTTCAAAAAGTGTAAAGGCTTAAATGTAAGCAAATGAACTTGTAATCAGACAACACAAGGCATTACATGTAGAAGAATATTTTGGAGGACTACTTCGATTATTTCTTCCATTTAGAGGAAAAAAATGTTTATTTATGTAAGAGGTTATCTACTGTAAGTTACTTTATGACAGTTGTCTGCGATTATCTTAATTAAATCAACTTGGGCGGATGAAATATGGAGTATGGAAACTATACCTCATTTACGGCAGAGAAGGATCTTAGTAAGCTGATTCTTTTTCCATTATTTCCCTATTGGATTTTGTTGAATTATTTCCTTATGTCTTCAATTTTTATCCAATTCCAGTTGGTTTTTTCAGCCATTTTCCTGAGGCGTTTCATCTCCCCTGCGTTTACTTCTATTTTCATTATTTCAATTTCCTCTGTTGACGTTGACTAGTTTGGGTATTTTATTCTTGGTGTTAGACAATAGAATCAAGTCATCTTCATAAGGATTTTGCTTAGTGTAATTGCTAGTAAGATTTATATTTAAGTACTGTGTTCAACTGCTCATGTTTAGTTTCTATTCTTTTGGCAATATTCTCCATTATCTTCTTATTTAATATTTTTATTCATTACAAACCTGTTTGATCGTTGCCTTGCCCATTGCATTTTCGTTTTGCCTGTTAATAGATTTTATTGTTTGTGCTAAGCATGTTAGTACTTAGCGTCTGCTATCTTTTCTTATATATTGGTATTATCAGAAATACATAATTTCACCTTGAATGTAGAACGTCCCATAGATACAAGCAGTAGATTATCTCTACTATCTATACTATTCCTTCAGTCACCGATAGATGGCGTTATGCTTTGGCTTTCCGGTTTCGTCATTGATTGAATATCGCGATTATATTGTCGTGATGGATATTGATTCAGAATCGATTATATTTCATCAATAATAGTAACCGCAATGGCGGAAGGTTCAGTGAACACGGACACTTTAGCAATTAAAACCTGTAAAAAGTGTAAGAGTTACGCTCAGAGCGGTTAAAAATGTATCAAGTGTGACACAGTGACGCATATGAGTTGTGCAAAGTTATTAAAAAACATAAAGAAAATCGATGATAAGTATATAAACTGTTGTGAAAATAGTGATGAATCAAGCAAAATGGAGCATATTGAAACACCAAATAAAGCCCCATCTGGTGAGATTCATAGTTTAAATCTAGAAATTTGTTACTTAAAAGAACTACTAAATCATAAAGAACGAATTATTGAAAATCAACAATTAACTATAGTAGCATTTCAGGAGCAAATTCGTTTAATAAACATTGTTGGTAAATTTGACATAAAGGGAAACAAGTAAACTTATGCGACATCTCTTAACAAAAATTCGGAAACCACAAAACAAACATCCATATCAAATGGAACCAAATCTAACACCGCTCAAATAAAGAAAGCGAAAATAACAAATTGTGATACTGATAAAAGTGTATCTAGCAATAAGGTCAACGAAATCACTATCAAGGTAAATAAACAAATCACAGACGTTAAAAGTATAGAAGACTGTCCAAACTTACACCCTAGTACTAAAACAGAAGATGTAAGAAATTATGTAAGACAATCTTTTCCGGAAGCAGATTGTGAACAACTAAATTCTGTCCACCGTGAAGTTTACTCATCGTTTGAAGTATCAATCAAAAACGAAAACCTTGAACAGGCCATGAGTCCGACCTTTTGGCCTAAAGGCACGTGGGTAAACCGTTTTTTTCACCGGAAAACAATTCAACCCACCAAAAAATAATAGACAAGGTTAAGATAAAAGCAACTACTGAACATAGTTTATCAGTGTTACATTTAAATATACAGTGTTTAAAAAATAAGTTTAATGAACTAGAATGCTTTATTATGGATAAAAACTATGATTTCATCTGCTTAAGCGAACACTTGATTAGTAAGACAGAAGTAATAAGCAATATCCGAATTCCAAATTTTGAGCTAGCCGATATATTTTGTAGATCGAATATGGCTTATGGAGGTGTGCTAATATTAAAACGAAACAGCCTGCACGCAATACCTATGAAAATAATAAACGATATGACGATTGAACTTCACTGCGAAATCAGTGCGGTGTTGTGTAATAAAAAAACGGTTGTAATTGTAATATATCGATCGCCTCTTGGTGACTGGGACATCTTTATTAAAAACTTACAACATACGTGGGAAAAACTATCGCCGAAATATTAAGTGATACTTACTGGATATTTTTTTAAATCCTGATTCACGGGTTGTGCGAAATTTGTTCGAAAGATATGGATTCATACAAACGATTTTTTCTCCTACACGCGGTATAAACTGTATAGAGAATATCTTCATAAATTTCTCACTAAATAACTTTATAGTAACAAAGATGAGACAAATTTATCTGACCATAATGGTCAAGTAATAAAACTACGCTGTGAGGACCTTGTATGCAAGAAACCCTATATTTCAAAAATTGTGAGGCCTATTACAGCAAAGGGCTTAAATTCATTTTTCATTTTGTTACAAAATGAAGACTGGTCAAATTTGAGAAACTCTGAAATAGATGTCGGTACTCGGTTTTCTTCATTTTTTGAAAAAGTACATAAAGCTTTCTTAAAGTCTTTTCCAAATAAAACTGTAAAAACAAGATCTCGGGATAATAATGTTTTGTGGTTTGATGGTAATCTGAAGAGATTAAGAGAAAGTGTAAAATTAGCGCAAGAATTTTTTAAAAAATATCAAACTGAAAATTCTAAAATAATGTATTTATCTCTTAAGCACAGATACAAAAATGAAATTAAAACAGCAAAAATAAAAGCCACTGATAATTTCATAAACAATTCTGGTAACCGAGTCAAGGCAATGTGGGATATTATTAATATACATAGGTCTGGCTGCGAAAACAAAGTGAACTCGAATCTAACGGCTAATGACTTGAATAAACATTTTATCAGTGTCTCTGACGGCTTCTCTCTAAACATGAACAACGTACATATTAATCCCGAAAAATATGCAAATAGTATAAACTTGAAAAACACTAATTTTAAATTTCATACTGTATCGGAAGTTGCAGTTAGAGATGCTATTTGACCATCAGAAACAGCAATGCAAAAGATATTTGGGGAATGACTTCAAATTTAATTAAACCTAGCATAAATGTGATGGTTAGTCGTCTCACAGTTTTAATAAATGCAGCAATTACATCTGGGGTATTTCCTGACTTATTAAAATGTGCCAGAGTGTTGCAACTATTACAAGAAAGGTAATTTAAATGATCCGAATAATTATAGACCAATTTCTCTATTACCGGTTTTCTCTAAAGTATTCGAAAAGATTCTGGATTGTCAAATTAGAAATTTCTTTGAATCGAATGATTTATTTTCCAACATCAATTGGGGTTTCGAAAAATAAGAGCATAGATGATGCTATGATTTTATTTGTGTTGAAAACCCTTGATTGTTTCGAAAAAGGCAAGTACTCAGTAGCAACTTTTATTGACTTCACAAAAGCTTTCGACTGTGTATCGCACGATATATTGTTAAAAAAATTAAGTCCTATATGCGGATGATGCGACCTTAGTTAGTACAGATCAGATGAGTTTTGCAGTACGAAACTCTAAAACAGCAATCAATGCTATCGAAAACTGGTGCCTAGAAAATAAACTTATTCTGAATCTAACAAAAACGGTAAATTTGTTTTTAACTTTACGAAATTTGGCGGAAGAGAACATTGCACAGTCTACAAAATTTCTGGGCTGCTATATTGATAACAAGCTCACTTTTACAGAACATTGCAATGAATTAGTTCTGAAATAGAATCGATCAATATTCCTTTTGAAGCGTCTTGCAAATATTCTACTATATAAAAATAAGTCGGGTTTTCCTTCCAGACGCTATAACTCCAGAACGCACGAACCGATTTCCACGGTTTTGCATTCGTTGGAAAGGTCTCGGGCTCCGTGAGGTTTGTAGCAAAAAAATTCAGAAAAATTTCAACAAAAAAGCGGGAAAATCTTTTTTCACATACAACGCCATCTCTGATACATAGCATGTAGTACAAACCAATATTTTAAGTAGATGGCGCCGGTGCGTCGCAATGACAATTAACAAGTCGCAAGGCCAATCGCTTAGTGTTTGCGGGATAAATTTAGAAAATCATTGTTTTTCACATGGGCAGTTATACGTTGCGTGTTCACGAGTTGGGAAACCATCCGCTTTGTTTGTGTTACGTCAGACCAAAAACAAAAATGTGGTTTACCAAAGTGCACTTCAATGAAACGGATAATTTGCGGACACGTATAACGCTTCGATTCAGTATTTACTTTGGATTCACTTTCATTTACTTAGAGAAGTTCAACTAAATAACACTTCATTTTTGTAATCGAAATGAATTCATTACTGTTGTGAAATGAAATAAAATTTTTCCTTTTCAAATATAAAACAAAAAAAAATTTTTTCTTCATCTTTTAATCACCAAACGAAATGTTACATAAAACGAAGCCATATCTGGTGGCGAAACGGAGTTCGCCGGGTTTGCTAGTTACTTCTAAAAATATTGTAAAATCAGTGTATTTTTCATTATTTCAGAGCAGTATGTCCTATGCAATATTAGTGTGGGGGCACTCATTGGCAGAATATTTTTTGGCTGCAACGTAAAGCTGTTCGCATAATTGCGGGCCTAAAATATAGAGATGAATGTCGCGACACCTTTAAAGAACTGCAGATTCTAACGTTTTCCTGCCTATATATATATATGGGAATGTTTATGTTATGCAAAAAAAAATGTATCGCAATTCTCTAGTCAGTCAGATTTTCATACATACGATACAAGGCTGAAAAATAACATTATACTCGATCATTGCAGGCTGAGTAAATCTCAAAATGGGACAAGATTTCAGTCTCAATCGTTATTTAACCACCTACCACAAAAGGTAAGATCCTTACCTTTCAAAACTTTCAAAAGTAAAATTAAAAAATTACTAGTATATCATGCTTTTTATGATGAGTTTTATATGTATAGATTTAAGACTGATCTGTGATATTTTATACAGAATTATTTTATGACAAGTGTAAGTACAGGTTTACAATCACACACAATAAAAATATTATTATTATTATTATTATAAAGATGGCTGCGCGTTGTAATACCGGAAATAATGTTACCACACGACGAAGCAAGTTTTAATATTTCATTTGTATAAATATTACTAGGATATACTATTCAGTTTGTTTGAATTAATCTTTAATTTTAAAGTGACTGTTAGGTGTGAAAATAACAGGAAACTAAAATATTATAATAATGTAACACGTATCGCCACCTATCGGCAACTTCGGGAAGTTCATATGCAAATGTAGAATCATCTGGGCCTTATACATTCTGGGGGAGATGATGTATTTCTGATATTATTATATTGTTTTTCCACTTGTTTCGAGTTTTCTTCTATTGCCATGCTTGTCTCCAAACGTATTTGTCCAATTTATCTAATTATCTCAAATGCAATACCGTCTTCCTCACAAGCTTTATCAACATTAAATTTTTAATCGTTTCTTCTACTTCTTCCGTATTGCTCGTAGATTGTTTGTTTCTTTAATATAGTATCTTCTGGTTCTATTATCTCGAGGTATAAGTTTTTGAAGTGCTTCTTCGATGTTTCTAGAATTTCTCTCGAGCCAGTGGGTAATTGTCCCTGGATATTTTATCGCTTATTTCATTTTTCCGTTTTACTCTTTATTATCGTACAAACTCATGTGGTATCTATTTTGTGCAATTCTATGTTTTTCATGATTCCTATTTTGCAGTCTTATTTCTCTTTATTTTTCAGCTTTTCTTCTCCATTACCAATCTTCTGGTATCTTTCGTACTTGTCATTCTCGTATACTTGTTACGTATATTTATCCGGCATATTTTTACTTCTTTTTCTTTCAGTATTTCTTTCAAAATTCTCCACCTTTCTTCTAGCTTAAATCCTACGTGAAGATTAGTTTTTTTATAAAATTGTTTTTATGAAATTTTTGAATTGTGCCGTGTCCTTTACTGTTTTGGTTATTTTCAGTAGTTGTTCTTCTATCAGTCTTTTCTCTTTTCCTGTCTTTCTTAGTTGCCCTATTGTGTATTGATTGCTAATTTATTGTATTTAGGGCTGCATAGTAAGCCTGTACTCTTATTTTATTTCTGTGTCTGATTTGTTTTTTCAAATTTTTAGTGTACGTACCCTTACTTACTAGAGTTTCTATTTTTTAGTCAATTTTTCAAAATCTAGCTGTAGGGGTAATTCTTTTGTTTGGTGTTTGTTGAGTCGTCTAGTTTCTATTCTACTCCACCTTCTATTACCGCTTTAGACATATTAGTAAATAAACATGTCTCCAGATTATTGCCAGAGTAATTTCTAGATATCGGTCCAACATAAGTTGTAAATAGTTTATCGTAATGACCAATTATAGTAACCCTTTAACATTCGTTCCCCAACAAAAAATACTTTTTGTAAAGTTGTTGTAAAGCTTATAGATGTTTTTTAATATACATGGTATTAGATAAATGTTCGGCAAAAATATGTTTGGTGATGGCGGTCAATAAATCGAACAAAAAACAATTAATAACATTTTTGAAAATAACGAAAAATTTAAAACTTTTTTTGCTCATTTTGACTAGCCACCTTTGGTTTTATTAATTAATCGTTTTTATTGTTTAATGGTTTCCACATATTTGGCTATAATTTTTAAATTTTAGTATTTTTGTGTTTAGTATGCAATTCGTTTTATAAATATCTCTAGATACTGGTTTTTTAGACCCTCGCTCCGCTACGCTTCGCTCGTCCCTAAATAAATATCGTGTCCCACATGCTACTAAAACTTGTTTTATAATATACTATTATGCAATATTGTAGAAAACCGAATTATTTTTGTTATATTTGTCCGAATACAATTGATAAAGACGCTATATAGACCTACCCTAACATACAACGTTTGCCTAAGAGCTTTCAACAAAAATGCTTAATGCCGAGTAATTGTTGAATTTATCTAATACAAATGAATCGGTATTTTTATAAAAAAAAAGAATGTCGATTTCTTTTATTCATTTCTATTTTATTTTTTATCTTTTAACAAACTATGCTAATAAAGGAAACAATACAAAATTCTCATTTGAAATCGATCTGTATATAGGATATAGTTACTTCTTTCTTTGATAAATTGAATAACGGTTTAAGTTTAAGAAAATATATTTTGATATTTCATATATGTGTTTTTTAGATTAAAAGTACTTTGAAATATCTCAAGCATTTTATTTTGTCAAACATCCATTTATAGAGATCTAAATTTTTATATACTTCAATAAAAATGTTTCGGTCTATACATATTCCTGCGTTTTTCGTCGTTTTTAAGGAATATTTGCTTGCGATCGTCGAATAAACTTTAGAAATACAATTCTATATACTTATTTTGTTGTGTTTTTTTGACATACGTAATTGAATTGTTAGATTTTATAAGCTGTAACATTTAAGCATTGTTGAGTTTTAATTTTATTACATTGATCGTTTTGATGAAGATTGAATCTTTTCTATACGACCTATAAGTTTGAATGTAGTTGATGTAAACATACTTGAAGTGTAATTTAGTCTACTGAATTAACTGAATGTGATGGGATAGCGTATAAATTAATGGCTTGCAAAATGTAATAAATTTGAGATTACGTTAAAAGCACTGTTTAGTAACTGCATCATTGTTTAGTAACTGCGTAATTTTCATAGTTTATTGGTCATAAACTAAGAATTACATCCGTTGGTAAATTAGACACAATTCTACTCTAAAGTGGGTAAGTATGAAAGAACGATTTTTTTATAAATGAGATATTTCTGCTATATAGAAAAAAAAAAGAATCTAAATGATTTTATCCATTTGCTGGTGGGGAAGTAAACATGAAACAGTATTCTTGTTTTTAGTACCGAAACTTATTACTTCTTGTATTCAGGAAAGATGAGAATTACCGACATGAATACGTTGTTATAAATGACTAATAAGAGACAATCAGATATTTCTATTCAGATTAAATTTCACTTGCTAAATGTCTATATGGTTGTGGTTACTTATTGTATAGAAATTGCTGACAGATGACCTAAAAGTGTTTTGCGCCATATCTAACACCATAGACTCTTGGTCGTCTGCAAGATAATTTAAATCGACTAACATCCTACAAACTAAACTAAATGTAACAAAATTACATTCACACGCAAACGTAATTATGTTAACAGTGATTACAAACTAAATAATCATACGCTAACTAGAGTTCATCACATAAAAGATTTAGGCATAATTTTTGACTCCAAGCTTTTATTTGACAACCATATGTGGATAAAATTAGGTACTAGTAACGCATTCCGGTCTTTAGATTTTATATTTCGCTCTACTAAAGGTTTCCAATCTCTAAAAGCTTGGAAATTATTGTACTATGCCTATGTGTTCAGTAAATTGATTTATGATTCATCTGTTTGGAACCCGTATTGTCAGATACGGGTGGCCCATTAGTGCGAGGAAGGTGAATATCTGGGAAAATATTGAGATTAGAAAAAAAAAGTTTGGCAATGAAACTTGTGCAAATTAATGAGCTGTTCATTTTCAAATTATTTTCGTTTATACAGGGTGTTCCATAAAAGTGAGACATACCAAAGTTATGTTTTTTTAAATGCAATTACCCATTTTTATTACAAATTTGAATTCCTGGGGAAACCCTAATGTGACTTTATGCATTATACATAGTGCCTAAAATAGAGAGTTTTCGCATTATTTCATTTTTCCGAAAAAAATGACTTTTCAAAAAAATTAAATAACCCAGTTATTCTGGAATTGATCCAACTGCGATTTCGCAGCTTTAAGCATTACATGTGGTAACTACAGCTGGTTGTTCACCTTTCTAACCTCGCTTGGTTTTTAGTAATCAGTTATTTAAATTGAAGTCCCTAAATTGATGGAAAACTTGATTTTTTTAAATGGCACTACCTATTTTTTTATGTGCCGTTGAACCTAGAATCTCATAAGCTTTCTAATGATAAGATTGTAGGTATCTAACTCTTACTCAAAAATCCGCAAAAATCCGCAAAAATCCGAAAGAGTTAGATACCTACAACCTGATCATTAAAATGCTTACGAAATTCCACGTTCAGCGGCACATAAAAAATTAGGTGGTGCCATTTGAAAAAATCAAGTTATCTATGAGTTTAGTTAGTACATGTAATGCATATTAAAGCTACGAAATCGCAGTTGGATAAATTCCAGGATAACTGGGTTATTTAATTTTTTCGAAAAGTCAATTTTTCCGGAAAAGTGCAATAATGCAAAACCTTCCATGCAGATACTATGTATAATGCATAAAGTTATATTAGAATTTCCCAAGGAATCCAAATTTGTAATAAAAACTGGGGGTTCCATTTAAAAAAAACATAACTTTGGTATGTCGCACTTATATGGAACACCCGGTATAACGAAAATAATTTTAACATGTAAAGAAATACAATTATTCAAAGTTCTAACCCCATTTATTTTCCTTCATTGACTAATGTTTCTTTTATAAACTTTTATAGTTGGACTTAAGGAGGTAGGCTTGTAGCTCATTTTTATATTAAGCTTTCTTATTCGTCTGAGAAATGAGTTCAAGAAGAAAATTTATATTGTAAATATATGTCTTTATCGATACTATTAATTTAATAATCTTTTCAATAAAAAGATTTTTTAAGCGGTATGGCGTAGATACTGGGGTAGGTGTGAGGTTGTTATTTAAAAATTGTAAATCTTAGAAATTTTGAACAACTGTACTGTAATTTTATAATAAGCAATTTATTTAGGACAAAAGTGTTCTTTAATTTTTTTGATAGTATAATATATTCGAGAAAATCGTTTTCTTTAATGTATGTTTTTTCCCGTCAGAAATTATAATGGTGTAAGTTGTCATTGAAAAAGTTTAAGTGTAAACTCAAAGCTATTTTTTTTTTATAAATTTTATTTAAAATAATATCAACAATAAAAATTAACTAAACAATTAATATTACATTTTACATCTTACAAGAAATGCTCAAATGTTGCCCTTGTGACTCAACATGCCTTGATTTTTTAACTTTAACTTTTGTAACATTATGTTATAAAATAAATAAAAATACAACTACGGTCAAAAACAATTGCAGCCTCTGACATTATTTTATTTAAAAAATTGATTTTGATTTAATCCAAATAAAAAAGACATTAAAAGAACGATTTTCTCGAAAATATTTACATGAACAAAATTGAAGGACACTTTGTCCCAGTAATAAAGTGCTTTATTCCAAACTTGTACAAGGTGATTAAAATCCCAAGCATTTACATTTTATAAAATAATATCTTCACAGCTACCCGGTATAAAAGCTACTGGTTAATATATATTTTTTAAAACTTTAATAAATTGTGTACCATATTAAAGTATTTTACCATAAAATTTTCTGATTTTTTCTTTAACTCATTTCTGAGATAATAAGAAAAACCAATTTTAAATTGAAACTTTCAGATCAATAGAACAAAATTTTATAAGAAAAAATTTTCATTAACTGTTTATGCTTAGTAGCGTAGTATAGTTTGAAACTTATATTTTTGGACCACTCTGTATACTTATTTGTGCTCATTTTAAATTAAACTACTTTCATCAATTAGAATTAGAAATGACACTTAGTTTTTATATAAAATTGTAAATAGTCTATATGATAACTATAATTTATTGTCTTCTAATGTTGCTTCTTATAATACTAGTACCTACTCGCGTTCTCGCTACCCGACAAAACAAACTAAAAATATAACAATACTAGCTAATTCCTCACTTTGTTCTAGTCATAATCAAAATGTATCAATTGGATTTGATATATTTAATGCTAGTACATATAATTAGAAAAAAATGTTGAATATCGTGTAGATCTTCCTTTATTATCTCTCTCCAACTTTTTTCCTTTAGTATTACTACACATTCTATTTTTTGTGTTAAATTACCGCAAAACTTACATTTTTTAAATAGAACATACCATATTTTGAAGATTATGAATGACGGCATTTATTCAAACAAGTAGGCAACCCACCAAACACCGAGTCAAATAATAATATGCATTCAAAAGAAGACGATGCAACCAAACAATGAAAATAAACGAAAACAAACAACTGAGAAAAACAGGGTGGGTTTAGAAGGACAAAAAACTAACCGATCTCAAAAAAAAAAAATACGGAGGGCCAACAGAAGAATAAACGATTAGAAAACCCAATGATGCAAATGTTAGGAGAAATTAAAAGTTTTAAGGAGTGAACAAGAACAATATAGAGATGAGGCAAGAATGTTAGAGGAGGAGAATGTAGAATTAAAAAAAAAGTAGAAATTATGGAAATAAAAATTGAAAACTCGAGAAAGAAAAACAAAAAAACAACATAAATAAGAGCTGTAATTTTGAGTCAGATAATTTAAACAAACGCGAGAAAACGAATAAGTAGGAGTTGAGGCCTCACATAACCCAGTTATAACGATAGTCAAATTGAAAAATTGGGAAATTAAGAAACAAATAACGAGAAATAAAGTTAAACTAAATAGTTTGCAAATATATATTGAGAATGATATCACACAACGAGGAAAGACAGATACAAAAATACGTAAGGGAATTGGCGAGAAAAAAAGTCTCCCAAGGTAAAGTTGTTAAGGTAGGCTGGCACAAATTGTACATAGAAGGAAAATTGTGGAAGTGGGAGAGAAGAAAATAGAGCCATAAAAGGAATGGGGTGCATAATTAGTAAAAAGATCTCAAAAATGGTTAGAAAGTGGGAGGCGAGAACGGAAAGGGTATTGGTAGTAGTAGTAGAAATAGTAATTAGAAATGAGTTAATAACAATATCAGTATACGGACTGGAGAGATCTAGAACATGCTAAGGAAACCAGTATAGGAGAAATTTTAATAACAGGTGATTTTAACAGTCGAGTAGAAAGAAGAAGAAATGGAACAGAAACAATAATAGAACATTTGGGAGAAGGGCATATAAACAGTAACGGGAAGAAATTAATTGAATTTTGTATGATAAATTTGAGCATAAAATATATATAAATATACCATGGTAGTATTAAGTAGAAAGGAGAAATCCATTACAGACTAGGTACATCCTAATAGAAAAGACTAATCGAAAGAAATTCAAGACGTTAGAGTAAACAGAGGAGCGGAAATATGCAGTGACTATATGTTAATAGTAGTAACTGTTAAAATTTGTATGAGAAGCCAAGAAAAAGCGGAGAAACTAGAAGAAACAAATAGTCAGGTAGAAGTTATCAAATCGTAAAAGCTACAACAACCGGAGATGGCAAATAAATATGAAGAACTAGTTAAAAGATGGATAAAAGTTTAAATATTAGAGCAAATGATTATGAAAGCAAAAAATAAAGTCTAGCAAGACTTCAGAAATAGACTTGCAAGTATAGGTAAGAAAAATTAAAAATTGTTTTATAAACTAATAGAACAATACGGAGAGGAACACCGGCAAAAATAAATGTATAAAAAATAAAAAGGAAAAATACTAACCAGATCGGAAGAAATAATGCAAAGATAGCAAGAATATTTAAAAGAACTATTACAAGTAAACAAAGCAATAGTGAAAAACCGCAAGAACCGAAAAAGAAATGGGAAGAAGAAGTGAAAGAAGAAATTACTATAGATGAACTAAAAACAGCTATATGTAAAATGAAAAATGGTAAATCACCGAAACATTATAAAATCACCGCACAAATGTTAAAAAAGATACGAGAAGAAGGAGAGCAACTACTATTAATGTTGTATAATCTAGTATGGAAAAGGTGGAGATAAAAAATAATGCAGAAACTATCAAGGGATAACATTTTTAAGATTCCCATGAAAAGTATATGAACAAATAATGGAAACTATGTTAAGAAAAAAATTTTGATAGAAAATATGTAGGGAGTTGGTGAATCAAACAATTGGTCTCCTAGGTGAGTTAAGTTTACCTATGTGAAGTTAGCCATAGATTCCAGCCATAGATTTTCGTCTCCCGTTTATGTACATAAAAATAAATTGAGAGTATTGAAAGCAAATAAACCGTTCAATAATGTTACTAAATAATAAAAATTATCTATATTTATCAACATTTTTGTTTAAAAAATTTTTTTTAAACAAATTAACACATAAAATCATTTACTCCGAATTTTAGAAATGACTGACGTTTCTGATTTTTCTGCAAATTAGTATACATACAGATTAAACATTAATAAATATCATATCAAAAATTAGAATGAGGAGATTTCGTTAATTAAAAATAATTGAATTCAAAGTTGGCGTTGAACGCAGCGCGGTGAATGACGCGCGACACTAGATTAAAGTTTTTTTTTGAAATGACGTGCGTTTTTGATTTTCTGAAAATTAACATACATACAGATTAAACATTAATAAATAACATATCAAATAATTAGAGTGAGGATATTTAGTTAATTAAAAATAATTGGATTCAAAGTTGGCGTTGAACGAAGCGCGGTGAATAACGGCGACACTAGATTAAAGTCGTTTTTTAGAAATGACGTGCGTTTCTGATTTTACTGAAAACTGACATACGTACAGATTAAACATTAATAAATAACATATCAAAAAATTAGAGTGAGGATTCGTTTTTTAGAAATGACGTGCGTTTCTGATGTGGTTTAGAGTCTGGCAAGGAATGAAATGAAGTATTCAGTAACTTACGATAATTTCTTTTGATAATAGTTACTACAAGTAATGTTTTATGGATATTATCAAAATTAAATAATATCAAAGATAATTTGTGTATGATGGGATGATTAGATTTTAAGTTTTTCAATTGCCACCATGTAATGTTATGTGTATTGCAAAAATTTAATATAACACTAATAATGTGATCCTGTTTCGCCATTAGTAAATACTATTCAAGTATTGACTTACAGAGTGAAATGAATTAAAAAAATGCAGAATAAACACAGTGAACACAATTGCACTAACTTCAAACAAACTTGTTGAGTATTAATAATTATTTTGAAAAACACAAAGGCAAATGCTTTATGCACAAACTATCATTTACCAATGAATTACTTGTTATTAATAAGTCTAATCTAATACACCACGTGCCTACCCCTTCCAATGATTTTAAAAATTTTCGTTTTCTATTCAATTCCAGAGTTGACAGAAATTAAAATTAAATAGTACTTAAAATAAATACCAAATTCCTGCTTATTCTAATTAAAGCTTTCTGTAGATTACAGTATTGTATAGAGCTAGTTGTATAAACCTTGGTTCAACTCAACCGTATATTAAATACAACAGTATCACCATGGCAACCATTGTCTTTAACCCACGATTGAGCTTAACTGAGGATTAAACAACTGGCCCTTAGAAAAACGCAATAGTAGTAAATGCCGGTCATAATTGACAATAATCCCTTTCTATTGGTGCTAATTGTTATAGTTGAGATTAGATTCGGATGAACAATCGTCAGGTAGGTTGTAATCATTACTGAAGAATAGTTGTAAATTATTAGAATGGTATGTCAATTTGCAGAAAAATCAGAAACGCACGTCATTTCTATAAAACGCCTTTAATCTAGTGTCGCCGTTATTCACCGCGCTGCGTTCAACGCCAACTTTGAATCCAATTATTTTTAATTAACGAAATATCCTCACTCTAATTTTTGATATGATATTTACTAATGTTTAATCTGTATGTATGCCAATTTGCAGAAAAATCAGAAACGCACGTCATTTCTAAAAAACGCCTTTAATCTAGTGTCGCCGTTATTCACCACGCTGCGTTCAACGGCAACTTTGAATCCAATTATTTTTAATTAACTAAATATCCTCACTCTAATTTTTTGATATGTTATTTATTAATGTTTAATCTGTACGTATGTCAATTTGCAGAAAAATCAGAAACGCACGTCATTTCTATAAAACGCCTTTAATCTAGTGTCGCCGTTATTCACCGCGCTGCGTTCAACGCCAACTTTGAATCCAATTATTTTTAATTAACGAAATATCCCACTCCAATTTTTTGATATGATATTTACTAATGTTTAATCTGTATGTATGCCAATTTGCAGAAAAATCAGAAACGCACGTCATTTCTAAAAAACGCCTTTAATCTAGTGTCGCCGTTATTCACCACGCTGCGTTCAACGGCAACTTTGAATCCAATTATTTTTAATTAACTAAATATCCTCACTCTAATTTTTGATATGTTATTTATTAATGTTTAATCTGTACGTATGTCAATTTGCAGAAAAATCAGAAACGCACGTCATTTCTAAAAAACGCCTTTAATCTAGTGTCGCCGTTATTCACCGCGCTGCGTTCAACGCCAACTTTGAATCCAATTATTTTTAATTAACGAAATATCCCCACTCTAATTTTTTGATATGATATTTACTAATGTTTAATCTGTATGTATGCCAATTTGCAAAAATCAGAAACGCACGTCATTTCTAAAAACGACTTTAATCTAGTGTCGCCGTTATTCACCACGCTGCGTTCAACGCCAACTTTGAATCCAATTATTTTTAATTAACGAAATATCCTCACTCTAATTTTTGATATGATATTTACTAATGTTTAATCTGTACGTATGTCAATTTGCAGAAAAATCAGAAACGCACGTCATTTCTAAAAACGCCTTTAATCTAGTGTCGCCGTTATTCACCGCGCTGCGTTCAACGCCAACTTTGAATCCAATTATTTTTAATTAACGAAATATCCCACTCTAATTTTTGATATGATATTTACTAATGTTTAATCTGTATGTATGCCAATTTGCAGAAAAATCAGAAACGCACGTCATTTCTAAAAAACGACTTTAATCTAGTGTCGCCGTTATTCACCGCGCTGCGTTCAACGGCAACTTTGAATCAATTATTTTTAATTAACGAAATATCCTCACTCTAATTTTTTGATATGATATTTACTAATGTTTAATCTGTATGTATGCCAATTTGCAGAAAAATCAGAAACGCACGTCATTTCTAAAAACGCCTTTAATCTAGTGTCGCCGTTATTCACCGCGCTGCGTTCAACGCCAACTTTGAATCCAATTATTTTTAATTAACGAAATATCCTCACTCTAATTTTTTGATATGATATTTACTAATGTTTAATCTGTATGTATGCCAATTTGCAGAAAAATCAGAAACGCACGTCATTTCTAAAAACGCCTTTAATCTAGTGTCGCCGTTATTCACCGCGCTGCGTTCAACGCCAACTTTGAATCCAATTATTTTTAATTAACGAAATATCCTCACTCTAATTTTTGATATGATATTTACTAATGTTTAATCTGTATGTATGTCAATTTGCAGAAAAATCAGAAACGCACGTCATTTCTAAAAAACGCCTTTAATCTAGTGTCGCCGTTATTCACCGCGCTGCGTTCAACGCCAACTTTGAATCCAATTATTTTTAATTAACGAAATATCCTCACTCTAATTTTTTGATATGATATTTACTAATGTTTAATCTGTATGTATGCCAATTTGCAGAAAAATCAGAAACGCACGTCATTTCTAAAAACGCCTTTAATCTAGTGTCGCCGTTATTCACCGCGCTGCGTTCAACGCCAACTTTGAATCCAATTATTTTTAATTAACGAAATATCCTCACTCTAATTTTTGATATGATATTTACTAATGTTTAATCTGTATGTATGCCAATTTGCAGAAAAATCAGAAACGCACGTCATTTCTAAAAAACGCCTTTAATCTAGTGTCGCCGTTATTCACCGCGCTGCGTTCAACGCCAACTTTGAATCAATTATTTTTAATTAACGAAATATCCTCACTCTAATTTTTGATATGATATTTACTAATGTTTAATCTGTATGTATGCCAATTTGCAGAAAAATCAGAAACGCACGTCATTTCTAAAAACGCCTTTAATCTAGTGTCGCCGTTATTCACCGCGCTGCGTTCAACGCCAACTTTGAATCCAATTATTTTTAATTAACGAAATATCCTCACTCTAATTTTTTGATATGATATTTACTAATGTTTAATCTGTATGTATGCCAATTTGCAGAAAAATCAGAAACGCACGTCATTTCTAAAAAACGCCTTTAATCTAGTGTCGCCGTTATTCACCGCGCTGCGTTCAACGCCAACTTTGAATCCAATTATTTTTAATTAACGAAATATCCTCACTCTAATTTTTGATATGATATTTACTAATGTTTAATCTGTATGTATGCCAATTTGCAGAAAAATCAGAAACGCACGTCATTTCTAAAAAACGCCTTTAATCTAGTGTCGCCGTTATTCACCGCGCTGCGTTCAACGCCAACTTTGAATCAATTATTTTAATTAACGAAATATCCTCACTCTAATTTTTTGATATGATATTTACTAATGTTTAATCTGTATGTATGCCAATTTGCAGAAAAATCAGAAACGCACGTCATTTCTAAAAAACGACTTTAATCTAGTGTCGCCGTTATTCACCGCGCTGCGTTCAACGGCAACTTTGAATCCAATTATTTTTAATTAACGAAATATCCTCACTCTAATTTTTTGATATGATATTTACTAATGTTTAATTTGTACGTATGTCAATTTGCAGAAAAATCAGAAACGCACGTCATTTCTAAAAAACGCCTTTAATCTAGTGTCGCCGTTATTCACCGCGCTGCGTTTAACGCTTTGAATCCAATTATGTTTAATTAACAAAATATCCCACTCCAATTTTTTGATATGATATTTACTAATGTTTAATCTTTATGTATGCCAATTTGCAGAAAAATCAGAAACGCATGTCATTTCTAAAAAACGCCTTTAATCTAGTGTCGCCGTTATTCACCGCGCTGCGTTCAACGGCAACTTTGAATCTAATTATTTTTAATTAACCTAATATCCTCACTCTAATTTTTTGATATGTTATTTATTAATGTTTAATCTGTACGTATGTCAATTTGCAGAAAAATCAGAAACGCACGTCATTTCGAAAATTTGAAAATTTTTATTATTTTGTAACATTATTGAACGGTTTATTTGTTTTCAATACTCTCAATTTATTTTGAAGTACGTAATCGGGAGACGAAAATCTATGGCTGGAATCTATGGCTAACTTCACATGGGTGTTAAGTTTGTGTATTTTAGGAAGGCTGTATAAAACTGGTAATTTTGGGTTGATAGTACTTCATCAAAACCTGAAATTTGTTCTGCAAGCAGTTGATTACAGCTAAAATGTAAAAATCATAGTCAGCACCAATTTTTATGTAATAGTCAGAAGTCAGCAAATTACATTTTTTAAATAATTAGTAAATTACGTGGGAACGGTGCCACATAGACATTTTGTTTAATTATTAAAATATCTTTAAAGTTTAGCAATAAATCCACAAAATTTAATAATGCACAGAGTATTCTATTTAAAAAAAAATTATACAGTTTTGTGACATTTAATAAAAGAATTACGCTAGATTTTCCGACTATTTATCTACACCACAAACAAGACGTAACATCAAAAAACTAACGTTTATAATAAAATGGTTACGTTTTATAAGAAGTTATCACAGAAAAAGTGTTCTGTTTTGCATAAAAGAATTAATTTTGGTTATGAATATTTGTAACTCCGATTAAAAATATTACTTACAGTACACTGAAACTCAATACCTTCAAGTACCTACCATCCTAAAATTGTTTTCTTCAGAATTAAAAGTATTGAGTTTCAAACAAATTTTAATTCTATTGTTTTAAACGAAATTTTATACGAACTTCGTAATTAATCTGTATAACATTATTCTTATTATTGTATTAAAATTAGTCTGCTTGCATAAATACCCAAAAATGTTTATCCATTAAAAATTTAAGAAAAAAAATTACCTTTGTTTCCTTTTGTGCATCTCGAAAATTCAATAAAAATGTTCTGCAATGTTCCGTTCTAAGTCGATCGATGCTTCTTGCATCTATTGCTTTCATTAAATATTCATTTACCTCATCTTCGGGATTCTTCTCGTCTGCACCATCTCCAAATCCTAACCTTGTTGTTAAGCTTTACGAAAAAATTTGAGTTTTATAAAATAAATGTAATAATGCACTTACTTTGAACTGTGTTTTCCATGCTGAGAACCGTGGCCCATTACACGCATTTCTTTTGATATGTCCCCGTTCATTGAAAACGTTTGTTGAGGTTTTTCGCCTGCAATTAAGCAACCTTTGTAGAAACTCCTTCTCTTTGTTATAAAAAACTTGAATTTTTAAGTATTAAGTTTGAATAAATTAAAGTGTTTTTTTTGTCTGACACTTTTTAATTTAGTGAATTTTATCAAAAGCAAAAAAAAAATTTTTAACTTGTTCTAAATAGAACTAAAACACTACGACGAATTTAAAATTCCTTTCCTATATTAGAATTCTTTACAATTGAAGTTGATTACAATGAAATTTTTCATTACCACAAAAATTTATAAACAATTTACCAATTGAAATACATTAACATTAAATTGACCATGAGTAAGATTGAAATTAAAAAAGCAATAAAAATATCGTGGCTAATCGAAAAACGAAGGACATTTTCTTATGGAAAATGGTTTTCGGTCAAATTGTTATAGTTTTGAACATGTGGATCGAAAGTTGCCGTGGGCGAAAACGCTCCTATGTTACATGACGAGATACAAGGTGTTAAGAACAGGGTAACACCTAAAACAAAAAACACTTTTAACAGCTCACTTTTGATTATTATTGCATCTATAAGATGTTGGGTCTTGTGAAGAGTATTTACATTTAATAGTAATTAAATTGTTGCAAGAAAAAAAATTTCATTAATTGGTTCAGAAATTACCGGAAATTACGCATTTTTACTATTCTCTCGACAACGATCGATTTGATCTGAAACTTGCCAATATTGTTGCAGTTACTGCTATAAAATGACGAAGTTTAATAATTAACAATTAAATATCAAAGTAGATATTTACAAAAAAATTGAATGTAAAACAGAAGAAAACCATGATTCTATATGTTTTACATTTGATTTTTTGTAAATATATGCTTTGATATTTAATTGTTAATTATTAAACTTCGTCATTTTATAGCAGTAACTTGCAACAATATATTGGCCAAGTTTCAGATCAAAATTTGATCGCTGTCGAGAGAAAAGTAAAAAATGCGTAACTTCTGAACCTAATAATTCAAAAAAAAAATTTTCTTGCAACAATTTCGTTACTATTAAATGTAAATTCTATTCACAAAACCCAAGACTTAAAGATGGAAAATGCCAGCTATTAAACGTTGTTTGGTGTGTTAGGGGTTACCCTGTCCTTAAAGGCAAAATGAAATGTTTTTGAAAATTACAAACAATTTTATTTTTACCAATTGGTAAATTAATGATTTTAAAAAATGTGTTCACTACGTTGATTCCCCAAAAATTAAAATTATAGTAAGTATACAAAGAAATCTACAAAAAGTTTGATAGTTACTGGGGTGTAGACAAGTATTGCAAATTTTAGAGGAACGGTACTATACTATACTATAGTACTATAAAATATATTTCTGTTATAGAGTATTTGTGCTAAGAATAATGTTATAGGTATCTTAACAAGATTGTCGATATCAGTAAGTTTACAAACTTGATAGCATCTCTGACAAGAAACGCCAGGACTCTAAATTGTTAAGTTGTACAAAAACGGTAATGCATGTATAATTCAATTATGTCATTTACGTAAAATACCTAATTGGGAATATATGCCTGTATTTAGTATAATAATTTAGGTACTAAACTTGTGGCGGTCAATATATGTACTAGTGTAACAAGGTGATATTTATTTTTTTATTTTACGTAATGCGGTTTTATACACCTAAGCAAAAATTTCCGGTATTTTTAATTTATTTATAAAACAAAATTCAAATCCGACACGACAATGTAAATAGGATTTTTGAATACATTACTATCATATAAATCCTACTTCAAGCGTCGGCAGTAGCAACCATACATAGATTTTTGTTTTTTTGTGAATTTGAACTATAACGTTTGATAAATCCATTCACAATAATCCACACTATTATTTTACTGTTTTTTGTCGTATATGGTGTTATTAATTAAAAAAAAACAAATTTCTTTGACATTTTTATTAAATTCTTATTAAGTTAAGTCTGTTAAGTGCATTGATCGGCAGAAAATTGTTAAGAGCTTGTTAATGACTAATACTTGATGTAACCGAAAATTAATGTAACGAAGTTAACAACAGTTATAATTTTGGCTATAAAATTAAATTAATTCCCTATGACCAACTTTAAAAAAATGCACTGTATAATATCAACAATAATACAAATGCATGATCGATAACACAAGTCGACACTAGGTGTCGCAAAACTTATTGTTCGAATGACGTATGTATCTTCAACAGAAGAAGAAGAAACGACTAATACGTAAAAACTATCTGAAAAATATGATTAAAAAGTAAAAAAAATGCTTGGAACGAGATTTAGGAGAACATCCAAAATGAGATTTGGGGATTACAGGAAAATAGTGATAAACTGATTTGACCACCCTATAACGTGATAAAAAGAAGGTAAATTTTAAATAGCATATATCGTAAAATTAAATAAAACACCCTGTATATTTTTTGAGCAAGAGTCGTATACATAAAGTCACAATAGTTTTCACGTAAATTCAGAAAAAAAAATAATAAAAAATATACGTTTCTATTTAAAATGTCAACGTTCACAGGTGGACCATTAAAGTGGGACTCCCTGTACAGTTGAAAATATTTTTAATTTGTAGCCACCGAGGAACCTAAAAGAATGGTAAGAACTGATTTTAAAAGCAAAGATCTTCGTACTACACGGAACGTTAAATTTTTTGTAGACAAATCATTAACTTATTTTCTTTTAATTTTTTTGGGCATTATTGGGTAACTGCAAATGGACATCAAATACCAAAAATTTACGTTTAAAACAAATTTCTTGGGCGTTTAAGGGTTAACAAAATTAAATTTAGATTTCTTCGCTTTCTATAAGTTATTTGAAAGCGCTTTATATAAATAAATGTATATCAGCAACTCCGACTTAGTTACAGCTTCATAAGGATGGAGCAAAAAACAGTCGCATGATTTGGGTAAGCTGATATTGTTGACCATATTATGTGTATCAGTGCGCCGCCGCGCCGTCTAGAGTCATGTATAATGCCTGAAGCTGGCCTTTTTTGCAACCTTTGATTTGATTTTATTTAATAATTTATAATACATTTTTATCTAAATAACGTGTCCAATAATAGTTATTTATGTATCAAGGCAATAAAGTTTGATTTAAAATGAAAAAGACTTTAGTGCCGAGATACATATTATATTTTTTCCGAAATCCCTAAATTTTAACAAAATCTGACAATTTTATAACGTTTTTTAAGTAGCAAATGTAATTAGCTGTTTTCTTTTTTACGTCAAATGCTTCCACTGCACATGCGCGATTCTAAAATTTACATACATTTTACACATCTCTACCTGCGAAAATGTGAACTTAAAAATCGTCGTATATTGAATTACTTTAGTGCCGATTTTATTTACTTTACTGCCGATTTTTTGTACTTTAGTGACGATTTCGAAAAAAAAAATATTAACAATACAGCCGCCTACGATATATTTGATAAAACATCATTTTCTTCAAAAATTTTTGATTCTGAAAAAAAAATACATTTGTTTAAAAAGAATCAATCTATCTGAAAAGAATTTTTAAATAATTAAATATAAAAAAAACTGTAAGGGGGTTGAACTAAGCGCGGGTTGCTCATACGAATTTTTTTATATATAAAACACCGACATTATTTTTCGACAAAAAATTACTACTTCCACTTTTTTTACACTTATTTATTTACATCCTGTAGAATTCCTTAGACGTTTGGCCCATTGCGTCACAGTTTTTTCATAAGAACTCTATAAACAGAATCAGAGTTCTTAGGAGAAAATCTGCGGTCGATTACGAAGTTCCTAATAAGGATACCACACAGTGGTGGAAACATCAAGAGGCTTCTACGATCGACAGTATGAAGAACTCCATCATCGAAAAACAACAACAAAAATCTTAATATTATATTGTTTATTAACTATAATTTTTATTAAAATCGTTTAGAGGCTATCGTATTTGCACCTATCCCTTCTTAAATTTGCATAAACATGAATAGTTTGAAATTTTGGAATCCATATCATCTAGATGTTGGGTGAAATAACTTCAAACTTTAAGATTAAGAATAAATATAACAGTGAAAAATTTGCATTTAAAAACGTTAAGCAGATAAAAAATGTTTAAACGAAAAGTAAATACCCTGATTCTAAGTTAATCTTTGTGTAAAGTACTTAACATGTACGACTACAGGGTCATTGATGGTCGATGGTAGGTTAGACGTTTATGGAAAACGGGGCATAGAAGTAATCTGAAAATTTGGCTATTGCTATAAATAGACACGATCTATCTTTCTAAAATACTTTCATTTCGACGGTGTTACCGTTTCTACTCAGAAGTAGTAACAACTTGTTAGTTTTAAATAAAACACCCTATATATTATTCAATTTTTAGAATCGAAATTTCTTGCTGATAATTTTTTCCTATACCTATCTACACCGGTTTTCGAGATAATATTTATTTTAGGTTATTTTTTTTTTAAATATACAGGGTGTTCCATTTGAAAAAATAAAGTTTTGACCTATTTTGTATGTCACGTCAAAATCATTAATTTTAAACCGCCCTGTATAAGGTAAAATAAATTTATTTAGGTAGCTGTTAAATACAATGCTTTTGCAAACTGCATCGAAAATTTGAGCCTTATACGAGTTCAAATAGCAGCTAAATTTAAATTTTGGTTGATCATATTTTGAAAAAAAAACCTAAAATAATTATTATCTCGAAAACCGGTGTAGATAGGTATAGGAAACTATTCAGAAAAAATTATCAGTAACAAATTGAATAATATATAGGGTGTTTCATTTAAAATTAACAAGTTGTTACTACTTTCGGCAACACCGTCAAAATGAAAGTATTTTGGAAAGATAGATCGTGTCTATTTATAGCAATAGCCAAATTTTCAGATTACTCCTATTTCCCGTTTTCCATAAACATCTAACCTACCATCGACCATCAATGACCCTGTATACTTTGATTAACGTCCCTATTATTATGTAGGTTTTAAACAAACTTTAGCATCAGAAGTTTCAAAAGCAGATGCCGAAATAGTATTAACTTACCGCTCTATAAGAATCCTTCGGTACAATCAAGTAAGTATCGATGTTGTGATCCTTTAAATAAGTATTGCGATCGCCCCCATTTCCGGCTTCAACTTCGTAATCTCCGTTCAAGCACAGAAGAGTTTCTTTAGTAATGTGAATTCTTCTGAAATAAAAGTGTTATGAATTCTAATTTGAATTTACGATTAATTGCAATAGTTGTTACCCTGGAATTCCCCCACTTTCCATGTGATTCGCGAGAGTTACATCGTTTGACCATACGTCAAATTGCCATTTACGTAGTCCCAATACACCGCAATGCACTCGGCCTGTATGAATTCCCACCCTCATGTTTACATTTACTGCCATTACTTCACGGACTAACCTGTTAAATTGATACTTGTTGTTAGTAAATTTTTTAGAATGTGGCACTTACGCAATTGCATCTATCATGTCAAGACCCATTTCGACTGTACAATGGGCGTGATCAGGACGAGCTTCTGGTAGACCGGATACGCAATAATAACAATCACCAAGTAACTTAATTCTTAAGCAATGATGCTCGAATGCCAAACGGTCGAATCTTTAACACAAACTTATTAATAAAAATTACTAGTTTTACATAAATCAATACCTAGCAAATAATTCGTTTAAAATTCGTACTAATTCTTCGGCTGTGCACTGGTCCGATAATGTTGTAAATCCGCAAATATCCGCAAACAAAATGCTGAAATTAGAGTAGGTAAAAAAAAGGTTGCAAAAAAATTTACTTTACCTGACGTTTTCGTGTCTTTGAATATAGATTTTGTGAAACTGAGCTTCTTTGGGTTGACCAGCAATGTCTGCTTTCATTTCCATAGCCACGTGTCGTGGTAATACTGATAGTAAAAGTCTTTCCTAAAAAAGTTAAGATTTGAAATAAAATTCTGTTAAATTTCTAAAAACATTGAATTTATAATCAGTTGTAGCACGCTCTCAAAATAAGAAAGCTAAGATTAAGAACCAAAACTTATTGTTTAATTTGTTTATTGTTTTAATTATAACCAAGTCAAAATCGTCCGTAAATTAATTAAATAGTGTATCAAAGAATAATGTAAATTAAATACATCTTTCAGAATTTAACGATTTTTGTCCAGAACCATGCAACACAACCCTTAAAACAGAACCAAGTGAAATCGCATTCCTTGTCTGTTACTGTATTTTTTTTCAATTTCAAATTTTAATCCTGTCGTTACTACAATATTGTATTACACACGCGTTTTATGCCCTCCTTACGATTAAAACACTCGCCTACGACTCGTGTTTTAAACATTAATTCACACACTTGTACAATTGCTCTATAAAATGAATCCTGTAAAATTTATTTAGTTATAAGAATCATCTACACATAATAAACATTTTTATTTACAATCACTATTCTAATGTCTTAATTTCTAACTTTTTAGAGGTTGGGAAAACCGTCGTTCCTAGCTGTAAAGGCTTTTTCATGGGTAGAAAGTTACGAGTTGTTTATTTCCCAACCTAAAACGGGTTATACAAAAAAATTGCCTAATAAAACTTAAGTGTACAGTTTTAGTGTTGCCAACAGTAATTTAACTGGGCATAATATCATCTATGTATTTGTAATAATGAATAGTACAACTAAGATTTCTATTTGCATACAGTAACAGCTTAATCATAACCTGTTTCGTTTAGCGCTGTTTCGGTTTAGCGCTCTTTTATTTCAACCCAGGGATTCCCCGATATTGTGCACCAAATATGTACATAACATATCCAAATCAGTGTAGTTGTGTTTCTTGTTTTCTTATTATTATTATGATCTTTAGTTTTTATCATGGGTGATAATGAAAATAAGAAAAGAAAACAACCAGAAAAAGCATTTTACTGGAAACTAAAATGCAAGTAATTAGAAGAGTAGATTCTGGTGAACGTCAATTTCAAATTAGTGCTGCATTAAATTTGGCAACTTCAACAATAAGGACAATAAATATCATTGAGGAATTTGAAGAAAGGCAGTCTCGTAAATTGAATTTATTGCTTTTCAACTTGCCTGAAACTAATTCAAATAGTACGCAAAGTAGAATTGACGAGGATTTTGCAGGGATTAAGAATATTTTGGATGCTCGCGAGATTACCTCAAAACCACTAAAAGTAGTCAGAATTGGTAACAAAGTAGCAGGTAAAACTAGACCAGTAAAGATTACATTTAGTGAGGAGTCTGAGGTGTTTAACATTTTAAAGAGCAATAGAAACGATTCGAATAATAAAAATCATTTTAGAGCGGATAGAACTAAATATCAAATTGATTATTTTAAGAAAATTAAGCGTGAATTTGATGATAGGAAGTCTAAAGGTGAAACTAACATACAAATCAGGTATAGAAATGGGTTGCCATTTATAGCAACCACTTCTAGTATCATTGGGTCAACTAGTACGGCAAAAAACTAAATATATACTATCAGAACTGCGGGGGGATAAGAACTAAAATTAACGATTTTATGTCATCAGTTCTTATTAATGATTTTGATGTGATTATTATTACAGAGACATGGCTTTATAAGGAAATTACTAATAATCAACTGCAATTGAGTCCTTACAATATATTTAGATGTGATCGAACAATTAAAGGGAATCTAAAGGTGGCGGGTTGTTAATAGCAATAAAGAAATGTTTTCCTTCCCACGTTATTTGTTGTAATAATTTGATTGAGCATTTGTATGTTAGCACTTCCATTAATAATATTAATTTTGTTATTGGTTCGGTTTATATACCTCCTAGGTCCAATGAATTCGTTTATAGTAGTCACTGCCAAGAATTGGAGGACATCATCATAAAATATAACAATCATAAATTTATTATATGTGGTGATTTTAATTTGCCATTACTCAAATGGAACGATAATGGTCTTGTCTTTGAGTCCTTAAAATCTTCGGACGTTAGTGCAGATACGTTAATCTCAAATTACAATTTCTTTAATTTAAAGCAATACAACACCTTACCGAATTCGCGTGGTGTTTTTTTGGACTTATTCTTCAGCAATTATTCATCTATTAAGGTTTGGAATTCAGATAATTTATTACTTAAGGAGAACATTCATCATTTTGCATATGCTATCGATGTGCCAATGCAAAACTACGTGCCATTGATTAGTCGGGAAAAGCGTTACTTGTTCCATCTGGCTGACGTTGAAGCACTTAACAATTTTTTTAACTCCTTCCAGTGGGACTTGATTCTAAATACTCTAGATGTTAATGATGCTGTAGAGAAATTTTATAAAATCTTATATGAGGGAATTGATAGATTCGTTCCATATAACTTCATTAGGAGGCTTCCTAGTCATTTTCCACAGTGGATGTCACCTAGGCTACGTAATCTTATTAAAGATAAGAAAAAGCTCACACTAGATATAAAAAACTGGCAATCCCAATGATTATAACAAGTTCTCTTGGCTCCGTACTAAATGTAAACTACTATGTGATGAGTTGTACAATGACTACCTTCAATCGATGGATGCAAGCCTTCAGGTCAATCCTAAAATGTTTTGGAAATATGCAAAAACTTTAAAGGAAGATCACTTTATTCCGGATAGAATGGATTACGAAGGAACGAAAGCTAAACATGGGCAAGCCATTGTGAATTTGTTTGCGAAATATTTTGCAAAAGTATATGAGCGATATCCGAGAGTGGAGAGTGACAATATAGCTAGAGATTGTGTAATGGCTCAGTCTTCATTTGTTGTTTCTGTATCAGACGTGTTTAAAGCAATTAATGATTTGAAGGACAATCAAGCTTGTGGTCCCGATATGATAAAAAGTATTTTTATAAAAAAATGTATTTTTTCCTTATGTAAACCAATTCATTTATTATTTTCTATATCACTTAAGACAAGTTCCTTTCCTATTAAGTGGAGAAATAGTTATACGATCCCAATTTTCAAATCAGGTGAGCGTCAGAACATAAACAATTATCGGGGTGTATCTATTCAATCTGTCATTCCTAAAATGTTAGACAAATTAGTGGCTGAACAACTTAGATGGATTTCTACATCTATAATTTCCCAATGCCAGCATGGGTTTATGCCAGGTCGATCTACTCTAACGAATCTACTCGAATATAGGCAGTTTGTGTCTGACGCTTTAAAACACGGAAAACAAGTAGATAGCATATATACGGATTTTCCAAGGCGTTTGACAGAGTCGACTTGTCAATCCTAATTAATAAATTAAATATGTATGGGTTTAGTGACGGTATTGTTAATTGGATTAGTTCTTTTATATGTAATAGATTTCAAACAGTGAAAATTAATAATTACGAGTCTAGTCGTATAGAGGTTTTTTCGGGTGTGCCACAAGGATCACATTGTGGTCCTATTTTATTTAACATTTTCATCAACGACATTCAAAGCATTGTCATGCACAGCCAAATATTGATGTTTGCGGATGATTTGAAATTATTTAAAGTCATAAATGCTATTGAAGACTGTTATGATCTGCAAGATGATTTGCACAGGTTAATGTCTTGGTGTAAAATTAATAGATTACATTTGAATTTGTCAAAGTGTAATACAATATCTTTTAATAAATCGAGGTCATTCATAATCCATAGTTATCATGGGGATTCGTTTGTTCTGCCAAAATTGAATGAGGTTCGAGACCTTGGTGTAATTTTTGACCGACAATTAAAGTTTAACTCACATGTCATAAATATATGTAATGTAAGTTTGCGTAAGTGGGGTTGTATTTGGCGTACGGCAAGTAATTTAAGTATTAATTGTCTCAGAGCATTATATTGTTCTCTTGTGCGATGTAACTTAGAGTATTGTTCGACTGTATGGGCACCATATACCCTGTCATCTTCGAATAAAATTGAAAAAGTTCAAAAAAAGTTCTTGAGGGCTATGGAGTATAAGAGAGACGAATTACATGTTAAAGGGCAATACGACGCTATTATGGAAACCCTTAACGTCAAAACACTATATGATCGCAGACTTATATCAGATCTGTGTTTCTTACATAAATTACTTAACGGACATGTTCATTCAAGAGCTCTACTTGAGCAACTAACTTTTTACGTAGATATTAGAAGCGGGCATTCTCGCGCTAAGCCTGTTTTCAGACTTCAAACGGTGAAAACAAATTTTGCTTTAAATGTACCATTATATCGTATAATGTCGGCAGCAAATAACCTCAATAAACATAATTGGTTTCATTTATTTGGTTCCTCCCCGGAGTGTTTTAGAGCACGATTATTAGATTATTGTTAAGTATTAGATGCATATAAACAAGGGTATTACTCTTAGATTATGTTTGCCAGTATAAAAATTGTGTTTTTGTTGTGTTTCTGTATCGATTTTTATTCGGAGTGTAATTTAGTTATTAGTAGTGTAATTTAGTACCTTTGTATATTTTCTTTTGTGTAAAATGGAGAATCCGTTAATAAATTTATTATTATTAATTTATTATTATTATTAATTCTTAAGAATAAAAAAAAATACTGTAATCGGCAACTGCAACTACGTCAAGCTCTGCAACTAGAATTACCCGTTCGAGAAATAACATTATAGAGCAAATGGAAAAACGACTGTCTATATGGATTGACGACGAAACTGTACACAATATGCCATTAAGCCAACCTATCATAATGGAAAAAGCTAGAAGAATTTTTAATTACATTTAGGCTGAGGCAAGTGACATAAGTGAAACTTTCGTTAATAGTCGAGGATGGTTTAATATATTTAAACATCGAAATAATCTTCACAACATAAAGATTACAAGAGAAGCAGCAAGTAGTGATACAAAAGCGACGCCGGCAACTGAATTCCCAACGACATTAAAAACAATAATTAAACAAAGAAACTATCCTCCAGAATTGGTTCTTAATGTTGATGAAACAGGCCTGTTTTGGAAAAAAAATGGCAAAACGAATATTTCTATCCCATGGAGAGAAACGAGTACGAGGATTTAAAACTGCAAAAGATCAGTTAACACTTCTACTGGGTGGTAACGCAAGCGGAGATTTCAAATTAAAACCACTACTAGTTTACCACTCCAAAAACCCAAAAGCGATGAAAGGCACATCTAAATCAACTTTACCTGTAACTTGGAAGTCTAATAAAAAATCAAGGATAACTATGAACATTTTCCAAGATTGGTTCACTGAACATTTCTAATATTAATTGATAATGCTCCAAGCCACCCAAAGAGTTTATCAGACCTAACAACATGCATTCCAGTCGAAGTGGTTTTCTTGACGCCTAACACAACTGCCTTAATCCAACCAATGAAGGCGTTATATCCAATGTTAAGGCTTATTACTTGCGGCAAACATTTAATCAGATGTTTGAAAAAACAATAAAAAAATTTTGGAAAAACTACAATATTATGAATGCTGTAGAAAACATAAACCTTTCTTGGAATAAGAGTACAGAAAGATCTTTGAAAGGAATATGGAAGAACATTTGGCCAGATTTAAGTAAGAACGAAGACATTGGACATTTTGTCAATATGGATGAAATAGTGGAAGAAATAGTAGAATTAGCGAAACAAACCGGTTAAGATGAGGTAAATGTGGAAGACGTCAAAGAAATAGTTCAAGAAACAGTAGCTAGTCTTTCTAATGATGAGCTCAAGGAATTAACTTATCAAGAAGAAAACAAAAATATTGATATTAGTGATTTTGAAGATCAAAAAAACTTTCGATGGCGTTTGTAAAAGGAGTTTGATCACTATAACTGAAATTATAGATCAATTTGTTGAAAATGATCCAAATTTTAACAGGAGTTCAAAAGCAAGACGGGTGAGTATAGATGCCTTATCCACTTATCAACAACTTCTAACAGAATGCAAAAAGAAAACGCCAACTACATTAGATGCCTTTTTGACAAAAAGGCAGAAAATTGGAAACACAAAATAGACTGAACGATCTAACTGACTTTTTTTATTATATTTGTTTTTATAATATACTATTTGTTTATACTGTTTTTATTTTTGTAAGAAATAAATGTTTGGTTTTATTTTTATTAAAAAACATAATTATTAAATTTAATACTTAACAAATTTTCTATCCATCTTTCCCTAACCCCATTATTTACATGTTAAGATAGCCTCGTCGAGTGCTGTTTCGCATTACGCTCTACTTTGATGGAACGTATCCTACGCGTTAAGCGGGGTCTTACTATACTTAAATTACAATATCAAATTAATAGTAACGTTTGAGTTTATTTTTATAATATGACATTTTTATGACATTATGCAATTTCACGAAACAAAAATCACTTCGACTCTGTAAATTTGATCTCTCAACAGGAATGAAACTATTTCCACTTATGTATGTGATACTCTATCAAATTATAATGGAACAGAAAACTGAAACATCTCATTAAAACTTTTAATTATGTTAGACATTATAACTGAGTGACATATTTTGATATACAGGGTGTTCGATGACGAGAGGAAGATACTTGAGAAGATGATTATACAGATCATTTCCAATAAAAAAACTTTATAAACAAGTGTCCGATTTTAGAGATATTTAATTTTTACTGTTTTCTTGCTTTTTGGCACCATCGCTCACATTTGCTGTGTGTTCCTAAGTTTAAATTAATGGCTCTAAAGCATAAACCTAAAAAAAATTATGTACGAGTCGGAATTATAGCATAGTATATGAAGCAATGTTACCAAGAATCGAGAAAACAGTAAAAACAATGGTAAAAACCTAAAAAATTTTTAAACAGTTGAAAATCGGGCACCTATTTATATGACGTTTTTTGTTGTCACCCTGTATAAGCATAGTACTAACAATTACAGTATTTAAAAGTAATAAGGAGGCCCAGAAAGTAATATATTTTCTGCGGATGTCGATATTTGATTGCGATTTGTCAGCTCATTGTGTGTCTTGAAGGCGTGCCAAAAAGTCATTTTATTCACAATCATATTGTAATATGCCAATTACACTGCATGTGAAAAGTTGGGAAATAGGCGATTACACAATTGGTGTTCAAAATTTTTACCAGCTAGCCAGGAATAATTATTACTGACCGGTTACTAATTCTACTACTAGCGCTTGTGAAGTATACTAAAAATGTAAACACAATTAAAAACATAACCATAAAATACGCCTTAAGTTCGTCGTATGGCTTTAGAAATTGATTTAAAATATCTTGGTTTTGTTATATTGTTAATTGTGGAAGTACTCAGTTGTGTATAAAGTTTTAAGAAAAAGTATAAGTACGGTTTTTCGCATTCCAGTGATTTTACTATAAACATCAGCGATTATCAACCCCATTTGACTGCATCATCACAGATCGGAGAGAGAAATAGCTAAACGCCATTAAAGGAAAAAATTTTCATGAATGCAAGCAGAAGAATGCTTTTGTATGTTTTAAACATTTTATATCAGTTAATTATTAGGATCACCGAATGGAAAATATAGTATTTGGTTTATACGATCATAGGAACATCCGATGAACTTACAGATAAGTTAAATAATAGTTGGATCCTAACTCTGTATTTGTGATATGACAAACAATATTCTGTTTCAAGTTTAGATTGGTACGAACGAAAAAGGAAAAGCATGAAGAGACGGTTATACGATCATGAAAGTGACCATAACATAAGCTTAGTGGAGATGAGATGTTTGAAGGTTTATGTGTGAATTTGCATTAGTTACTACTAATTATAGATCTGTTCAAGAAGGTCATTCAACTACTGCTATCCGTAGTTTCAACAGAGTAACTCATGATTTACCACGACAAACAACTAATATACACATTGTTTTGACACCACAGCAATTTAAATTAAGACGTAATTACTAATGATATTATGGAACCATTTGCTTAAATAAATAAGCACATAAATCTTTTAATTACTTACTTCCATAAAATTGCAAGGTTTGTTTACACCCAGGGAGTGTATACCTAACCTCGATTATAGGGCTATCTTATTGTTGAGGTAGTCATAGTCTCGATTACAACGCAAATGGAAATAGAGCAAGATAAGCGGTATAATAAAACACAAATTATCTTATTTTGAAAAATTAATAGTTACATTAGAATTACCGTAAGTGTTTATGTTCACATTTAAACATCCTTTCATTTCCTCCTTTGTTATATTAAAGTGTGCCGACTGTGAATCAACACTGGATGAAGTAGAAGGCCCCGGTTGTGACAGTGAGAAAAGATTTGTTGTATATGTCTCCTGCTGTGATAATGGGGGATTGGTGCAAGTTGAGGTACGTTGCGTAGATAACATTTGTGCTACTTGAATTTGTCCATCTAACGATTTGTCAACATAGCTTTCAGCCACCGCACTAGACTTCCACCCTCCCAGCCTCTTTAATTGTATCACGTCTCCACCATTATCGGCAAGTAGTGTAGCAGCCGTTCTACGAAAACAATGCCCCGTATATGCTTCTATATTATTTAATTTTAGGTGAGCTGCAATTTTTTTAGGAAATGATCCAATAGAATTATGCCCAAATGGTTGTTTTGTAATTTTGCCAAATCGCAGCTGCATAAACAACTTCTCATTTATAACATTTTCTCGAAGACCAATGTATTCGACTAACATTGCAATCCATTGAGGATTGGTAAGAACAAATGAACGAGGTTGATAGGTTTTAGTATTCGGAATCGTAATACAAACTTTATCTTCTAGGAAACTGATGTCTGTAACCTTCATTTTGTAAAGCTCATCACTGCGACAAGCACCAGATACACCAATTATTAGAGCAACCTAAAATTTATATATTAGCATGTAGTTGCATTCAATAAATGAAAGTTACTTTTGTGGAAGAAATTCTTTTGGTGCGTCATTTAAAAATGTATTAATATCAGTAGCTGTGAAGACGCTCGATTTTTTAGCTAAGTATCCAACGTTTTGTTTTTTAAATACGCCTGTAGTTTTGAAAATCGCGACAGATCAATATTTTCGTTTATATTTAATGTTTTTCGCAACATAGAGTAAGTCGCCCATAAAGTAGAAGGTTTTTTAACTTTAGCTAACTCCCCAAAGTACGCTAGCACGACATTTTCCGAAACGTTATGTACTGTTTTATTCTTGCACCAATCTTTAAACATACGATAAACTAATTCATATCTCTCCTTACTTTTTTCTGGAAGCAAGCTTTTTTCCACGCTTTCGGCCGCTTCGCGTAATTCTGGAGGAGTACAATGTATAAATTCGCTTGATTCAGACATTATTAAAATAACGCGACAAATAAAATTTGATTGCATTACAATATGGCTGTTTCCATCGCCTGCTTTTTTTAAAAATTGATGTCAAGTCATGGCATTATGATAAGTAACAGTAATTAATTTTTTTTTAAGATTTTTGAAAAAATTAATGATTGTGAATAAAATAGTATACAAACCTCGGCAAAAGTTCTATTCCCGAGTCTCGAGAAATAGTTTACCTCGAGGCTGCGCCTCTCGGTAAACTATAATTCTCTCGACGGGAATATAAAACTTTCTGCCTCGGTATGTAATATACTATTACGGTTATTGTGACTTGCGTTAGGGTGGTAACGCAACAGTTGATATCAAAAAAATTTGCGATGTTTATGTAAGAGACGTTAGTAAATGCGAAAGATGGTTTTCCAAGTACAGATCCGGTAATTTTGATCTCTCTGACTCCTCGACCAAGAAGACCAACAACATTAGACAACGACATGCTAAGGGTAGAAACAGTAGCAAATAGATGCCAACCAAATCGAGTAACTGTCAAACACCTTTAACCAACTTGGTTACCCATCCAGGAACATTTACAGCAGATAGGAAAAATAAGCAGAGCTAGGTATTTAAGTCTCCCATAATCTGTCCAAAGGGAACAAAGCCATTCTATCCATTACGTAGAACGTATTTCTTCAATCGTTGATCACTGCAGACACAAATTGGTTTTATATGATAATCCAAAACGCAAAACGCTACCTCCAAATGAATCACCACCAAGTACTGTGATGCCAGGTTTACATCCCAAAAAGACTCTTCTGTGTGTGTGGTGGGGTATTCGCGCATCCCTACCTCGAATTTCCATTTTTATCGATCTCTACATTTTCTTAGCGGCAACAAATTTTATAATTTTAGATGATGGCCAAAACGCCATCCGAGATATTTACTCAAAAACAATTGATTTTTATCGATTCTAGATTAATAATTTGCCTACTAGATGGCAAAAGGTTGTTGATAACTAAGTGATTCTACTATTGATTAAAAATAAAGACGTTTATTCTTTTGAATTTAATGCAAGAAAACGACATTATTTTCCCATCCTACTAATATATAATCATAATTTAAAGTTTGCTTTAGTCATGGTATTATTAGTGGTACGGGAGGAAGTACACATAAATAAAATTCTTTGTGCTTATAATACTTATTTAACATGTTTTAGCACTTTTGTGCTCTTGTGGTTAATAACGCCCTTTAGCTTTAGAAAATAAAAATAAAAAATCGAATTTCGAAAGTTTTTTTTAATTTGTAGAGGTTATAAATTTAAAAATTTTTTTTTAATTTTTAAACTATATAAACCTTTTACAATAAGATATTTTGAGATGTGTGGATTTAATGTAAATAAATAATTAATAATAAATCATTAAAAATTAAAACACTTTATTTCGATATTTTTTCAAAGATTTCAAATATTATCCTGAATTAAGGTAATTGTAATGCTTAATTGGTTAATGATTTAAAGTAATAAGTTATTAAATACTGTATTTTTGTTATACTTATTATTAAGCCCTATTAATAAAAATTAAAACAAAATAAATGTATTGCTACTGAAGATAAAGTTATTTTAAGTAGCGTGCGATTATTGTCAATTTTTTCTTTCAAAATCCATATTTTAATTACCATTTTATATAGTATAGCTATTTATTTATTTGTTCGTGCTGTACATTATTATTTTTCATTATAGTATTCTGATGTAAGTGTAATGTATGGTGTCCAAGAAAATGAGTGGGGGTTTTAGGCGTTTTTAATATAAATAAAAACATGTAAAATAATCAGTATTCCATGGTCAACAAAAAAATTATCATTCCGAGGTTACCGCATCCGGTCATCAAGATCCTCCTGGAGAATAAAAAAAAGTAGTTTAACGAAATACCTATAATATATTTTTTTCGCCTGCCTATCTGGAAAATTTTCCGCCCTTAAAAAGTGACAAAAAATACAATTTCCAGCGGAACATTATTTTCGTGTTGTTCTTATAGATGTCGCTTATCTGTTGACAAATTACGGATAATAATGAAGTTTCCATTCAGTTTTAGGTATTTGGTTTTCTAGGTTACAATTTTATTCGGTTACATCACTGCCGGTGTCCTAGTAGAAAATTTTTGTAATTTTATATAATGTTTATATGTCAGTCACTGTTACCAACTGCACCTCAGTCCCGATATAAGCCTTTAATCTATGCGTCAGTCGGTCTACACCTGTGTTACACACAGCTGTCACTTTTTAAAGTCAATGGAAGCACAGAAATGATAATTACTTTGTTTCTGTTTAGGGGGTATTTATAAAAGAAATTTGTAATAATATTAATATTATGAGAAGTACTATCCATTATTTGTGCACCTTTCATTCTAAATAATTTATTTGCAACATTCTTTCTATTTTTCAAAGAACTCTCAATATAACCTTCAGCGACAGTTGAAGATTTCCAACCCCCATGCTCCAGTAAGTCTGCTCCAGAATCAGCTAAAAGAGTAGCAGAACTGCGCCGGGAACAGTGACCAGTATATTTAACTGCATTGGGTAATTTAAGAAATTGTACTATTTTTATTGGTATTGGTCAATGTGTTTTTTCCACATGCAGTGCAGTGCATTTATCCATTCTGTAAGTGAGAAATAACCTGTCGTGAGTGGTATGGAGCGGTCTCAAATAAACGTATTTCTTATAAATGTCAAGAATGCACACATTCTCCTCGAGTTTCTTATTTGTTATTGCAAACGTCCTTGGTATATAATTTTTAGTATCAGACACTGTAACAACTATAAAATTATCTTGAACGAGAATATTGCTTAGGTTAAGTTTGTAAGTTCTAAGTTCTATTCGACGACATGCTCTGTAAATTTCCATTATTATTTTACTATTTTTTGTATTTTTCTAATTTATTAGAGATGAATTATTTATGTACTTACTTTGAACATTAAATATTCATTATCTGGAGCATACTTTAAAAATTTCACACATTCATCGTAAGTTGATTTTTTGGCTTAATAGTTAATGTTTTGTTGTTTCAAATAAGCTTATATTTTACTAAATTCACTAACATCAATATTTTCTTTAATATTCATTACAGATTTCAGCATTGAGTATTCTGCCCATAACATAGCAGAATTTACGGTTTCCTTTCTATAAATAAGATATGCCAGTAAAACTTCTCACTTGTATTTTTTCCTTTATTGGTTTCACTTCACTTACAAAATGTAATATAGGTTCTCTCATTTATTTGTCTTTTGATTTTACTGGTATTAAATTTTCTATAGGTAGCAGTATTTGCATGTTTTTGTAATTAAGGTGGAGTATGCTTTTCATCGGAACTCATTTTTTTTTTATACAAATCTTGATACTATTTATGTACACTCATGAAATTTAAAACTTGGACACCACAATTTCTGTAAACAAAAGTTTGCACATTGTGAAGCGGGCTTAATGGTATCATTTACAATTCTAACAGCAGGTAGTCTCAGCAGGGGTTATCTTATAGAAGGACTGTAGAATGAATCATTACACTAAGCACGTTTTAGAAAATAGGTAATTTACGTTGCTTACTTAATTTTTTCTTTAAAGAATATATTTGAAGGTATCGCTAATTAAACACCATAGCTCGATTAATTATCGAATCAAAATTTTGTTTAGGAAATGTTTACAAAATAAAATTAGAAATAATTTTGATTTAAAAACGTCTACAAGCAATAACTTTTAAATTAAATCAAAAAACTAAACATGGTTATTTGGGTTGACTGATTATTACTTATTTTTAAATAAATCTAACCTACTAATTATTGTAAGTTATTAAAAAATCATTAAACTCTCATTCATAATATTTAGTCCTTACAAAATGTATATTTTATGACGTTTCATTTTTTTCTGTAGTTAATATAAAAAGTGAAAATAAAAACTAAGGCAATTCTTATTGTCAACGTATATATTTAGTTTTTGACAAGAATTTATTACATAATTATAATTAAGATACCAAGTTATAGTTTAAAATTAAATGAAAACTTTTTTTTTAAATAAAGGTATTACTATATAAATAAATATAAGAAATCAATAATGGGTGTGACCTCCATTATTATTGATACATTCTTGGAGGCGTCTGCTCATTGACGCTATCAAGGTATCAATATAATTAATATTAATCGTTTCCCATGCGGTATCAATGGCTGCAATTAGTGCATTACGGTTTACTGGTATAAAATTTGGCCCTTGTTGTCTTCGGATAACAGCAAGTATTCGAGCCCAAACATTTTCGATAATGTTAAAATCTGGGCTTTTTGCTGGCCAGGGTAACAGCTCCAAGTTATTTTCTCGTATCTTATTTAAAAATAAGTAATAATCAGTCAACCCAAATAACCATGTTTAGTTTTTTAATTTAATTTAAAAGTTATTGCTTGTAGACGTTTTTTAAATCAAAATTATTTCTAATTTTATTTTGTAAACATTTTCTAAACAAAATTTACGATACCTTCAAATATATTCTTTAAAGAAAAAGATAAGTAAACAACGTAAATTACCTATTTTCTAAAACGTGCTTAGTGTAATGATTCATTCTACAGTCCTTCTATAAGATAACCCCTGCTGAGACTACTTGCTGTTAGAATTGTAAATGATACCCTTAAGCCCGCCTCACAATGTGCAAAATTTTGTTTACAGAAATTGTGGTGTCCGAGTTTTAAATTTCATGAGTGTACATACTATTAAGGACGTGAGATGTCTGTAATAATTTTGATACTACTTACATCAATAAGTTTCATCTTTCCGTTATGTAGATCCTAATTTTTGATATTAAGAGTAAGGTCTTTAGAATCCATCTATGTAGGCTGTTTATAATACATTTTGAAACTGTTTTATTTTTGTGCAGATGTTTTTCATCACAAGAAATAGAAATAATTAGTAACGTGATTGTAATTAATTCAGTTAACTGTTTAAAACAAGGTTACACTAAAACTAGGATTTTTTTAGTAGGATTAGTTCTAAAAATGTTTAAATTATTCCAGTCAGTTGTGTCTTTTATACAGGCATAGCTTGATTACTTCTATGTTTTTAAAGTATCAATTTTTGGTATAACTTTATAATCAGTGGTATAGCATATGTATTATAAAAAAGTTGTAAAATAAAATAGTGAATACGATTTAATAATAATATAGAAGGGGTGCAATTTAACTTTTTAAAGTTATGGAGGTTTAAAGTGTAACAAAGTTAAAAAATCACAGCAGCGTAATCTTTTTACATAAATGGGTGTTTTTATGATAACAACTTACTTTCAAGTATCGTCTAATAATGTACCAAATCTCAATTTGATATAGTAAAAGACAAGTTTTTTATGACTTCTTAAAGAAGATCCTGCAAAGCCTATTTTATAAAGAAAAATAAAACGGCTTTACTAAATATTAAAAAATAAAACGTATTTGGAAAGCTTACATTATTATTTATCTAAATATATAAATATATTCATATTTACAAAAAAAATGTGTCCAGAATCACTCTGTATAAACGATACACCCTTTATATAACAAAAATAATTTTAAAAACTTCGTTTAAATGTACCATTTACATCCCCGTTTGGATAATTTTGATATCTTTAAAAACATAGGAGTAATTAAGCCATCTCGTCTTAAAAACTCACCCTGTATAAGAGATAATATTTCAAGTAGCACATCACAGACAATTCTTTAACTATCTCTACCAAATTTGTTTAACCCTTATGCTAGTAAAAAATAAATTAGGAGATTCCACTGCACTAAAATCAAGTACATTTGTTTGGATTTTTGAACACATATTTCAGCTAAACTAAACAATAGATTTTTAATTAAAAAAACACACACATTTAAAACATCCACCTAAATGTCGCTAGTAACTTAAAACCGCGAAAACCGTATTCATTTTCCTTTAAAAAAATCGTAAAACCTAATAAAAACGTTGCATTTGCCGTGCTTTATTTTATATATATACCGTTGCGAATTTATCATATCAAATTAGTCAGCGACCTTCATCTAACTTTCAATGATTATTTAAGATCAACGTTAACTGTTTATGTCAATTTTTTTGGGCGTAATTGTAATTAAAGACTTATACGTGAACGTGAACGTTTAATGCTAGTGCTAGTGATTTATTTGATACATTAACTATTAATTATTTTAAATTAATCTAATAGTGAAAACTAACAAGATGTCGCAACAAGAATGCCCAAATTGTTTAAAATCGGTTATCAACGACCGTCAGACATCAATACAATGTGATAAATGCAATAAACTAATACACATTGTGTGCTCAAATATTTCGATTAATGATGCTCTTATTATTCGCAATACTAAACATTTTGTAAAAAATTTTTGTAAACGTTGTAATGCAGATTAAGACAAATTTGATGAAATTAAACAGCTATTCACATCCCTTAACGAAAGATTAGATAAGATTGAAAAATCGACTAATGCTAATCCACTGTCGCAAGATACTTTTGAATTGGTTGTGAATGAAGTAAAATAACGTATAAAGAGAGAAAATAACTTAATTTTTTACGGAGTTCCAGAATCAAATGAAGAAGCCAGCCATGTTCAAAAAGTTCCAGAAATCATCACCAAAAATTATAGCCAAATTATTACACCAGCATGCCTGATTCGTCTAGGAAACCCGAAAGGTGATAATAAAGCTCGTCCACTTCGCATAACCGTAAAAGATAGACAAACGGTAATTAAAATTATTAAAAATAAAATAATCTTACATAATTCCATGGATTATTGCAAAGTCAAAATAAGCGACGACAAAACTCCTTATCAAATGAAATTGTTGAATGATGCTCGCGAGGAACTTCTGATGCGTACGGAAGCTGGCGAAAGAAATATATGATAAACGTGAACCCTACAAACCCAAAAAACTAAATTACTCCAACAGTGTAAACCTAAAATTTTATTATCAAAATGTTAGAAGAATAAAAAATAAGTTACAAACGGTATTAACATCTACTAGTAATTATGAATTTGATGTGATAGCATTAACGGAAACGTGGCTTACAAGTGACGTGCAAAATAACGAACTCATATCAGAACAGCTTTATACAATACTTAGATGTGACCGAGACCTAGAAGCCACCAATGTCACTCGCGGAGGAGGCGTAATTCTTACCATAAAAATAATGCTATCATCGAACCGATTAACATAACCCAACTAAAACATGACCTACCGGCGTTAGATATAGTTGGATGTAAGTGTAAATTTTTACACACACTTATATATATTCAATGTATACATCCCTAAAACGCCTACTGTATCTGAACTCAACATCCTTCTCGAATATTTCGAAACTCTCAACTCAAAAAATTTAATCCTACTAGGAGATTTTAATATACCTACATTAATCAATGACTCGGATTCAAATTTAAACACCATCATAAAAAATTGGATGCAGCTACTTAATTTACAACAATATAATAATATACTGAACAACAACAAAAAATTACTAGATTTAATATTCTCCAATCTAAACTGCAGCGTTCTACGCGATCTCGAACCAATAGTTAAAGAAGACCTCCACCATCCCTCTTTAATTGTTGAGTTATCTTTAAAAATAGAAAATAACGGCCCGAAAGACTTCGAAGCTAACACTTACGGAACAGAGAAATTTAATTTTAAAAGAGCAAATTTTCTTGCATTATATGAAAGCTTACTCAACTTAAACTGGAATGATTTATATTTAATTCAAGATGTGAATGAAGCTTGCAAACACCTATATGAAATGGTATACTCAACAATAAATGTATATGTGCCGAAGTACAAAAGCAAAAAAAAAACGCTTTCCGTCTTGGTTTAATTGGGAACTCATAAAAAATATTAAACTAAAAGAAACGTTTTATAAAAAATATAAAACAAACAATAGTTTGCATAGTTTCCAACAATTTAAATATTTAAGATCTCTGGTCAAAACACAAATTAAAACATCATATAAGAACTATATGTCAACTGTAGAACAATTGATATATTCAAACCCACGTAAGTTTTGGTCCTATATAAACAAGACGGAAAAAAACAGAATTCCTGGAAAAATGTTTAACGATGAATGTACGTTTGATAAGCCGCCGGATATCGTCAACGAATTTGCAAATTATTTTCAAAGCGTCTTTTCTAATTCATATAGAACTTCAATAGAAAAAACTATACTATTCCTGGCAGCCTACAAATTACCCAAATTAGTGATGTTTAAGTAGATGATGCACTAAAAAAGTTAAAAAATACGATGACGTCTGGACCTGACCAATTGCCAAGCTTTTTCATAAAAGACTGCCGTAGTGTTTTTATAAAACCACTAAGTTATATTACTAATCTTAGTTTACGCAAGGGGATATTTCCTGATCCATGGAAAATTTCACGAGTTTGTCCAATTTTAAAAAATGGCGACCCTTCACAAATAACAAACTACCGACCTATCGCAATCGTATCAAATTTCTCAAAAATATTTCAGTTTGTTCTTTATAAACATATATATGGATACATCAAAAATCTCCTCTCAACCAAACAACATGGATTTATGGAAAACCGATCGACTACATCCAACTTGTGTATCCTAACCTAATTCATATTGGAAAGCTTATACAACCGTGGACAAGTTGATGTTATTTATTTAGACATCAGTAAAGCCTTCGATAAGGTCAACCACAATTTGTTATTAGTAAAACTGGACGAGATAGGATTTTCGGATTCTTTATTAAAACTATTCCGCTCGTATATTAAAGGTTGGGAGCAATTTGTAGAGTACAATAACTATACATCTAACTCTTATATTGTAAAGAGCGGAGTTCCACAAGAATCAAACTATGGGCCACTTCTTTTCTTACTCTACATAGACAACATTGTGGACCAACTGAATTGCGAAGTGCTACTATTTGCGGACGACCTAAAAATATACTTATCTATAACAAACATTGAAGACTGCACAAAATTACAAACTTGCCTTAACCATGTTCTTAACTGGTGTAATATGAATATGCTAAAACTAAACTATACCAAATGCAAAGTGATGACATATACACGTAAACTGAAACCTATCGAGTACAAATATCACATCAACTCTACTATCATAAGTCGATCAAACACTATTAAAGACCTGGGGGTTCTATTTGACAGTGAATTAAACTTCAACCAACATGTAACTAAGTTATCAGCCAAAACATTTCAACTACTTGGATTTTTGATTAGAAAGACAAAAGATTTTACCAACATACAAACGTTAATTAAACTGTACTATTCGATTATTAGATCAAAGCTAGAATATGGATCAATTATTTGGTACCCATACTACAAACGTTACAAAACTCTGTTGGAATCAGTACAAAGGCGATTTTTAAAATACTTATGGTTAAAACAACATAACACCTACCCTGAAAGAGGTTTTGAATACCAAATATTATTAAATACGTTTGATATGATTAGTGTAGAGGACAGGCAAAAACGCGCATTATTAATATTCCTACATAAAATACTTCATAATAAAGTAGACTCTCCTGAATTATTACAAAACCTAGATATCTATGTTCCACGCACAAACAGCCGAACCCATCCGTCTTTTTTTCCTAAAAAAGGAAACACAAATCTATTCCTTAAGGCACCGATTACACTAATGTGTAAAAATGCCAATGAACTCTTATGTTGCGATATATTTGCATGCACATCTGATGAACTCTTATTTGACATTAAATAAACAATATTTCTAATATTAAAATAAAAAACATTATTTAATTTGAATTAATTGTTAATTTTTTTATTTTTTGGTTTAGTTAAAAATCACATGTACGTTCAATATTATTATACTTACATTTTGTCCTATAATTGGGGTTACCTGTTGGTCAATTAAACTATTATTATTATTATTATTATTATTATTATTATTATTATTAAATCACAACTGTAAATTGCTATCTAAAACCACTTGCAAATGCTCTGTCCCTTATTATCCGTCTCTGTCAGCAGTCAGCATTTTACAGACGATCGAGCTCATAAAACTGATTATCAAAATAAAACAAATAAGAATGTTTGGTAAATATTCAGTTACAAAGCTACGTTTATTGTTTTAGCTAGACTTTTTTTGTTTTGTTTAATTGATTAAATTCTTAGACCGACTCTGTTTTTTCTATACATTATTTTTTACTTGTTTTTTTATTAAACATAGTTCTGCCATTGTTCTACATAAAATTTCATACGGTGTGTTCAGTCTGTATATTAATTTATTTGTTCCACATTTTAATTAGATCTTAGGAGGTAATTTTTTGTAAAATAGTTTGTAAGTATCACCTTTCTTTGTTAAATGCCCTAGTACGTGACAGTCAGCTTTTCAACTTTTAACAATGACGGTGCCAGTTTTCTGCGTTGGTACAATTGAGGATAGAAGTTTTATTGTATTATTGATATTACATTTTTTTGTTTAATTAATTAATTTAAACTAAATCAGTGCTAGTGTTTAAGATAAACAATTATTATCACTCCTTTACAATAATGGGGAGAAGTAAGAATAAGAAGTTGGGACTTACCCAGCGTAGAAAAAATAAAAGTTTACTAGTAAAGCGTAGGTAAATCCAATAATTTTTTCTATTTAGATTAAGGTGGTCTATCGTACAGCACTACAGCCTTTTGTGAGACAGTATCGTACATATTTTTGTTTATACAGATTATTCCAATGACAACTACCTACCCCAAATAAACCGGATGTTCTTTTGTTTTGACAAAAATACGGTTTTTTTTCTACGGTTTTTTTCCGTCGGCTTTTTTTTCCGCGGTTTTTCTTTCCGCCGGTTTTTTTCCGCGGTTCTTTTTACCGTTTTTTTAATCCCCGGTTTTTTCCACGGCGTTTTATTCAGTCACGTATTATATTTGACGTCAAAAGGTGTCCCGCTCGAAATAAAAATTGATCATTCGCGGAGTTTACATCAAATCAAATCAATATTGGACTTATTATTAGTGGTGGCTCGTTTTCATTGGAAAGTCCTGAATAGTAAAATGAATGTAATATGAATGTCATGGGCCAATATTCATGTAATTATTATATTAGGGTCAATTCAGGCAAAGTGATAATATTTTGAATCAACCTTTGAAACTTTTTAATTTTAAATGATTCTTGTAAATTTTATCATCAATGTTTAAAATAACTTTGTGCATTTGAAAATTTGTCTTACCTTTTAAACAAAAATTGACCTGTCCTTGCTGCACATATACAATATGTCCCCCTAAGTTGGAATCATATGAAAAACTTTTTATTATTAATTTTAGGAAAAAAGTTATTCTCTATAAAAGTTGTATATGTTCTAAAATCTAAAATACAGTCATCAAATATCAAATTTTTTCAGTCGTATACAAGGTTTGTCAAAAAATATGAATTTTACTGAAGAGTAAAGTACCTTTTAAATTTAACAATATTGAAAATGTTATTAAAAAAGTTAAGCAGAATTAAAAACTACGTTTAAATATGCAATTGCAAGTGTTTACATTGATAACATTATTATATTTATTGAACATTTTTGAAAAATAAAAGTCAACACCCTGTAGAAATAAAATGACTCACAGCATCGTAAAGTATATTATAATATTTTAGTCAAATTATCATAAATAATAATAAATAATCACAAGAGATAAATGTTCATTCAAAATTGAAATATTAATAAAAAAACAAAATAAACTTAATTTTTAATGTAAATGGATGTAATTGCATATTTGAACGTAGTTTTTATTTCTGATCAACTTTTTTGATAACATTTTCCGATATTGTAAAATTTAAAGGTACTTTACTCTTGATAAAATTCATATTTTTGACAAACCTCGTATACGACTGAAAAAAATTGATATTTGATGACTGTATTTTAGATTTTAGAACATGCAGAACTTTTATGAAAAATAACTTTTTTTCTAAAATTAATAATAAAAAAGTTTTCATATGATTCCAACTTAGGGGACATACTGTATATTTATTTTGACTTTTTTTTAATTTCTAAAGGCTGGCATAGAAAAAAATGGGAATTTCTCTCAATAAAGATGGTAGTGTGTCAAAATGCACGTAAAACGTTGGTACCCAGATAGACAAACAGAAACCTTCAACTAGTAATGCTGTTAGTGATCATGATCGTGAATGGAATAGTGATTCTAGGATTATGGTTACACCAGTTCCCAGTTGTTAATATGCTGAAAACATATTGAGCGACGTGGAATATTCGAATGTCATGCAAAATTCATCGCTTCTAGAGAAACGTACAAATGCCATGGAAGGTAACGCAAAAAGTAAATTTTGGGAGGGACGCAGAATTGTTGAAGTACAGTCTTTTATAAACGAAATTTTGTCTTTTCCACACCATCATTTATTTTCTTGTGCATCTGGAACGACTGGACAGTCAGTTCAAATAATTAAAGAAATTCGCCAAGGGTTTATTTCAGTATTCGTGCTAAAATGTGATTTGTGTAAAGTGGAACATAAAGTGAAAACAGATCATAGTGAAGGGAACTTAAATACAAATGAGGCTGCAATGTTAGGGATAATAAGCATTGCTTGTGGATTTTCACAACTAAACGAGTTTGTCGAAACTATGAACATTCCTAATATGTCATATAATAGGTACAAAAATCTCGAAGAAAGTCTTCAAGATATAATTGATGAAGAATCATGGCAATGTATACTGGAAGCTGGAAAGGAAGAAGCGAGGATGGTCAGGGAAAGAGGTGAAGTTGATGAAAATGACATTTCTTTAATTCAAGTAATTGCTGACGGTGCCTGGTGTAAAAGGTTCTACCGTTCTGGCTACAATGCTCGTTCTGGTGCCGCATGTATAGTTGGAACAAGAACTGGCAAACTCTTATACTTGGGAATTAAAAATAAATTTTGTTCAATATGCTGCATGGGTGAAGTTAGTAATTTGAAGAAGGACATCGAAAATAGTATCTGCCAAGTTTTTGGCCAACATGCAAAATGTGAAACCTATTATTGTAAAAGGAATAAACCTGAAGAAAAAAATCTGATTCCACCTTTGAACCAGTGTGGATTTTACAACGATATCATTTCTCTCGCAAATAGGTTAATTTACAATAGCAAAAGTTTAATTAAAAATATGACCACCAATACTGCCGAATCGTACAATAGCGTGCTTGCGAAATTTATTGGAGGAAAAAGAATAAATTTTGCCAAAAAAGGAGGATACACAATGAGGTGTCAAGCGGCTAGCATTGCGAGCTGAATTTCAATCCGTAATACACAAAGCTATAACCCAAAAAAACCTTGGATTTCACACTAAACGATTTGTTTCTAGAAAAAACAAGATTAAATGCAGAAGGCAATTGCTTCCCAGAAAGAAAAAAATTGAAAAGGAACCTGCTGCTCAAGCTGATGAAGACTATGGTGCTGTTGTAGAAATGTTAGATGAAGAAAAGTTATCTCAAAGAAAAAGTATCATTTTAAGTTCTCTTAAAAAAAATAAAGAAGAAATTTTACAAATTGCAGAACAAACCAAAGATCAGAGAGAATCTGCACTTTGGTTTCAAGAATGAAGAAAAAGGATTACAGCTTCTATGTTTGGTAAAATTTGCAAGCTAAGAGCAACAACTGATCTAATTAAAACAGCGAAAACCCTTCTAAGAAATTTCTCATCACAAAGTACCGCTTACGGAATTGAAAATGAACCCATAGCAATCAAAGATTTTCAAACTATTTACAAACGCCCATTGTACCATGTGGTTTTTATATTGATGAAGAGGAAAATTATCTGGGTGCTACTCCAGATAGCCTTATCGGAACACAAGGCCTCGTTGAAATTAAATGTCCCTATAGTTGCAGAACTCTAACGGCAAAAGATGCCATTGAGAAACTTCCTTATGTTATTCTGAAAAATGAAGAAATGCATTTAAAAACAAATCACAATTACTTCTATCAAGTGCAGGGACAACTGCACATTACCAAACGCGAGTTTTGTTATTTTGTAGTATGGACCCCAAAGGGTTTATGTATCAAAAAATTCAGCGAGATGACGACTTTTTCGAGAATAGAATACGCCCCAAACTTCGTGAATTTTATTTCAAACACTTGTTGGACCAAATTATAAAATTGCCTCATAATTAAGACTATGTTTAGTTCTATGTAAACAACAAATTTGTTAAAATGTGGGATTTTGACATTCATAAAATTGTTGATTTTACTGCTGCCATTTAACAACAATTTCATTCATTTATTCTGATTGTTTATGAGATAATCTCCCGGAATTATAAACTCTTTATCTATGTTATAAACCTAACACTCATCAGTGTTTCTTATATGTATGTCCTAAACTTTGTTGGTTCACAAATGATACATTGTTTTGTTCCTAGGATTCTTTGTCAAAATCCCACTTTAACACACAAGTAAGAGCCGAAATTTAATTTCGTCTTTAGTATGTGTCAGTTATAGTTTTAAAATAATTTTAATTAAATAGGTAGGTGCTGATATAGTTATGCCGTATGTCGGTTGCTATATGGATTTCTGTTGCCAGCGGCTAGTTTGTATTTGGTACGGAAAACAGACGTTTTATCGGTTTTAAAATGAGTTAGAAAAAGTAGCGTTTTATGGTTTTACTATAGTTACGCTTTATTGTTTGCAACTTTGTTTCTAATAAATTTAAATTCATAATTAATTAATTTAAATAATCATTGATATTTAATTTATCATTTTCATATAGGATTTGTTTTCAGTTTTTAACAAAAATGCACAAAAACTCCATTTTAATGTTTTTAATTGCAATACATATTTTCATGAAATTTAAAATTTAAAAGGACAAGGAGTTGCTAAGGAAAACAATTTTTATGTACTTTTTTGCGATGTAATAACAATTCGTTATGCTATTGTTGTTAAAATTATTATTTACACAAAAATTCAATGTTGAATTATAAAATTAAAGATGTTATGTATATATGCTACTGCTGATTGCGTATTTATGTGGTTAAACATGACCGGTTATATCAACAAACTGTCCCTCCTTATCGAAACTGTATTTCAAATAAATTGTTCTGTAAATCTTTCATGACGCATAGACTAATTCATTTGAAAATTAAAAACGACGATTTACTTTTGCCAGTGGAATCCCCTTAAGTGTTATACATTCCACTGTAGTAAAATCATCTTTACCAGTCACGCTTAGTAAAGCTATAAAATTTTTAAGTTGTCTAGTTAGCTTAATTTTCAAGGGAGATAATGCAAGGTACCACGCCAAAGTTACTGAATCAATTGATTCGATGAAAAGCAAGAATGTATGTAAGTAAAACTATATAAAAATGTATAAAATATTAGATAATTGTAAAATAAGGTGAACCAAACTTTAGCATTGCAAAGCGTAAACTACGTCCTATTCTCGAAAAACTAAAAGGTATAATATATATATTGAGTTTCATTAATTACATCAACGATAATACGCACACTTTAAATTACAGTTTTTTAATGTCCATAAGTATACTTATAGTAAAGAAGTATTTGCTTATAACTTCTTTAGATTATATTAATTTACTCATTGCAGTGTAGGTGCACGGTATCAATTTCAGCAATAATGAACTCGTTTTAATATTATTGATCAAAAGTCAACACTGTTATATAAGGAAGGTATAAACTATTATAAAAATAAAATGCAATTGAAATTTCAAATTACACATCAGTGCAACAAAAAAAAATCAATGTTCCGCTCAGGGTCGGGACCTGTATGCCCTGTCTCTAGGGGTCAAATGCGTCCAGAAAATCCGTATGAAACCTCTGGACATTAGAAATACTTTGCAAAACATGAAAATGAAGTTTTTTTTTGTAGAAAAATAAAAAAAAACCCACTAAAGTTTACTTTTAACGTGGTTTTGTGGCATGGGAGTGACTGTTGTGTGGTGCTTACCTTGCAGATGGGGACCCAAACAAAAACCAACAGTATGGCTCTTTAATATATTTTGTCAAAAACTTACACTAGTCATTTTTGTCGATTTTTTCCCAAAATACAGCTATTTTGACAAATGTGAAAAAAAAATTGGCAATACCCGAAAAGTTGCCGGATGTCGGCGGAAACCCATGAATTGATAGCTAAACATCGTGCTTTTTTCAAAAAAATATTAAATACTAGGTGCGCAGATAAAAAAAACGGTTTTCGGCTATAGAAAATAAGATGAGCATTTTTATCGAAAAATCGTTGTATAAGAGCTAAAAATCCTTCTTGAGCAGACTGTTCTGTCCATATGGTACCAGTATGACATCTGAAACCACTTGTGATTACAAAACTCAAGATAAACTTTATATTTTATAGAATTACTAGCTGTCCCGCGGCGCTTCGCTACGGCAAATTAAAGAATTGTTAGCAGTACTTCGACCTCCTCAAAAATATGCACACCACCGTGCGACGAAAACGGCTAAAAAGTCGTAAATTTCACGTTTTTGTTGCATTTCACAATTTTATAACATTTTCGTATTTATTCACCTTTGAAACCGGTAAAATTACATAATGTTATAATATTTATAGAATACTATAATGTATGTACGTTAAGTAAACAATAGTATTATTTCTTCTTATTTACACCGGTTGGCAAGATATCCATAGAACGCGTGGCTTGGGTAGGAAACGCTCCCATTGGCCAGGGCTGGCGGGCCGGCTGTTACTATGCGGACTTTGGGCCAAACACTGGTAGAATATTCTTTTCTATGTCATATCTTATTAACATTTGAATGATTATGATAACAGCTGGTGGGAATATCTAATCAATTATCACTTACACAGTTATCGACCGAGGTTGAAAATGAATAAATTATTAATATTTATTAAACAATTGCACTTATGAGCATAAAAAATAGATAAAACCTATTCTCAGACCTACCGAATATATATACAAAACTTCAATAAAATCGGTTGAGCCTTTTTGGAGGAGTTTGAGGACAAACACTGTGACAAGAGAATTTTATATATATAGATTTGCTTCTTAGAGGTAATTTTAAAATTATTTTAGAGATAAAAATCTTTTTCCTTGAAACAAGAACACAGGTTTCAAAGTCGGCCGCCTTTTGGACCTATGCGGCATCGGTGTGTAGGCGTTTGGGCAGACAGCTTGCTAACGATTTGGTTGATACCGTTTGAGTGACTTCGGCTTTTAGGAAAGATGCGATACTTCATTTCGGCTCTCGGAACAAGCCTTTCGTCCCAGCCGCCCAAACATATCCGGAAATGGCCAAAGAGTGCAACCCCTAGTTCGGTTATGTTCGGGTCGGCCGGCATCCTCCCTCCCTTATTTTTTTGCTTGCGCTCTCACCGTTCGTATCGCTGCCCCTCAACTTACAGTGAAGTGAAGTGTCGGTGAAATACTGTCTTTCTGTGACTTAAAATTTTTAACTCTTATACGACGATTTTTCGATAAAAATGCTCATCTTATTTTTTATAGCCGGAAACTGTTTTTTTTATCTGCGCACCTAAAATTTGATATTTTTTCAAAAAAAGCACGATGTCTAGCGATTCATGCGTTTTAGCCGAAATCCGGCAACTTTTCGGGTTTTGCCAATATTATTATTAGCCTTATTTTGGACAAAAATCGACAAAAATGACCAGTGTAAGTACAGTTTTTGACAAAATATATCAAAGAGCCATACTGTTGGCTTTTGTTTGGGACCCCATCTGCAAGGTAAGCACCACACAACACTCAAAAAGTCAATCCCATGCCACAAAACCGCGTTAAAATTAAGTTGTAGTGGTTTTTTTCCGATTTTTCAAAAAAAAACTTTATTTTCATGTTTTGCAAAATATTTCCAATGTTTAGAGGTCCCATACGGATTTTCTGGACGTACTTGACCCCTAGAGACGGGGCATACAGACCCGACCCTGAGCGGTGAAATTAATTTTTTTTGTTGCACTGTGCTATGAGTGACAACACAGCCTAGACGATATGACATCGCATTCCACTTTGTAGGGTTCTATTCAACGTTAAAATATCACTTTCCATTGACAATTTTGACAATTTAAATCAACAAAACTTGTTATTTTGTGGTTTTTTCATTTCTTATTTATTAGCCAATAGGAAACTTTCATATGCTTAACAAATAGGTTTTGGTAAATGAAAAAAAACTATTTAATTAAGCAAATAACTTTTATAGGTTGGTTTCCTCCAAAATATTTTTAATAATTAGAATACTGTACAACTGTCCTTGTAGGTGGAGGTTGGATGTACACACAATTTGTGATTGCCGACGTTTCGCCCACCGTTGTGTGGGCTTTATCAAAGGTGTCTACAAAAACGAGTTGATAGTCGCCCTAACAATTAAATTCATCAATAGATGATAATGTCAGTATTCCATAATTTTTGATTTTGTGTTCTTTGCGAGCAGTGTTGATGTTTCTGTCAGAGAAGTTATAACTATTAAACTCATAATATTACAGGGTGGCCAACTAAGAATGCAAGGTACTGTATCCGAGAAACTATCCATCGTAGAGGCTTGCAGCAAAAATAATTATTATTAAAACACCCAAGAGAAAAACCTAAAATTTTTTTTAAGTTTCTGGAATGACCGCTAGGGGGTGTAACTGCAATCTTGACTGTAAACATGTGATATTTCTGTGAATTTCGCTATATAAACCAAATAAAAAAATGCCCTAAAGTCGAGGACCTTTTATGCTTGATATTTTTGCTGTATCTCTAAAAATAAAGTGGTGGGGTGTATTCAAAAGTCTCAGTAAAAAACCCTGCATCTTCAAAACGGTTTTGTTGATTTTTACAAACTCAGGGTAGTTGAAAAGAGCTATTCTTGAGCCACAAATGTTATAATACTTGAGATTTTATTAGTTTCACCTATCGCCGCTAGAAGTCTTTTTTGACATTACGACAGAAATGGTTAATTTTGTCAAAAAAATTAAATGCATTGGTATAATTATTTGTCCCTAACTTAAAATTTAAATCAAAGAAAATTTTATACGAAAATCTCTTAAATTTTAATTTTTTAAACTAATTTTTCTGGAATTCTTTTTTATTCATCAGAATAAAATCACCCTTTTAAAAATCGAAAAAAATATTGCTAAAAGATAAATAAGTTATGCTAATAACAAAAGGCATATTTTTTTGTTTAATTGCATATTCATTACGGGTATATACGAAAAAGACAAGTAACAGAGGCATGCTATGAAATAAAAACAAATACCTAATCAAAACATAAATGATTCTCAAATTGCCAATAGGTGTCAATAGTTTTGTGTTACTTTGAGCAATTTTTGTGTTTAAAAAATACGTTTTAAGAACGATGAAGTTGTTGATATGCTTGTAGTTTATTTTGAATGTCTTCAGAATACTGTATTATCAAAAAGAGTTTACGCGGCTTGATATCCAATATAGTTTTCGGTCTACATTTCAAAGGCAAAGATTTGGAAGAACACAAGAAAATATTAACTGCGTACTGGGATATATTCTAGGAAATCCTCATGTTAGCACAAGAGCATTATCCCTATATCACAAACGACGGTTTAAAATATTTTGAAGGACTATAGGTAAGTTCTAATAGTCATCAAAATATAGAAATTTATTTACATTTAATTTTTTTTAATTATTTTCAGAATGCACCCTTATCATGTCATTTTGCATCAGGCCTTGAAAGAGAAAGGCTTTCATCGGAGTTTGGACTATTGCCATTGGATGTTAGGGATAATACGCGAAAATAAAGAATTTTCATTTCAAATTCTTTTTGGACCGATGAAGCCACCCTTAAAAGTGACGGGAGAGTCAATCTGCACAATATGTATGTTAGCTTTGGGAACTTTAGATGATTGCAGAATTTTTGTAGTTTAGAGAATTAAATCAGAAATATGACGAGGAAGAGTTCTGAAGAGTTTATGATTTGAAATAGAACAGTTGAAGATGTAGTAGGTCTGAGTGACTTGGACGAAAGGGATTGAAATTTCTTACGATAAACTACGTAAGATAATTTTAATGAAGTGCCGGATTGCTGGAAAATAATTTTGTTAACGAAAAACCAATCATCATGTATCTAAATAACGTCGGGGCTGCTTAATACGCTTAACACGCTTTGTGCTTGGATTTGAACGTGAAATTTGATTTTAAGAAATGGTGGAATAAGATTGTGATCTCGGCAACGAGTAAGGAAAGCTAAAGTAGATAAAAGCATGCTAAGCTTTTAACGAAGTTTAGAAAATACGGAGGTTTTAGAATAAATATTCTTCCCGTAGAGATTATTAATGTAAGAATTGAGGCTTCTACGGCCAGAGTCATTATTGAAACAAAAACGTTTTCCGGCATTCGACAGTGTCGAAAAAGTACCCCTTCCCCTATTTCGAACCAATCAAGCGTCGAGGTTAACGCCACGTGACGTTTTCCCTTCTTTATATAGGGAGGTATTTCCCTAATTACTCAGACTTCTTTAGTCTAGAATCTGGTTTGTTCGTAAGTTGATTACCTGACTTTCAGTTGTTTACCTTGAACTTTGTTTTGTTTCTCGCCCTGATGAAGTTCCTTACGATAGGTGGCAAAACGTTGGCAACTACGGTTACCTTTTCGACACGGTCCAATCCCGAAAGACGTTTTTGTTTCATTACCTATATTACTTGTTTCGTTTAACTCGTTTATGATCATGTGGTACATAAATTATGTTGTAATAGTATAGTTTTTTGCAAAAAACTTTTTCCGTGGTATTATGAATGATGAAGGTCTTCAATAGGTATATTAAAAATTTAATTTAATCATGGGCGGTTGCACTAACACAACTTAAACTTAAGTACTGCTTAAAAACTTAGATACAATTGTCAAAACCATAATAACGATTGTTTTTAAGCTTAGCTTAAGTTTAAGTAGTGTTAGTGCAAACGGCCATAAAACATTCAGAAACAAATTATATAACAGTCGTCGTGAAAAATAAGAAATATAAAAACATAAATAATTATATAACATGCAAGATGTAAATAATTATTCAATAAAAAAGAATAATCCATGATGCGAAGCTCCCAGAAAAAATATTTAGCAAGCAATGGTAACACGAAATCATAAATCATAAAATAAAACGAACCGTTAATGCGATGTACACTCATGAAATTTAAAACTTGGACACCACAATTTCTGTAAACAAAAGTTTGCACATTGTGAAGCGGGCTTAAGGGTATCATTTACAATTCTAACAGCAGGTAGTCTCAGCAGGGGTTATCTTATAGAAGGACTGTAGAATGAATCATTACACTAAGCACGTTTTAGAAAATAGGTAATTTACGTTGCTTACTTCATTTTTTTCTTTAAAGAATATATTTGAAGGTATCGCTAATTAAACACCATAGCTCGATTAATTATCGAATCAAAATTTTGTTTAGGAAATGTTTACAAAATAAAATTAGAAATAATTTTGATTTAAAAACGTCTACAAGCAATAACTTTTAAATTAAATCAAAAACTAAACATGGTTATTTGGGTTGACTGATTATTACTTATTTTTAAATAAATCTAACCTACTAATTATTGTAAGTTATTAAAAAAAATCATTAAACTCTCTATTCATAATATTTAGTCCTTACAAAATGTATATTTTATGACGTTTCATTTTTTTCTGTAGTTAATATAAAAGTGAAAATAAAAACTAAGGCAATTCTTATTGTCAACGTATATATTTAGTTTTTTGACAAGAATTTATTACATAATTATAATTAAGATACCAAGTTATAGTTTAAAATTAAATGAAAACGTTTTTTTTAAATAAAGGTATTACTATATAAATAAATATAAGAAATCAATAATGGGTGTGACCTCCATTATTATTGATACATTCTTGGAGGCGTCTGCTCATTGACGCTATCAAGGTATCAATATAATTAATATTAATCGTTTCCCATGCGGTATCAATGGCTGCAATTAGTGCATTACGGTTTACTGGTATAAAATTTGGCCCTTGTTGTCTTCGGATAACAGCAAGTATTCGAGCCCAAACATTTTCGATAATGTTAAAATCTGGGCTTTTTGCTGGCCAGGGTAACAGCTCCAAGTTATTTGCTTGTATCCAGTTGCGCACAACCTGCGAAGTATAGGGTCATCATATCCCGATAGTTAATTATCGAATGTTCCAAGAAAATATGTGTAAATAGTAAATGGAATCTACTAACGTAACGTTAAGTCGTTAATTATAGTTACATAACTCTCCTTTCATAAGATATAGTTCATATTAATATGCTTATTGTAAAGCTTCGTACACACCTGAACAACAAACCGAGGAACAAACAGAACAACGAACCGAACGGCAATCGGAACATTAATTTGGACGGTGCTACGTACGAATTTTAGAACAGATTCGCAAGTCCTGATTGTTCCACGAACGGTTTGCGGCGTTCCCGCAACTTGTCGGTTTTTCTCCGACATCAAAGAAAATGCGCGCGAATGCGTTTGCAGGTTTGGACGAATCTAAACAAAACGGCGAACAAACTTATGCGGGAGAATTAAATTATTTATTTTTGTCCTCCCTTTTGTGGGTTTGTTGTGTTTTAGGTAATATTATGGAGTTGACAGAAGAAAAATGTTTTAAATTAATCAGTGTTTAAGAATGCAAGAAAAAAATGATGTCCCTATTAGCATCATTTGGGCGGGAAATTTCCAAAATAAAAAAAAGCAAAGTAAATTATAATTTTTACTCTTCTTTGTGCGAAAAAATTTGGTTGGCACTATCTTCTTGTTTTCCGCAATTTTCTTCTCAATAATAAATATATATGAACTGAAAACTACTGAAAATAATTATGGAACAGCACAAACGTTCCGTTTGTTGTTCGGATTGTGGAAATCATAAAAGATCGTTTGTCGTTCTGTTTGACTTTCGGTTCGTTGTTATGTTTGTTGCTCGGTTTGTTGTTCAGGTGTGTACGAAGCTTTACAACTTAAGCAACAATTTTTGGCGAATAAAGATTAGTTTGTGATGTAATATTAGAAACACAAATTTATATCATATCAAATTTATGACAACTTAAAAACCAAGAACGTGTATGTTATTGCTAAGAAATTATTAAGGAAAAAGCGCAATTGCAGTGTAAATATTTATAATTAGATATTTTCGAAAGTTTATAAGTCCTCTATTGTAATCTTAATACTTAAAAGAAAATCCTGTCCATTAGCATTATAAGGAAATGGCTTTTACTTTATGAATAAGTTTTAATAACAATAGAATATCCTTGCTTGTTTAATTTACTTCCTTTGAGTCATATTGCTCTAAGGGTTGTTACATTGGTCATTAGAAGTATGTAATAAATAAACAATTACCTACTGTTTGAGAAGGGGTAGTGTGAACCAATAAATAAAGTAAGAAATGTAAATTCCATTTTAGTTTAAAATTTCAAGTGTTGTGAAAATGCCACCTCATCTCGGTGCTGATTTGAAAGCGCGGATTGTTTCGGAATTAGCGGCGGGCCGTAGCGTGCGTGAAATTTCACGTATGTTAGATATACCAAAAGCACCGTAGGGCATTACCGAGTAAAATGGAATCTTGAACACACTTTGGAAAGAGCCATCGGAAGTGGTAGACCTAAAGTATCTACACGTGCTCAAGATCTCGAGTTGTTTCATTACGTAACAGAACAACCATTTGCTACATACTCCAGGGCTATAGCAGATACACATTTTCCCGGATGCCGTATAACTGCACAAAAAGATTAAAGGAGATGGGAATAAAGAAGTATAATGCTGCTGCGAAAGAAGTTCTCAGTGACGAAAATATGAGACGTCGTCTGAATTTGCAAGGCGATATGTGAACGAACCTTGGAATTTTGGAATCGAGTGATTTTTAGCGACGAAAAAACGTTCAATAGCCGCAACGATGGACCACTAAAAGTTTTTAGAATGGAAGGAACTCGTTACGAAAATAATCACATATGTCCTAAAAACGAAGTGGTTATTTTCTGTGAATGTGTGGGGTTGGGTTAGCGCGCGGGTCCAGGAGTTTGTTGGGCTATCGATGGACGTCTTGATTCTGCTGCGTATTTAGATATTTTGAAACTATTATGAAACCTTCAGTCGAAGTGTTTTATCCAGACGAAGATTATATTTTCCAACAAGTAAGTATTCTTATTTCACCTTTCTCCAAAAAATAGTTCGGGATCTGTTGAATTAACATTTTCATATTGTATTTTTGTTGTTAAAGGACAACGCCCCTATTCATACTTCGCGGGTTGTGCGCAATTGGATACGAGAAAATAACTTGGAGCTGTTACCCTGGCCAGCAAAAGCCCAGATTTTAACATTATCGAAAATGTTTGGGCTCGAATACTTGTTGTTATCCGAAGACAACAAGGGCCAAATTTTATACCAGTAAACCGTAATGCACTAATTGCAGCCATTGATACCGCATGGGAAACGATTAATATTAATTATATTGATACCTTAATAGCGTCAATGAGCAGACGCCTCCAAGAATGTATCAATAATAATGGAGGTCACACCCATTATTGATTTCTTATATTTATTTATATAGTAATACCTTTATTTAAAAAAAGTTTTCATTTAATTTTAAACTATAACTTGGTATCTTAATTATAATTATGTAATAAATTCTTGTCAAAAAATTAAATATATACGTTGACAATAAGAATTGCCTTAGTTTTTATTTTCACTTTTTATATTAACTACAGAAAAAATGAAACGTCATAAAATATACATTTTGTAAGGACTAAATATTATGAATAGAGAGTTTAATGATTTTTTTTTAATAACTTACAATAATTAGTAGGTTAGATTTATTTAAAAATAAGTAATAATCAGTCAACCCAAATAACCATGTTTAGTTTTTTGATTTAATTTAAAAGTTATTGCTTACGTTTTTTAAATCAAAATTATTTCTAATTTTATTTTGTAAACATTTCCTAAACAAAATTTTGATTCGATAATTGTAAATGATACCCTTAAGCCGGCTTCACAATGTACCAACTTTTGTTTACAGAAATTGTGGTGTTCAAGTTTTAAATTTCATGAGTGTACATCTATAAACTGCATAATGTTGGGATTAATAAATTCTACGATCGTGCAAAAAGTGACTACTTTTTGCAGCAATTACTGGCTCAAAAGTTTCACTTTTTTGCACTAGTACAAAAAGTAATTTTTTTTATTTTTTATTTTGGCAAAATAATTCGATCGTAAACAAATGTTGGATGCAACATGTGCAAAAAGCATATTTGTTGCATTCAGCATGACACTTTTTTGCACTAGTTACACAAATAACTATTTTGTATTATCTACGTAGGTAGATAATCTACGAATAAAATTTCCTGGCTACAAAAAATTAATTAACAGTATAATTTAACAGTTGTTTTTAATACATTTAGGATAGTATGTCTTTATTCCTTATGCAATCTTATTTGATTATAAAAAAAAATCTTATTCGTTTCACTTTACGCAAAAGTAAATAATTTAAATTTTATTTAAGCTTTTACTAATAAATAAATACATAATTAAAAATAAATAAATAATTAAAAATTTGATGTATTCTAAATCAACCTCGATTAGTTTGTGACAAAAATTTTAAAAACTAAAATGTTGTTTTATAGTCATACAACAAAGACAATAAACTTATTCTTATTAAACAGTGTTTTATGTTAATTTATAATTCACTTTCGTATTAACGCTATTAAGTATTGCAAATTCTAGAACTTTAAGTGGTCAATACATTTGCATAATACCAGGTTAGGCTTTAAGCAACTATTTGCATAATTTTACACAACATGTATCTCAAAATCAAAGAAAATGCTTTGGGCATGTAATGAAATTTTCGATTTCGTAATTTGATGTATATATCAAGTATTTAATTTTTTAACTAAAATCGATGTATCTGCATATGATACTCTCGTACAGAAGAAAGTTGTTGTGGTGAGACTGTTTGTATTAGTCAATTTCTACCAATCAGAATATTGAATTAAGTGACATGATTCTACAGAGTTATGCAAAATCCTGCAAATAACGTAACTCCACCAATCAAAAATGTTAAATTATTCTTATTTACTTTGAAACCACATCAACTTCTTTCCTACAAACGGGACGTCAAATTTTAACATTTACCAATGCCAAAAATATGTCGATTCATACATACAAACTTCGTTTTGCCCAAAATAGATTTTTTGAATGAGTTAATTTCGAGCATTCACGATTCTACCCAAAATTTGTTTAAATGATAAAACCCCATCTGTTGAGAATTTTTTGACTTTTCTATTTTCCTCAACTCGTTGAAGGAAGAATCAAATTTGGTCTAGCCGTTTTTAAATTTGAAACGTCCGAACAAACTACGATCCATTTTTATTGTTCATGATGAAAGGAACCAATTTGATTAAAATTCAGTATTCAGGTGATGCATTTCTAGAGAACTCTCGGACACTTCGATTACTATTTTTAACTGCGCAAATTATGTTCTAAAAATGTTATATACAGAGTGATCCAAAGTGTCGAAATAAGGTTATATTTTTTTATTTTCTCAAATATTTTCTCATATTTCGATTCCTCGAAAAATTTAAGTTTTTCCCGGATACAATACTGTATATTCATGTTCAACTTTTTCCAAAATATTGCGTTTGATGATTGCATTTTGTGAAGTTAAATAGTCATTTAATATAACTAAATTCCAACTTCAATATGTTCTATCTCAGATAAATGCATTTTTCAATTTAGAATAAACGTTGAATCGATTAAAAATATTAACACTTTAAAATATACAGTGTGAAAAAACCAAATGGAAAAAATTCAATATTTCCGTTCGTTTACAGGGTGTCCCAAATTGGTGTGTTTTGTGTGTTATCTCGCAAACTAGAAAATATACAATAAAAGTAGTTCAGATGTCATAACTTCTTTTTTTGTTAAAGTAATGATGGTTCGATTAAATTTTCCATAGCTCCCTGTATTTGTGAGATACAGGGCGATTATTGCAAACTGCCGAAAACTACAAGGCTCTATAATTACCTTATTAATGAAAATAGAAAAACAATATAAGGAATTTTGATAGATATAACAGGGCAGAGTTCAATGGCGCACAAAGAAATATTTTAGGTTGTCTAACTAAGGAAATATAATGCAGACTTATGTTTTTTTAAGTGAGACACCCTGTATATTTTAACAATTTTTTATTCCTTTTTTAATTCTCTTTTATTTGATATAACATAGTATATATCTATTTACAGTGCTTTAGAGCTACAGAGCCAAAACCGTTTATCGTTGATATTACATTTAAAGAATTAAATACTCAGTTTCGAATTTTAATATGAACCATAAGGATACTAATGTATGACAGTTTTATTTACTAAATATAAAATCAATAACTTAAGAACAAAGTAAATATAGGTGATTGTTGGTTCTAATTGTATTGTTATTATTACCTACTACCTATTTTTAAATTACTGAATCTATTTTTGTAAATAAAATTATAACTACGACAATCTGTATTTTTCGTCTATTTCTCTTTAGTTTTTATTTATGGTTAATCCGATGTAGTTTGCTTTGTATAACTAAATAACTGTATGACATGATTGTTATATCTAACATGAATGTTCAGTAGGCTTTGGTACTGTCACCATGGAAAATAAAATATAACATGTACCACTGTCAGAATTACTTTTTTGACGTAGTTGTTAATAATAATTTTAAGCATGAATTTTGCAAATTAATAAGTTGATGCGTCTGAACTATATTTTCAACGATGTCGTGAAAGAAGGCAACCAGACAAGAGGATTTTTAAAAAGCTTGATTCAAATTTAATGGAGTATGGATGTTTTGTGAAACCACGGCGTAAATACGAAAAAAAATTATGAAGTGAGAGAGATAAATACGTTGGGTTATATACAAGCACACCATAAGACTTCTCTACGTCAAATTGAAAAAGAAAACGGTATTCCAAGTGCAGGAAGAATTTTAAAGAAACATAAATTTAGACTTTACCGGACATCAGTCCGTCAAAAATTATACCCAAACGATTTTTTGAGAAGGATGCAATTTGCACAGTGGTATATAAAAAATGTAATGACCAACCAAATTTTTATTTAAAGATTATATTTAGTGATGAAGCTCGCATAAGCAGTGCAGGAATATTTAACCGACATAATGAACTATATTAGAATGACTCAAATACACACTTAGTTGAAGGTATCAGGAGACAAAGTAGATTCGGTTTTAACGTTAGTTGTTTTGTCAAACACAATAAACTTGTTTATCATATATTTGATACAAATTTGCAAGAAATTTTGGAGGAAGAAGTGTTGACTGATAGGGAAACATTTTGGTTTCAACAAGATGGAGCACTTGCCCATAATGCAGAGTTCGTTGCAGATTATCTAAACGAAAAATTTGGTAATTGGTGGATTGGTACTTATGGACCGGTTAGGTGGCCCCCTCGTTCTGCGGAAGTAAATCCTCCTATTTTTTTTTATTTGGGGTTATTTAAAAATAATGTTTATAAAACTAACTTCGACAGTAGGGAAGAATTATTACAAAGTATCCATGAAGCATTTCAGAAAAATAAAGCCAGTGCACTTACTCAATTGTATAAGATCGGTGCGTCAATTATTATTAGAAGAAAATGGAGGACATTTTGAACATTTAATGTAATTATCATATTTAAGAAAAAAATAGTGATAGATTCTTTGTTATACTGTTTATTGTTGTTATATTGATTATTGTTTATTAAGTTACTGTTGTTTTATAAGTTAATTATTTTCGGTTTTAAAACTAAATTATTTTTGTATATTTTGATCAATAAAATTGTTACACGTAAGTATTCTCGTATCAAAATCTCCAAATTTGTTACGGTTTCATTTTAAATATCTAACGTGATATCAAAGATAACTGTTTTTGGCCCTATAGGTCAAACCACTGTAAATAGATATATAATATGTTATATCAAATAAAAGAGAATTAAAAAGAAATAAAAAATGTTATTTAAAAACAAAACTTGCATTATATTTCCTTAGTTAGACCCTCTACAAAATTTCTTTGTGCGCCACTGAACTCTGCCGTGTTATATCTATCAAAAGTCCTTACATTGTTTTTCTATTTTCATTAATAAGGTAGTTATAGAGCCTTGTAGTTCTCGGCAGTTTTCAATAATCGCCCTGTATCTCACAAATACAGGGAGCTATGGAAAATTTAATCGAGCCATCATTACTTTAACAAAAAAGAAGTCATGATATCTGAACTACTTTTATTGTATCTCTTCTAGTTTGCGAGATAACACACAAAACACATCAATTTGGGACACCCTGTACATATTTATAAAAAATCCCAAAAACACTTCAAATTTAAATTATAAATTGACATTCTTCAACGTAAAAATGTGATCCCTGCCACCAACCCTTTTTGAATGACTGGTACAACCCCCAAATTATTAAATGGGAAAGAATAAGCTTCTGATGTATCGTTTGAAATGTCTCTTCATTCTCTGTTTAAAAATGTTATTGTTTTCAAGTTTAAAACACTCAAAAACTAAAATTTAATTCAAAATGTAAAAACAGCAAGATTTGTAGTCGCTGCACTGGTATTAGAGGATGAATCATGTAGATACCGGCATCCACGTGAGTTCATTGAAGTAGATACAAATGACCCTAATATTGCCGACGAAAATAAGTTACATTTATCAACATGAAATTATTTAATAAAAACTACAACGCGTTAGTGGAATGGATTCAAGGGAAATGGAAATGGAAAAAAAAATTAAAGAGGTTGTGTTAAAGAATAAATGATTAGTGAAAAGTATATTTTGATTTATTTTAAAATTTTAATTTTTTTTTGCAAACAATAAAATTTATACAATAAAGTGGGGTTAAATGCAATGATCTAAATTGAAGGAAAATTATTTTAAATTCAAATTTGAATGAGTGACTTATGCTTATGTAAGCATAGATTACAAACTGCCATTTAATTTTTTAGAAAAAATAAAAAGTCATAATTGTAATCTATTTGATAATTTAAGAATTTATTAATCACGAGCAGTATAATAGATAGCAATATTAACTACTAATTCAAGCAATAAGTATTACGACAAAGTTGCCTTAATGCAAATAACTACTAATAATATTAATAGTATAGATTTTCTTGTAAAACTATTCGGTCAGTAGATTTATAAACATCGGTTGTTTAAATTAATTCTTAATTGGTCGTAATATAGAATATGACTAGTAAATTTTTTATCCAATAGAATTTTTTGTTACTAAGGGTTTTATTCAAAATTTGATAATAAGACATACCGACCTTAAAAATTGAACCAATAAAGTAATACGTAAGGAGTGGCTTAACTATTTCTGTTCAGTAAAAACAGACCATAGTACTTTTTTCGCAAACTTTAAGACGGCGGTTTTTAACACTACAGAATACACATAATGTAATGTTATGAAAAACTAATAAAAAAGGCTTACACTTCCTTCTCTGCATTGTAAAATTTTATTTTATGCAAAATTGCCCTTTTCAAAGAACAGTTTCAATTACGTAAATACGTCAACTTAATGATAAAACATAGCAAGATGAAACTTTCATTGTTCTCTACCAACAAAACTAACAATTGCTGATCATTAGGTAGAAAGTCATTAATTTTACGCATTCGCTTCAAGTGTGTTTGTCACAAAAGTGTTAAAGCAAAATTGTTTTTTTGGTTAAGCTGATACATGTAAAACATTATTTTAACAAACAAACTGATTAATTTAAAAGTATTGTACTACATTCTGACAACGGTCTAAAATATCACAAAACGTGTAATTTACATCCAAAGTAATTTACTTAGTATAGAACTGTCAATAAAAAAATGTTTATTGCGGCCATTTTTTTCTTTTTCAGTATGCATGCTTTATTAATAATTAAGAACTAACGAACACAAACACAACCATTTTAAAAAAAGTTTAAATTCTCACGAGAAGAAACAATTTATTGATACAAAAACTTGTATAACCATTGTTACAGTTATATTCTAAAGTTTTGTATATCTTTACTTAAAAAGCAAATTTCTTGGTAGTTTGTGTTTATTATTATACTTTATTTTTACGTTTTCTATATCTTTTTACTTGCTATTGCGCGTTTTACTCCGTTAATGGATTGATTTTTGACACAATTTTGATATGATTTTTTCTGACCAATACATCTGAGTAAGCTTACCAGAATTTGACAAATTCGTTTGAGCCGTTTCAGATTTTTGACAAAGAAAAAAATTTCAACAATAAAGCTATCAATTAGTAAAATGCGATTTTTGCGAAAACAGTGCGATTTATCGAATATTATGTTGAGTACCTTTTTTGGGGCCCATCAGTCACTTAATCAACTTTCGATAAATAAACCTTCTTACAAAACCCAAGTTCTCCGCCAATGGATTCATTTTCGTCCGAATGTTAATGTGACATTTTCTGGCTTATAAAACCTTGTAAACGTTCCAAAATTTAGGTTTTAGTTTTAACTTTATACCAAAAAGCGATTTCATAACTTCAGGACCGTATTGCACCGAAACTAAGCAAATTGTCACTAAGGTAAGTTTTGTTAAATCAACTTATTTTGGTTTAAAAATACGTAGTACAGTTTTTAACGACATTTTAGAGACACCTTGTATACAAGTTGTTTCATTATACTTGGTACGCGGCCATATCTCGAAAACTATTGGGTATAAACATTCGGGAAAAATTTTTAGAAAGTCGCGGAGCTAAGATGATTAATCGACAGATAAAATTAACTGGAGATAAACAATCAGGCCAAGGGGGCGCAATAGACTGGATAAGGCATAAAATTCAAGATTTCTCCAAAAATTCTCAAATGAAGCTATGACTTTAATAACATCATTAGAAAGTCTGAATAATACCGCATAAGTTCGGTCTGAGGCTTCTTAGCGTACCAACCTTATTAAGGCAAAGGAAAGCTCCCGAATGTCTAATAATTTAAATGTCTGTATTTTCTAAATGACTTATTTTGATACGATAAGTAAATACTGAGATTACAATGACGTGGCAATAATTGCTGTAACAATACCAGACAATTCTTGGAAAGCTTTAGAAATTTTAACGAAATCACTTTTTTCAAATTTTACTCTAAAATAATTACAATCAAGCTACTGTTGAATGCACATCTCCACCAATATCAATTTTACAAAAAAAGTTGAAGGAGAAAAGTTATTGGAAATTTGATTGTCTATAGCTTTTGTTTTTTTCTAAAACGCAATTTTATTTTTGCTTATCGGGACAATGTAAAGTTCTACGGTAAATGCTTGTTTTCTTTTATTCATATATGATGTCTTAGGTTTCCGTTTGCTCTCAAATATGTACTAAAAAAACTCGACTTCGTCTTGAGCTGTAAACTGTATGCCCCAGCAGCGGACAGTTTTTACACTAGTTACAGAAGGGGTCGCTTTAGGTGAAGGCGAGGTAGGTAATTGCCTAGAGCTGCAAGTCTGGGAGACGACATTTTCGGCTCATTAAAAATTATAAATAAAATAAGAAATCATTAGTTAACGTGAGTGTTAAGAATTTTAGCAATATTAGCTTATTACATGCTTATTAACTGAATGTGTGAGAACTCAAATTAGTTCTTGTAAAAACGTAGCACAAAACTGTTTGACCTTTCAAGAAAAAACAGCTAAGTTATGTGCATATAATAATGGAATTTTTTTAAAGTTAGTGCAGTTACTGGGGGAATTTGATCCTATCATGGAACAACACATAACAAGAGCGATGAATCATGCAAAAAGTAACACAAATTAATATTGAGGAAAAATATTTAAAATGAAATTATAGAGTTATTAGCTGATACTATTCGAAACCTTATTGCCTCTGAAGTAAACAAAGTCAAGTATTACTCAATTATATTGGACTGTAATCCGGATTTGAGCAACACCGGACAAATGACGATGGTTGTTCGGTATGTCTCTAATGCGAATAATGAGAATAACAAACATACAGTTAAAGTAAAAGTAAATGAAAATTTTGTAGATTTTATCCCTATTAATAGAGCAACAGATTCAAATTTAACAAACGTTTTAGTAGAGAAACTATATAAATTAGGTTTATATTTGCAAAACACAAGAGAACAAGGTTATGACAATGGCTCTAATATGCGTAGTCAACATGCTGAAGTTGAATCCAGAATTCGTAATCTAAATCCTTAAACTTTTTATGTGACGTGATGCAATCATTCATCAAACCTGCTAGTTAACGACATGAAAAATCATCTTTGGAAGCTACAAATTTTTTTAATATAATTCATAAGTTGTATTTATTTTTTTCATCCTCAACTTTTCGCTGGACTATTTTATTAGACAATGTTAAAGATTTTACTATTAAACCTTTAAGCACGACAAGATGGGAAAGTCGCATAGATTCTGTAAAACCATTACAATTTCTGATCGGTAATTTTATGATGCTTTTTTAAAAATTTATGAAGATACTGTTATAGAACCGACAATAAGAGATGAAACCTCGGGATTGTTGACCCAAATTTAATGTTTATGTTCTGTAGTCATTTGGTACAAGATTTGAAGCCCTAAAAACCCAGTCAGTAAACTTTTGCAAATAGAAAATTTTGAACTTTGCCCATATAATTAATAAAGAATCCAGAAAGTTTATTTAAAAATATTTGATCGGAAGAGTTTTTTAACGAAATGTTGGCCGAATTAGCAACTGAAATAGATCTTTCTTCGGAATTTAAAGAAATTATACCAAGGCATAGAGTAATATTTAAAAAAAGACAATTTTCATATGAGTGCAGAGATGAACCAATCCGAGATCCTAAAGATAACTATAAAATGGAATTCTTCCTTTATTTAATAGATTGTGCAATTAATTCTCTCGAAACAAGATTCCAACAACTAAACGACCACAGCGGTATTTTTGCTTTTTTATAAGACATAAGCAAATTACAAAGTTACTTAAAAGGAGTTAATGACACATTGCAGAAACCATGAGTTGACTTTAACTAATCAAAACTTCTCAGAAATTATTGCAATAGAACTTCCAGATGAACTGTCAATGTTATCAACTATGATTCCGAACAAAAAATCACCAAGTGAAGTTTTGCAATTTATTAGTGAACTAAATTTTAAAACAAATGGCAGTGTCGAGTTGATAATTTTATTAACACTATCTATTTCGGTAGCTAACGGCGAAAGAAGCTTCTCAAAATTAAAATTAATCAAACATTTTCTTGGGACAAATACAACTCAACTCAGATTATCAGGCTTAGCTATGATTTCTATTGATCATGACCTGTGCAATTTCTTAGACTTCAATAATATTATAAGAAAAATTTCAGAATTAAAAGTGCGTAAAAAGTTATATTATAAATGTTATCTTATGTTTATTTCATGGTTTTTGTTCTTTTATTATTATTATTAGTGTTTTGGTTATATTATGTTGCCACTAGACAGAGATACCATGTGAAGTAAGGTGGGTGAGCCAAATAAAGCCTATGTCCTAATAAGGCCTATTTTTTAAATTTCCCGCTTCAGGATTTCAAATGGCTGCTAATGTTTGTGGAAATGTGCGTGTACATTAACTAACGCACACAAGCACAGCAAGTGACCCGTGCCGCGAGCGTGTTGGAACCTACAGTCGGAAACAACCACGACGCGTTTTTATAAAACTCTGGAAGAGTAAACAGTAAGTATTTGTATTTTTATTTGTACACGGTGTGCTGTGTTTTGTCAATAGGATAATTATACGTTTAGACATCTCCTCACATAAGTCAAAAGGCTGTAATTCGGTGTATTCCATATAATTGTTGTTTTGTTTAGCTTATAAAAATAATGTATATGCCTTATAACGGCACAGGTACAGGCCTTATTAAGACAGTGTTTTATGTCAGTTAGAAAAGTATCCCAGTAAAATAGTAAACCCTTGTTTTGAGTAACATCATGGAAAACAAATCACCAGCTTCTATCACAAGGAAAAAGGGCTCAATGGACTTCGCAACATTCCAAGAAGAACTCTACGCAACCATCTAGCGAGTGGTTCAACTACACGAAAACTAGGTCGATCGACTATATTGACTACAGTACAAGAAGCTGTACTTGTCAGAAGAAGCATACGTTTGGCTGATGTTGGAGTGCCAATGATACGAAAAGTGTCGCGGGGAAGAAATGGTTGAAGTTATTTCTCACACGACACCCTGAATTAGCACGTCGTAAAGCACAGATGATGAACCCAGCTCGTGCTCAAAAATTAAATAAAGACGTTGCTGGCGATCACTTTCCCAAATACAGAAGCGTGCTGCATAGACTTGGAATTGAACATAAACTTGAAAGCATTTACAACATCAATGAAAAAAATTGTCGTATATATTTGCACCATTAGCAGGAAGTTCTGACAGCCAAAGGGAGAAAGAGAATTAATCAAATAACGAATGAGCATGTCGAAAGTGTGACTGTTGTAGGCTGCGGAAATGCTATAGGATAAGCTATTCTGCCAATGATATTATTCAAAGACATGAGACTAAAGCCAGAATTCCAAGATAATTTACCTCCAGGCTCTCTAGTGAAGATGGCGCCAAAAGGAAGTACGACGACAGGAACTTTCATAGAGTTTATTAATCATTTGCATAAATACAGAACATCAGGGCCATGTCTCCTTATATTTGATGGTGCAAAATGCCACCTGGACTTTACTATTGTCAAGGAAACTGAGAAATGTGGCATTACTTTATATTGTCTTCCGTCAAATACCACGCACGAGTCGAGTTACAGCCCATAGATAAATCTGTTTATCGTTCTTTTCAGCACCATTAGGACCAAGAGTTGATTAAATACGCCAGTCAGCATCCCGAACAAACTCTTAACAAAACAAGCTTCAATGTCATTCTCTCACAAGTATGGCTGAAATGTATGACTATTACCAATATCTCGAATAGGTTTCATAACCCAGATGCTATTCCTGAAGAGGCGTTTGCGCCCTCTGCGTTGTTAGAACTTCCAAATCCTACAAATAGTGAGAATATTGCTGTCTTATCTGATGAATCGGGAGAACAACAGATACTGAAAATTTGCCACTGTTCTTGCTCTCAAACAGCAATCCGAATGCTGGAACTCCACATAAGTTAGACAATCAATCAACCACGTGTGAGATTGATGAATTTTTACCAACTTCTAAGTTTAAAATTGTAACGACTGCTCTACGCAAGAAGTCTCTGAATTACAGGGCTCAAGAGGCAACAAAAGGTTTGTTTGGTGACAATGCTACAAATTCTACATCACAGATTACTGTACCATCGTCATAGGTAGAAGATGTTCCTGGTACTTTTTCCATGATAAAGATGAACACAAAGACACGAAAATCAGTTTCAGTTACTGGATCTAACCAAAACGTCACGATAATAAACCTTCTTGGTACTGTCCAGGTTGTAAAGAAGATCGAGTTGATGATATGCGACAATGTCTTAATTGTGGTGTTTTGTATCATGAGGTGTGTGTTGGACTCACAACCGCTGATAAAATATTTTTTCCACTACTAGCTGTGAAGTGGACAATTATTGCGTCTCCTAGCCAACTGAGAAGTTGAATTTCTCTATTAGTGGTTAATAATTTTTTCTATTGTTGACCTAGGTTAATAATGGACAAATTCAAATTTTTTGAGAATCTAAGAATAGTTGTTTAACAAAAACGAGTGAAACATAATTTTGTATATCCAGGTGATTATCTTTAACGTATTTGCTGCTTAAAATGCTGCTTAAAATTACCTAACACGATAAAATTATTTGAATAAAGAAATACCATTAGTTTAAAATTCGCGCCCTCATCCCATAACCGCAAATACATAACCTGAATTTATTTATTTATTAAATATGATGGTAGAATCAGTTCTTTCAGGTTTCCCAAAGGAGATTTAACCAGGCGAGTTAAGTTACATAAAGAATTTTAAGTAAATTACAAACATTTTGTTGTAGGTGTTTTGAATGGTTAACAGAATCTGGAAGGTCCGATCTGTTGCATAAAAATGTCGACTCTAAAAGCTTAACGAGTATGTGGCGAACACTTGCCATTCCCAAATGAATTACAAGTATCAATTTCTGAAACCTAATATTAAAATGATGCAAGGTATATTGGCGAAGCAATAAATGCCCGTTAACATCTCTAGCTATACCAAAACTACTCAAGCTTGCAGCTCAAATACTCTTAGGTATTGAAGTTAACATCTCCCAACGATTACTTCCCGAAAGTAGAGCACAAATTGTGACAGCCGAAATGGACTTAAAAATAAACCACTAAGACGCAGGAGATAAATAAAGGAATACAAACAATTTTCACTAAAATTATATTTTACGAGCCCCAAAATGTTAATTTTAAAGTAGGTTTTAAATTTTTGCCAGCTCAAACTGCTACGTGATCATGGTTAGAGTTATATTTAAAAAGTTAAACAACCCTTGTGTTACATCTTTACAAATACGATATGTAAAGGTGACAAATTGAAGTCGATAGTATTAGACTGCATAGAAAAGCTACAATTACAATGCGGTGCGAATGTTAGGGCATTAGTAAAACTTTCTAAGCCTAATTAAAAGAATATATGTATTACCTGAACAACCAAACCTTCTCGTAAACGATAAGAAAATCTATTATTTCTACGATGTCTCCTATTTATTGAAGTCGGTGCAAAATAACTTGATTAAATACGATATAATCTTTAATAACAAAAAAGCATCTTGGAAAGACATTAAAAATTTCTACATGTCAGACAAATCTAAACCGCTGCGATTGGCTTCTAAATCAACTAATTTACATATCACTCGAATAATTTTCAGAAAATGAAGGTAAAATATGTTACACAAGTGTTTAGTGAATCAGTTGCAGTTGGTTTATCAATGTATGTAGCTTTTAATGCTTTTTGATTTATTTGCATTCCTGTGCTACTTGATTTTTACAAGAAAAATGTTTATTTTTTATTTTTGGCTTAAATTTGGCTAGTAGTGGAAAAAATAGTATATACACCATGGTTGTGAAGTCCATTATTGCCTACGCACCTACCGCCCCTCGCGAAATAAACTGGTGCTAAGGCAATAATGACAGACTTCACAACCTAGGTGTATAATATACTATTATTGTTCAGGAGATTGTTTAAAAAAAAAGATGAAAAAGCTGACTAATAGGTATAGCACCTTTACATGATGAGAAACTCGTTAAATCTGATCTAAATTGACCAAAAGTAATTAATAGGATCTCATTAGATTTAATATTTATTTTGTTCGACGCAGTTTCCTACGGACCCTTGCTTATAGGAATGTGATTCGAAAAGAAAAACTCTACTTCAGTATATTGCGACGTTTTGCATAGAAGTCACTGCTTCTTCGGACAGTGCTGAAATAAATGAGTTTTTTAAGAAACGTTAAACGTCGCAATTATACTGAAGTAGAGTTTTTCTTTTCGAATCACATTTCTATAAGCAAGGGTCCGTAGGAAACTACGGCGAACAATATAAATAGTACCAAATACAAAGGAAGACCATCTCACCAAATTAGATTTAATATAAGTATTGACAACGTTTTGTATTAATTAAGAAGTTGAATGCTTACTTGATTTTATTAAGGCTTTATTAAGACAGAGTTCCCAATAAGACCAAACTGACATTTTAGTTATTTGTGTTCACAAAAGTGTGATTTTTGTCTCTAAAGCAATTTTGTATCATTTATTCCAAAGTTTAATAAATAAATATAAGTATTTCAAATTACCACTGCATTTTTACTATAAACCTGCTTATTACAAATAAAATATTTTTTAATTTTCTGGAATTTGTTTGCAATTGCGTTGTCCCATAAAAAAGTAGTAAAAAATAAATACATAAGTTCCGTTATTGTGACTTAGGATTAGAGAAATGAAACTCGACAACTAGAAAAATATACCAAGATCTTCAAATGAAAGTTAAAAATCATACTCTATATTTAATTTTTTTGATAGGTCAAGAGGGAGGGGGAGCGGTAAATTTTTTTCTTGCTTAGAGCGGCAATACCTCTAAAGCGGCCCCTGCTTATAGAAATAACTATTTGTACCCATGCGAACAAATAAATAATAGGCACGAGTGTGTAATGATGTTATATTACAAATTTTAAGTTTTGAGAAAAGCAGGTTGAAGTTTTGATGTGTATTTATTCTGTTATTAGTAGAACTATTATTCGTAAATTAAAGCTGTTATCACTTATATTGTTTATTTTGCAAAAATGTCATCACATCAAATTTGAAAAGTTTAATGCAAATGTATAATGTCTAAACAAAGGATTAGAACCTTACTCTAAATTAATTAAGTCTTAGTATTAGATATAACAAAGAAAATACGGTAGCAATCTGATTTTGTTTTATATCCTGTAGTTTACTTAAATAAATTTGATTGTGTACTTAAATTTAAGCGATTTTTTGAGTAAATAGATTCCTAAAAATATTTAGTGTTGTAAACCCATGCAACAATGTATGTAATCTTGAAATGTTGGTTGGGATGACTTACCTGTTGTTGATTTTCTCGTTGAATTTTCAATCGAGCTTCAATACATTGACGAGTTTCTAGAAACGCTTTCCTTTGTGCAAGCTCTCTAGGATAATGTGTACAAGTGCCAGCTATGTTACCGCACATTAAAATGATTACACAACTTTCAACCTGAAATTGTTACATATGATCGAACTATAATAATTATTTCAAGTACTTACTTCAGTTGAAGAACGAGCACTGATGTATATCAAGCTTAAAATATCAATTCCTGCTAATACGACTCCCGATAAAAATGCATCTTTTAGTCTTATAGGTAGAAGGGCGTAAGTGAGATATGTACAAGTTAATCCAATAATCGTACCTGCAATTGGTCTTTCTTTTCCAGAGTATATTGAAACGCAAATCTGAAAATAACAATAACATATAATCAACTTTCTGGTCTTTAGCTGATAATAAAATACAAGTAAAAAATTTTACCATTTTTATTTATAATACGTCGGTGAAAGTACATATAAATATTAATGCTTAAAATCCAAAAATAAAAATGTATGCACTCCATAGGCTAAAGTACCCACTTAAGTGCACCATTTCGAAGATGAAAGTACCATTTTAAATCTCAAGAGATCTAAAATAGTTTTATAATCCCAAAGGGATTTAAAGTAAAATAGACATGCTGTGTCTATAGCAACATACCGAGTAAAGTACTGGATTTGCATGCATTTAAAAGTAGGTATTTAATTTGACGTTTTATAAACTTTATTTGTAATAACTAATGCTCTACCATGATTTGTATTAACATTTTAAAAAATTAGTTTTTATTAAACAATTAAAATTATAATTTTAATTTTATGCAATTCATTTTTGTATTAATTTAATTTTTTTACAGTTCTTAATTATACTTACCAAGAACTGGAGGGCATATTAACTTCGCTTGAGAATTAACAAAGCCTTTTAGTCCATTGTTACATAATATAATATTATTCACAAAAGTAATTCAATGCTCAATCCTCAAAATATGCTCAAGTGAATTAATTATCATTAATTATAATTGACACTTTATTGAGCAAAAAAAGGAAATGTCGTTGAAAGCTTCATTTTCACACTTTTCAATAATTTTACCATAAGTTATTCTAAAAATTACGTAATTTCAATATAAAACACTGATCTTTTTATTAATACTAATATTTTCTAAAATTGCTGACTGGGTATAAATTTAAAAATAAACGCTTATAATTGCATTGAACATCTACAATAATCGCGTCTAACACTGTTTTCAAAAAGGTTTTTATTTGAAGTGTAAGTGTTATAGGGACAATATACCTAGGAAAAACTTAGATTGAATCGGTGACAATAAAAATCTAGAAATTACTATATTGCCATACAAATACTTATATACAAACCGTATTTTACGAACAAAACAAGGCATTGCTGAAGAACATATTTATATGGATAAATACTGGAGTTATAAGTAATTGAGGGATGGTACCAAAAAAGTTCAACTCGTATAGAATTTAAAATATATAATTCCTCCAATTTAGATTTTAGCATAATATCTATGTTGACCCCTTTAGTGGAGTATTTAAATCACTAACGTTTTGCTCAAAATGCGTGATCTTCTTCAGAGCGGCTAGTTTAATGAAAAAAGTAATTAAAATACAATATGTCAATACGTACAAACATAGTAAAAGATAAAAGACTCAAACACAAACAATATGTACAAGCTAATGTTACAAATGTGTATACTACTAAAAAAGTTCCTGTTAATTACGACTAATTTGAGAATCCAAAACACACGATAATAAATTCAAACCAAAATTAGAACAACATATTAGACTCACCTTAAATATAAAGAGTTGAGTCACTAGTGATTAAAACACAACAACATATAATTAAAATTAACATGAGAACGTTAATATACTAAGTGACATAGAAAGAAGAACACACAGTAATAATGAATATTTTGTAAATTTTTTTGGGAATATATTTGTTTATATTAAGATAAAAAACGATCAGTTTTTCAGCCCTAGCGGTTGTTTTGTTAACCTCATTCAAAAACACTTACGATTAAGTAGCCCTAAAACAATGAATTAAGCATTTGTAAGTACAGTTGTCATTTAAGCGATTCAAATTGCATTTCAAAGAGCTTCTTTAATTCAATCACAATGCCTCCAGTGCGAAGACGCCATAATTTTCGGCAATTAAGCGAATTTGATAGGGGTAGAATTGTGGGATTGCGTGAAGCTGGTTTGTCTATGAGAGATATACCCGCTAGAACGCAACGAAGAGCGAGAGGTACAGGACGTCGTCGAAGAACCACAGAACGCGAAGATTGCCGTCTTAGACTATTGGCTTTACGGGACCGCTTCTCTTCTACACGGGCGATTGCGGACCAGTGGTTTGAAGAACATGGAAGACCGATTGGGATGCGAACCGTTATCCGAACGGATAAAAACCTTTGGGCTCTTTTCATACCGTCCGCTTTTTGTGCTACCTCTGACTCCAGAACAACGACGTTATCGTCTAGCGTGGTGTAGAGAACGGGCAAATTGGGACCAAGAATGGAATTTAATTGTCTTTAGTGATGAATCCAGATTCTGTTTGGGTATGCATGACGGTCGTGCAAGGGTGAGAAGACGACGCGGTGAAAGACAAAATCTCCAATTTTCTGTGAATAGGCATGTGCACACACAGTTGGAGTTATAGTATGGAGAGTTATTGCTATTAGAAGTAAGTCACCTTTGGTCTTCATTAGAGGTAACATGACCGCTGCGCGCTACATCCAGGAGGTCGTAGACCCCCATATTGTACCTTATGTTCAGACCATCCCCAACAGCACATTCCAACAAGACAACGCACGACCTCATGTTGCTAGGGTTTCTTTGGCTCATTTTGAGGCCAATCAAATTGCTTTGTTGCCTTGGCCACCAAGATCTCCCGATCTTTCGCCCATCGAGCACGTCTGGGATATTATGGGAAGAAGATTACTCAATTTACCTCACCCTGCACAAACTCTAGCGGCTTTGCAGCATCAGTTACAGATAGCATAGGATGAGATACCTCAAGAAGAAATCGACCACCTCATTAGAAGTATGCCCAGACGTGTTAATGAGTGCACAAGACATCGTGGTGGTGCAACACATTATTAAGTTTTTTGAAGAAGTTAACAGTTTAATATTTATCAAATGATGTGATCGTTTACTAATCTAATTTGTATACACTAGTATACCAAAAATTGTTCAAATAAATTCATTATTACTGGGTGTTCTTCTTTCTATGTCACTTAGTATAAATATAAAATTGTTAAATAAGTATATAAATAAATATTTAAATGACACACAGTTTTCTATTGACGAACAAACGAGTAATAAAACCACTATTTAAGAATTTGGCATTCAATACACACGGTAAGTATTATTGTGTAAAGCAAGACAACAATGACTAGATAAAAATTCACTAGATGCGTTTAAGATTTTAGAAAATTATGTTAGATAAAAATAGTTTTTTAGGTCCCCTTCTTTGTGGAGGTAGGAAGGACAAACAACTCAACTTTTTCAAGCCCTCACAACGAGGGGCGAAACGTCGGCAATCACAGACTTTTAAGTTGTTTGTCCTAAAAGACCATTTTTATCTAAAAATTTAATTTTTGGAGGAATACTTATAAAATTATATTATCCCATACCATATTTTTATATTAGTTAGAGTTAGTTTTTTGTTATTTTTATTAGTTAATTAATTAGTTACAAGTTAGATGTTAGTTGTTATTAGCTGAATGTATTAGGATTAGTGCATGTTAGTTTTAATGTCCGTTAACTCAATAATTTAATAAACATGTGATCAAATAACGGGTTTAATATTCTTAATAATGTTATTATAGACGTAACTTAGATTATGTGTGTCTGTGTTAAAGTTCACATTTAAAGGTTGCTTTTTGATCGAGATCATTTCGGAGAACAGACGTTTTTTGTATTTAGGTTCCGTGTCTAAAATTATAGGATTTTCAAAATTGAACATATGTCCTGTTGTGGGATGGTGTACAGAAAATCCTGTATGATCAGTTTTTTTACTACAATTGTATAGGTGTTGTTTGATCCGATTTTTAAGTTTTTGTTTAGTTTGGCCAATATAAACATATTCACAATCATTGCAGCGTAGCTTATATACCACGTTAAACTTATCAAAAATGTCTGTTCTGTTTTTAGTCTTGAGAAGATGTTGTTGTAGATAGTATTTTTATTATATAGTATTATTTTCATGTCGTCAATGTTGAGTATATGTATTATCTTTGACTAAATGTCGATACGTTTATGACATTTTTCATTGTTAGTGTTGGTTTTCTTATGTGGTTTAAGGTTGTGGTGAAGGTTAGCGTTCAATATTTTATTTATTAATTTTTGCGGATAATTATTGTTTTTTAATATTTTATTTAAAATGATTTTATTTTTACCATGAAATATATCGTCACTGAGTCTCAGTGTCTTATTACGCATAGCAATGATAGTGTCTATTTTTTGGTGAAGTGGGTGTTTTGAGTAGTATGTGATAATTCTGTCAGATGCTATTTCTTTCTTATACCAGTCAGTTAGTAATTTATTATTGTTGATATCTAGTATCAAAAGCACATCTAAAAATAGAATTGTCGGTCAGTCTCTTTTTCTAAAGTAAATTTTAAATTACTATGACCAGTTGTTGAAAATTTGTAATGTACGATCAATTATGTTATCCGGAATACAAGTAATGATATCATCAACATAAACAAACATAAAAGTCGGTTCACAATGTTGCATCTTTAATTGTGTTATCACAAATATCACCACATCATGCATTACTAAACTCGCAAGTATTGGAGAGGCAGGATTATTCATTGCCGTACTTAACTTTTGTATATAGATATGGTTTTTGTATTTAAAATAGCTGAGTAAAAATAAAATTTATTAAGCTTATTCTTTTCTCTATTGAGAGTGGTGAAAAATATGAGGTGAGTCCAATATACTTCTATTAATTTAACAACTAACTTCTTACTAATGTTAGTAAACAAAGAACTGACATCAACAGACACGAATAAAGTATGATCTTATTTTGTCAACTAACTCGAAAGAGTTTTTTATGTTATGTTCAAATAAATATACATAGTTATTAACGTCCACATGTTAATTTTAATTATATGTTGTTGTGTGTTTTAATCACTAGTGACTCCACTCTAAATTTAAGATGAGTCTAATATGTTGTTCTAATTCTAGTTTGAAATTATTATGGTGTCGTTTTGGATTCTCAAATTAGTCGTAATTAATATAAACTTTTTTAGTCGTATACATATTTGTAACATTAGCTTGTAGATATTGTTTGCGTTCGAGTCTTTTATCTTTTTACTATATTTTTACGTATTAGCATATTGTATTTTAATTACTTCTTTCACGAACGATGGGTATTTCTCCTAATGGTATTATTAATGTTTAGGAAGGAAACACAACTATTTATTTAAATAAATGAAAAGTTTCCGAAACATCGCGAATTAGATAAAAAGCGAAAGAGTTTTATTTCCCTGTCTCCATAAGAAGGATTAACTAAACATTAATAATTACTTATTTTATTAAACAAGCAGCTCTGAAAAAGCTCACGCATTGTGAGAGAAACGTTAGCGATTTAAATACATGAAGAGTGTTTATTTATGCTCACCTCCACTAAAGGGATCAACATCTATATCATCCTTTAACTCGTACATCTTAAAAGCCTATACCTAAAAAAAATTGTGATTTTTGAGTTTATAAAATCAAAATTCACAAAAAATTAAAATGACATTGAATACACATTTTTAAGTGATTTTCGGATTCTTTATTATGCGTACTACTTGAATGTTGAGGTAAATATAAAGACATATTATTCCATGTTATTTAAATTATGTCAAACTTAAAACAGTTTTGGTTAACAACTGTTAAGCTATTAGTTCGAACTACAGAGCTAAATTCTGATTATTTAAAAAAAATCAGTTTTCGATAAATAATGCCTGGTGCAATTTATTCGTACATTTTAATACTTTTTACACAATCAAAATATAATAAACACTGCAGTATAATATTCTAAAGAAAATTTAGATCTACATAATAGTAACATGTATTTGTTTTGTATGAACAAAAAATTGGTTTAAAAAATATTTAAAACCTTGGTCAGTATTTTATTTCTAAAAAAACTTAAAATTATTTAACTAGTTTCAACCTTGAAAATAACAAGAGTTCATCATCAGAAAATGATAAATGTTGATATACAAAAAACTTAATAAAAATAAACAAATATAAAAAAAGTAAACTAAGTTTGACATTTTAAAATAGTACCCATGGTATGAAAAGATCACCTCTTTGGTGCGTCACAGCAAAGCGAACAAATCGATGGGGTAATTGCGGTGCTTGTAGGTATGGAGTCACGTACACTATACACCCGCCAAGTTTAATTACATAATGTTGAATCAGCTTGAAGAAATTAATTTTTTAATTTATCGGAAAAAATAAATTTTTAAATTTGATCTTACGAAGCATGTGGGTGGTTGTGATGCCAGAAATACAACCCTATTAGTTTGTTAAGTTTACTGGTTTTTCAAAATGCCGAATAATGTAGAAAATTTTTATTATAAATGTCCATAGCTTGTCACTGCCTAGTGTAATGTGAGTGATTAAAATGCTGCGTAATGCCAGTGACCATGGACTTCAATAGTACAATTTTGAAGTTGATTGGTCAGATAGTTTTAGGAAGAATTATTTTTTCTGCTTCACCCTACCTTCCTACACAACTTTTTTCCTGCAGCCAACCTTGGATGTTCACTGCTCCACAGAGCAGGACCCAGCTTTTTTAGAACCTGAGTACAGGCAATTGTAATTGTCATTTGTTGGATGTTTTGGCTTGACCCACAACCACCCGGTTCTAGTAGAACCTCGAACCCAAGTTATTCCTTATAGCAATTTAATGAGGTTATAACTTTAACCACCACCACCAGGTTTTTGTAGAACCTTGAGCACAATGTATTTAACCTGGCTTTCCGGATGCTTTTTTAATCCTACTCTCCGTTTACCGGTTTTTATAGGTCGGAGTGGTATTGCTGCTTCCCGCGTCTTAAATGGTGACAAGTTAGAATCATTTAAATGACTTTCCATTCAAATGTGATGGAGGGAAAACACATTTCAAAAACCATAGATTTGTAAATTTTTTCATTTGGCAAGTAAGTGGATCGTCCATAGCAATGGACAAGCAGACTTCTTTTATGTTTTGAAACTGCTCTTCTACTTTTGTAAGACGTGCAGAGTACCAGCAGTACCAAATGATGAGTTTAAAAATAGGTGCTATTGGTTGTTAATGTAAAATAGACTACAGCTTTATTACTCCGTTTCTGTTATTCCAGTTATCCTCCGGATTTACACAAGTAGTTTTAATTGCCGATAAAAGTAAGTGTCAAGAGGTTGGTTACATTTGGCAGGTGTATAGTGTCGGTGACTCCATATACCTACTGGCACCGCAGATACTCCATCGCTTTGCTGTGACGCAACAAACAGGTGATTTTTCGGTGGTTCCATGATAAATTTTGAAACATTTTGGCCTATAACTTGAAGTTGTGCAGCCATAACCCTAAACCACATCTACAACTTACCACAGTTTCATTGAAATCGTGGTAGTAAAGGTGCGGAGCTTCTCCCGTTAGTATTTATCATTTTTAAAAAATGAGCTACATATTATTTTTAGTGTCAAAACTAGTTCAATAAATTTGAGTTTTAATAAAGTATAGACCAACACTTTAAATATTTTTTTTCCGAAATCGTTATTAAAGTACAAAAAAATCGGCACTAAAGTAATTCATTATACGACGATTTTTAAGTTCACATTTTCGCCGGTAGAGATGTGTAAAATGTATGTAAATTTTAGAATTGCGCATGAGCGGTAGAAGCATTTGACGTAAAAAAGAAAACAGCTGATCAAATTTGCTACTTAAAGAACGTTATAAAATTGTCAGATTTTGTTTGTTTAAATTTTGGGATTTCGGAAAAAATATAATATGTACCTCGGCACTAAAGTGTTTTTCATGACTCACGTGTTTTATTTGCTTCTAAAACTAAAACAGATTCGTCATAAAAAATCAAACTTTAGTTCTTTGATACATAAATAACTATTAAAAAATCATTGTTCAAATAATAAGTTTGGGAATAATAAGATAATATAAATTATCTATCAATAAAGTATGATGCAATTTTTTTTTAAAATTTTATACAATTTCCAAATTGCGAAGAATTACTATTAGGTACTAAAGTATCGCGGAAAACTAGAACAAGAGCGATTACTATAAAATAAAAAGGGAAACATGTGTATCTATTATTTATTCTTGATGTGCTGTTATATTTTATGTTCTTATTTACCTTCTATAATGTTTACACATTAATTAATATTATTACATATGAATACGAAGGTGGGTATGGGTCGGCATGTTTAGGTTTTAGTGGTTTTCCTAAATCTTGAAGCAAATGCTTTACCAAGACGAACCAATTCACAATTGCACACGGTTTCGTCACCACACTATACAAGTTTATACTGATCTTTTGAGGCACCATACATAACACTTACATCACAATACAATATTAAAAAAGTACCATACGATTAAATAAAAAGAATTCTGTTGCATAAGCCTAGTACAAAACTAAATGAAAATTAGACGATAGTTCCTAAAGAAGTATATTTGGAAAAAAAATGATTTGTTATCGTTGAGACATACAAGTGGCTAAGAGCTGTGTTCTCTTGCGGCATTATTTCAAAACTTACGAGGAAAGCGTGTTGCACTAATACTTGCAAAATCTGACGAGCTATTATTCAAAAATATTTTTTTCCTTCAAACGTCATTAAACTTAGACTATTACCTATTATTTTTTTACGCAAAAATTTTTCTTTTTCGTACACAGGCGGTTGCTACTCGCGGAAAAAACAGAAGTACTATTACTGCCGCTTTAAGCGGACAAAATAGACGCAATAAAGATACATTTATGCAAAGACTCATTAAAAATAAAAGTTTTATAAATAAATAAACTATTATAGACAGACATTTCCTCACATAAACGTATCTTTGAAACGCAGGCTCGGTACGCAAAAATATCAATGTCATGTTATCTCAAATTAATTAGACGTCTTTAAACAGCTTATTGCCGCCTCATCCATCTCGTTAATTTCGACATTCCAAGCCATTGAAATTTCTTTATCCGAAGAATAATCGCTCATATTCATTTAAAAACGCTAGATTACACAATTCATAAATAGAATAATTAAAATGAAAATCGTACGACACTTATTAATGACCAATAGTAAAATTAATTCATAAGCCAAACCATGGTAACCAAAAAATGTTCCTAGAAATTTTTGCAAGTAGAACAACCTAGCTGGAATTAATAAGTGGAAATTTTTCTGTCAAATTTTATTAAATTAACTATAATTCAACATACAGATAAATACTAAAACAAATCACTTAAAATTAAATATAACAATAAATGTAATTAACTTTAACCTTTACTACCGACTTTTTATAGTTACAGAAATGGATTCCTTTTTCTTGTATCGTTACGATTTTCTTACCGAATTTCATTCGAGCATTAATTATTATCCGGAAATTTTGTTTTGTGCATTCCAACAACTACCTAATTTGCACTCGCGTTCCGCTCGTCCAAATTAATAGGACGTTGTTAGAATGAATTTCCGGAAATAATTACTACTTTTACCATAACAACACACAGTGTGCTTGATAATTAGAGACACTAATTTTCATGTACGTGTCCAAGATAAGGATTCCCACTATGGCGATATCGGAGACTATAAGAGATTGAAGATCGGTTAAATGGAACAAAAGTTGCGCTTTTGAAGGGACGTATTTATGATATTTGTAGAACTCAAATATCTTTTTTAGTGTTTGAGATAATTGAAAAAAATTTAAATTTATGATTTCTGGTTTTATTTTTTTTAAGTTTATTTGAAGGAATATCAAAAAATGAACACATTATTTTATATTTATTATTTATTCCGCCTTTAATGCTTAAATATTATGTACACTCGTATAAATATTAAACAATATACCTTATAATAAATTTATAGCAACTTTTCTTTTTTCTGCATTTAAACGAGATGTGAAGAAAAGTAGCATGTTTTATAAGGAAAAAAAGTATTGCTATTAATCCTAATAAAAATATACTATTGTTTTACGGAGGGTCCAAAAGATACACCATATTACTTCGTTTTGTTTTTTAAAGTATATTTTTTAGTGAATATAACATAAACTATCGTATGAAATAAATTAACTTGTGTACTGCACTGCTGTAAATATTTTACCTAAGCAATTTAAAAAAATAAATAATCAGATACAGATTAAATTAAAATTTAATTTTGCCTGCACATTAATTTTTAATGTTCCGGGTATTGCATAACTCGTAGTGTTATATTTCTTTGTTGCTCAATCAGATTAATAATTAATAATTTGTATACTCTAAAAAGAGTCCTTAAAATGTTTATTTAAAAAAAAGTAAGACTTACGAACGTGGGTTAAAGTCCCAGTTCGATTCCTTGTTTTTAGTTGTATTATTATTTTAAAAGAATAGCGTTTAATTTCTATCGGTAAAGAGTCTTTTTTAATTGAACTGGCAGTGGATTTATTCACATTATTAATGTCAAGGATAATTCATACAAAACCAAAAAAAACTAAGCTAGAAATGCGTTTTAAAAATTAAAGACAATGCTGAATATAAGTACATCAATCACGTAACGATGTAAAAAATTTTCTATGCAGGGTGCTACATAATGTTATTTCGTTAAGCATTACTATTTTATTAGTGATAGTACGTATATTATATTTCATTGTTCATACAAGAGTTACTTTCTGTGATAGTCTTTTGAAATAAAAACGTTATCACATCAACTATAATTTTTTTTACAGTTTTGTACCTTTCATCTTTCATACTTTTTCAAGAAACATTTGATGGTGCATTCGAAACTTTCGTTGCCCTTTTCGTTTCTGAGCTACAGGGCGTTTTTGAAAATTTGGTTAGAAAACAGCACCTTATGTGAAATTATCTGTAGAATCCAGTGGCGTACTGAGAATTTTTCTAAAGCGAATAGTTTTTCAAATAATGATCAAACTTGGATTTTTTCTTATTGATCGAATTATTTCTTGAAAAAGTAGCTAGGTTCTACGATTAGTCGTTTTCGAGATACCCCCAAAAACCATCGAAAATGGAACACCCTGTACAACTGATGTTGATTCCTATTAATTGGTGTTGTTATACTGCATGCATTTTGTTTTACGTCACATTCCATTCGGTAGTCTGTATCTTTTATAAAACATGGGTAGTTATTTCACGACTTAAATTTCAAAACTCAATTTTATTATTAGAATTAGCACACTCAAACTATATTTTAAAACATTCTTGAATCCTAAATGTTTTTCAATTTACTTAAACAAATATTTGTAGAATGTTTGAAATTTGCACGGGCGGAGAATCGCTACGTCGCGCAACAAAACGCTTTTTTAATTAATAAAAAAAAAGGAATATAATTATAAAAGACGAATTATACGCACGAAATAAAATAAAAAATGTACTTATATTTCTCGTTTCCTGGTTTCCAATATTCTGTATACAATGTCTAATGATATCAATTCAAAATTTTATTGTAGAAATTTAAAACGAAGTTGTCATTTAGCGATCAAATTAAAGTAAATAAAAAGAAATAAATATTATAGTTGACTAAGTTAGTATTATGTACTTGAGAATTTAATAGTTACATTTTGTTTAAAAAATTCTTTCAACCACAAAAAAAAAAAAGAAAAAAAAAAAAAAAAAAAAAAAAAAAAAACATCCTGTAATAATTAAAAAAATAAAATAAAAAAAATTTATTTCAAAAAAAAATAAAAATTATTTTTAAAATATTAAAAAAAAAAAAAAAAAATAAATAAATAAAAAAAAAAAATAAAAAAAAAAAAAAAAAATAAAAAATAATTTATTTTTTTTTTTTTATATAAAAAAAAAAATTTTTTATTTTTTAAAAAAATATAATTATAATTAAATTTGTGTTTTTAATTTTTTTTTTTAAATTTTTTTTTTTTAATTAAAATTAAAAAATAAATAAAAAAATTTTTAAACAAAAAAAATCATTTTTTAACGACTATTTGAAAATCGTTATAAAAAAAAAAAAAAAAAAAATAATTTTTAATTTTATTTTTTTTTCTTCAAGAAAAAAAAAAACCATAATTTAATAAAATAATGGGAAACTATAAAATTTTTTCTTCAAGCGTGCTAAAATATGAATTTTACTATACCGCATTGAATATATAGAACGACTACATTATTTTACGGCGTACAATAATATTATTATTTTACGCTCAATTAGTAACTTAGTTTGCCGGTAGAGGTATTAGCACTTTTAAGCAGAAACGCCATTTAAAATTTAAACTTTTAAAAATGTCGCAAATTGAAGGAACTCCACCTAAAATAAAACAAATCGCCGATGCCTTAGTTGAAAATTTGATCCCCAACAAATCGCGCAAAATATATGATTTTGCTTACAATAAATTTTTGAAATGGGCGCAAGAAAATAATATAATCAATTACACAGAAAATGTTATGTTAGCGTATTTTTCCCATTTGGCGGAAACTATGAAAAGTTCGTCATTATGGGCACAATATTCCATGCTAAAGTGCCAATTAAATATTAAACATGACATAAACTTAAAAATTACGCAAAATTAATTTCCTTCTTGAAGCGCCAAGCTGATGGGTATCAACCAAAAAAGCAAAAGTTTTCTCAAAAGAACATTTTAATAACTTTTTACAAAATGCGCCAAACAATGAATATTTGGCCATGAAGGTAATTTCAAATATAACTTTTCAATCGCTAAAGTAGATACTATTTTCTTAGATCGTATTAATATTCGGAGTTAGTGGGGCATGTCGTTGCGACGAACTAGTCAATTTAAGAATACAGGATATCGAAGACCTGGAACGTATAATACTAGTAAAAATTCCTAATACTAAAACGAATAAGTCACGGACATTTACCATAGTTGGAGATTTTATTTAAATTTATGTAGACAATATATGACACTTCGACCTAATGACATCAACATAACAAGATTCTTTTTAAAATACCAAAATGGTAGATGCCACCGTGTCGTTATGGGGATACATAAAATTTCAGGTATACCAAAACAAGTGGCAACTTTTTAAAACTACCTAATCCAGAGGAATACACTGGTCATACACTGCGACGAACCTCAGCTACATTGTTAGTTGACAATGGTGGAGACATTACCACTCTAAAAAGACACGGTGGATGGAAATCTAACAATGTAGCTGAGGGATACATCGAAGACTCCCTTTCAAACAAACGTGAAATTGCCAATAGAATATTAGGGTGCGATGAAGGTAACACATCTACCGTAACATCAGGTGATCTTAACAGGCCTAGTACTTCCACCGCAACATCGAGCATATCCCAGTCAAGTGAATATGAAATCCATCACGACTATAATGACGTCAATGTCAGTTCTAAAACAGCAAGTAGTGGATTAAATATTATTAACTCGACATTACAAAATTGTACCTTTAATATTACTATAAATAAGAAATAGGTATTTTTTCCACTATATAGTTACTACAAAAGAATGTTTGTTTTAAGTTTTCATCTGAAATAAGAGTTAATTATTATTATTGTTGTATTGTTAAATAATTATAGCTTTCTTTCTTACTCTACAAATTAATACAAAAATTTTCCTTTTACAAACCGTGTTAATACACACAACAAAAATAATGTTGTTTGACAGTCATGTTTGACAGTTGTAAAGTTGAGTTAACGCTGTTGCCTATTCATTCTAAAACCACCTCAATTACTTCAAGAATTTGGTTTTTTACGCTTGAAGAAAAATAGTATATGCTACACGGAGTCGAACGCCTTTTGTGTTTCGCAAAGTATTTTGCGGCCTCAGCTGCGCTTCGGCCGCAATACCTTCGCTCAACACAAAAGAATGCGTTCTACTCCTAGTAGCATAATATACTATTTAAAAAAAAAAAATTTTTTTGTTTTTTTATGGATTTTAAAGTTTTTTTGTGGTTTTGTTTTTTTTGTTGTTGGGGGGGGGTGGGTTGGTGATTTTGAATTATGAAGGTATAATTGATGTACCAAATTGGTTGGTAGGGAAAAGGATAGTTAATATAGAAGAATTGGAAAAAAAGAAGAATATAAAGTAAGAAATGGAAGAAGAGGAATAAGAGATTTATGGGAGTTTAAATTGGTGTAATGGTTGGTTTTTTTTGTTTTTGGTTTGGTCTGGGCCAACACCCTTCCAACAAAATTTTAGTTATATAATTTATATATTATAAAACTAATTAAAATATTTTATTTTTTTATTTATTTTTTTTTTTTTTTTTTTTTTTGTTTTTGTGTTTTTTTTTTTTTTTGTTTTTTTTTTTAAGGGGTTGGGGGGGTTCCCAAAAGATCAATAAAAACGTGTGTGGTGACGAAACTGTGTGTAATTGTAGATTGGTTCGTCTTGGCAAAGCATTTGCTTCAAGGTTTACGAAAACCACTAAAACCTAAACATGGCAAATCCATGAATGGGGCTCTTAATAAAGTATACTAATTGAAAACCTTTTACTATACCTTTATTGAGTATACTTGTCTCATCTCCACAGTGGATTTTCTGTAAAAGTAAAATATCGAGCCTATTCTTGTAACAAAGATTAGACAAGAAATCTGATTTGTCCCTCAATATTAATTTGTATAATATTTGTTGTATTGCCCTATATTAGTGTGCGATTGTGTTTTGTGCAACTGTGTTATACATTTTTTCTGAATTTTCCGGGAGGGTCTTGATGACCAAGTCATGTTTTGCTTGTTGACCATGAAGTTTTTTTGTATTAACACAAGACACGTTATGTTGAATTGTATATTAAAGAAAAACAACGCACTACGACAAGTACAAGATTAATTATAATTGCCAAAACTCACAGTAACCAAGCAAGATGTAAATCTATGAAACAACAATGGAAACACGCAACAAGCAGCCATCCCATGACTCTACGAATAATTTGTCTAACACCTTCTCTATTTGCGGAGTCCCTGGCACCTGATACATTCATTGAACTTATCCAAATCAAGGGCTTTAGTTAAGAAGTTGGCGATCATCTTCTTGGTTGATATGTACGTGGAGGAAAGAAGCTTAGTCTCACTTTCTCTCTCATGAAGTGGTGTCTTACATCAATGTGCTTAGTTCTTGACTAATAAGCACCATTCAACGCCATATTCCTTGCTCCTTGATTGTCGCAGAAGATTTGAATAGGACTCTTTGAAAACTGCTCTAGCTCTTCAGAAAGGCCCTTTTACCATGAAGCCTCTCGCGCTGCTGAAGATATCGACATATATTCAGCCTCTGTTGTTGAGAGGGCTACTGTGGGTTGTCGTTTAGTGCACTAGGATCTAAAGGCATTACATTTGACAAAAATATAATCAGTTACAGATCTTCTTTCATCTGAGTCACTAGCCCAATCGGCATCGCAGTATCCATGAACGGGTCCAACCTTCAAACCATCGAATTCTAATTTATATTAAGAGGTTCCACGGAGGTATCTCAATACCCGTTTTACACCTGCCCAGTGTAACATGACTGGATTGTTATTAAACCTGATCAAACTACTAATAACAAAAGCTATATCTGGTCTTATAACTTGCCAACAACTTCTTGATAAGGAATTTTCCTCATTTTTTCTCTTTCTTTGTGTTTGCGGTTCCTGATTCTTGAAAATTTCTCACCGGAAGTCATTAGAGTAGATATTGAATTTGCATCATCCATATTAAACCGTTCGAGAATTTGCTCAATATAATTTCTCTGACTAATCCAAATTTTCTTTGATTGCTGATCACGAGTTAATTCAAGACCTAAAAATGATTTGGCTTCACCAAAATCGGTCATCTTGAATGATTTCGTGAGTTGTAACTTGACCTGTACTTTCAATTTTTTATCGTTTGAAAAAATTAACAGATCACCTACCCAGACAGCTACAATTATGATACATTTTTCTGTTATTTTAAAATAAACGCATGAATCAAATTTTGACTGTATCAAACCAAAATCCTGTAAAACCGCATCCAATTTTTTGTTCCATATTCGACTTGCTTGTTTAAGTCCACACAAATCTTTGAAGTTCCATCAGCGAAACTAGGCGGTTGAGACATATAAATTTTCTCTTCTGCGTCCATCTGATCAATTTCCAGATTGTACTGCGCAGCCAGCGATATAAGATATCTGATGGAGCTATACCTGACAACTGCTGAGAATTTCATTATAATCCACTCCCCTCCTTTTGGCGAACCTCTTCACAACAAGCCTCGCTTTATGAGTCGTTACTGTACCACTCTCTCTTCGTTCTAAATACCCATTTGCATGCCAGGGGATGTTTGAAAACAGGGAGTTCGACCAATTCCCAGGTCTTGTTATCCATTTGAGCTTTAAATTCACGCTCCATGGCGGCAACCCACAAGTGATTATCCTGACGAAGTAAGGCATCATCGTTAGACACCGGATCTGACAGTCCATAGCCTGTACATAAAGCTGAATAAATCACATAGTCACTGAGAGCAACGGGAGCTCGTCTGTCTCTATGCGGTGTCAGATTGCACGTCACACTCCGGAGATCTAATACAGTCAATGACAATGATTCTTTCTTGTCGTTGTAATAATTATTGTATAAATAATTAGGTTTATTAGAACTTTTACAAGATTTCTAATATCAAAACATTAATGTCAATCTGAACAAATGCCTACTGGTCATAAATAATACTTTCATACATGATTACAACATTCACACAATATAAATAAACGCACTAACTTATTACATGCATTCTTTTTTATTTGATATTTGATTTTGAATTTAATCAAAGCCATACAACTTTGGTGGTCGTCTGGTTGGCCTTTTCACCTTTCTTTTTTCTTTTGCAATTTTTGTTAAACAATATCTTCTGTTATTGTGTTCCTTACTAACAGTTTATCTAACACAGGTAAATGAGTTTTGATTAGACGCCCAAAAATAGTTGAGCTGGTGTAGTACAATTGAAAGCTGCAATTGGTGTTGTGTTATATTCCATAAGACAATACGAAAAGGTTTCCACTGCATTAGCCTCATAACACCTCTTCAATATTTAGCAATTGCTACTCTTTTTTCTGCCAGAACATTACTTGGCGGATACCTCGGACTGGAAAATTTCATAACTATATTTGCCATGTTAGTAAACAATTCAAAGGTTTGCGAACCATATGTTGTCACATTTAATAATTGTGGGATATCCAACAATATGGAAAATGTCATTTAGAATTTCAATAATATGATTCGCCGTTTTATTTCTAAGTTGTTTAGCCAGTAAAAAATTAGAATATGCATCAATTATTGCTATGTAATCATGACCAGCGTATGAAATGAATACTGTAGAGTTTTTTCTTGTATTTAGTGGCTCCTTTTGATTATTTCTTGTGAATTTTTCACAAACAATACAATTTTGAACCAATTCTCTGATTTGTTTATTCATTTCTGGCCAATAGTAATACATTTTGGCTCGCGCTGTGGTTTTTTCGATTCCCAAATGTGGTGCATGCAACCATTTAACAATTTTCATTTGTAAATCATGAGGTATGACCAATTTGTGGTTACGAAACCTTCTACAGAAAGTACATGTTGTTCTATTTGCTTTGCATCGCCGCAAATGTGATAGAGTCCAGGGCTCACCACAATTATCTATACTGTTGTTACCAATTTGTGATACAGCATGAGCAGCTACTTCTTCAAACGCTTTGCAGTGATCTATAACGGTAGTCAGTTTCTCTTCTTGACTCTCCCAGAGTTTGAACTGAAGCTGTTTATCATGTACACCAATAATAATACGGTCACGCAACATTCGATTTTTATACGAAATGCCACATTAGCAATGATATTCACAAAAACTTATTTTGCTTACGTCAAAGTCAGCAAACAATTGTTTTCTTTTTGCATAATGTTGTTAAATTTGAATGACTCCATTGTAATATTTCGACGCGGCATACAGTAATTATCAAATGCAGATAATACAATTGTACGCGTTCGTTGATTTTCGTTTACAGCATTGTTACCATCAGCAGTTTCAGATACATTGGACGCAATGTATTGTATATATCTGTTCCCTGAGGTCCAGCTAGCCATAAAAAAAGACCACGAGTAGTATTTGGTAAGACAATTCAAGGAATTTCCATTTAATTCGTAGAGTGAATGTTAAGAACAAGCGAATAGCTGGAGCAAGTGATTACACTCACCAGCTGCCTGCTTTTCTTGTCAGTATAATTAGCATTTGATTGGTTCTGACTTATAAATTAGGGCATTGTCATTGATGAGTTATATATGAGTTGGATTGTCACTTATAATTGGACACGAGGTTTGTATTTTGCTGAGTAAAGTGTTGTTCAAAGAAAATTTGTTGTTCAGCAATTTGACAAGAAAAACTGTCAATTATTGGAATGACAAGTAAAGAAAACAGATTAAGAGTTTAAAAAACACAAATTTACTCGATAAAATACAAACTTCGGGTGTAATTCGGCAGGACAATTAATTGAATAACAAAACTAAAACATGTCAAACTATTAATTTTGGATAAATATAAACATTAAATTGAATAAACTGTCAGATTGACAATATTAAATATCAAAGGAGACTGCGACAATTGATTAAAAAACTAGTGCATTTGCAGCTCTAAGGCCGGACATTGAACTTTTAATTGATTGTGTCAGATCTTGAAATTTACTGAAATGTCATACGTTCGTTCAAAGCTAACGTATTAAAAACGTGTGACCGACCCGAAACGCGTCGATTTTCTACGATCCAGAAACGCGCGACACAAAAACTTTGCATAAAACCGGCCTAAAAACATACACTAATTAAATTGTGACAATTCACAATAATTAAAAACAAACATTTGAAAATTTAACATATAAACTCTTTTTTCGGTGAACATATTGACCATAAATAAAATAAAATAATTGATAATTTTTTAAAATTTAATTTTATTTGTTCCTTGTGACTAATCAAAATCAACTAAATGTAAAAAATCACCATGACACCATACTTATGTGTACAGGGTTATTCACGGTATACGACACGGAATATTACAGCCAAACTATTTAATAAAATTGTGAAAATATATCTAGGATTGATAGAGACCTATAGAAGGAATATTTTTAAATTACTTTCGAAATATACAGGTCTCCCAAAATACACAAAGTATCAAAGTTGTGTTTTTTCTTATGGAATGCCGTGTATATTAATACATTTTTAGTTTCTACATTCAAAATAAGAATGGATTTTATAGAGGTTTGCTTTACTTAAACCTAAAAGTCTTTGAATTGATCAGATTTTATGTAGAACTTGTAAAAACTCCACTATCATATACAGGTTGTGTGCAAAATAAGATTAATTATGACATGTTTTGAACCGCAATAACTTGCTTATTTTAAATAAAACACCCTGTATTTTATATCAACAACAAATGTAAAATGTAATTACCTATTAAACAATACTTTAGTGTCCTATAGCTAAATGTTCAGGTTGTCATGAAAATGCAAATTTTCATAATGAAGACTGATTTGTAATAATTTTAATATTTATCAAGTAAGCTATACAACTTTGACAGGTGAATATTATGTATTTGTAAGAAGGAGAAGATTTGCATTGTGTACATTTTATCAACTGTATTAAATTTTGAGAGAAATAAATATGTATAGGGTTTACAAGAATTTAATAAACGTACAAATTTACTTCACAATAATATCTCTTCTAATCAATTATCTGCTCGACGGATCAATTCCTAAGCTGTTTACAATATTGTAAAACATACTGGTAAAATACAAAAAACATTTGCTTAAAATAAAGCGCCTATTTTTTTTCATGTCTGTCTCCGAAATTAAATGGGTACTTCCAGACGTCGTAGAGACTTGAAATTCGGCATGCCGATGGGTCTTACCTTCAAACCAACGGGAAAAATCCAAAAACCGGAAATTTTTATACAGGGGCGGGGCCAAGGGGTCTTCGTCCGCCATAGGTTTAACATTATTCAGAGAATAATGGGATCAACCTACATGCACGCAAAGTCTAGCATTATTAAATTCATGCATTAAAATTTGCCCGTCAATCATCGAGTTTCTTACAAATACATAATATTTACCTGGCAAAGTTGTATAGCTTACTTGATAAATATTAAAATTGTTACAAATCAGTCTTCATTATGAAAATTTGCATTTTTCATGACAACCTAAACATTTAGCTATAGGACACTATAGTTTTGTTTAATAGGTAATTACATTTTACATTTGTTGTTAATATAAAATACAGGGTGTTATAGCAAGTTATTGCGGTTCAAAACATGTCATTAATTACTCTTATTTTATACACATCCTGTATATGATAATGGACTTTTCACAAATTCTATATAAAATCTGATCAATTAATAGACTTCAGTGGGAATTTAGTTTGGAAAAAAAGAATAGTTGCTGAGATATGAATCGGCAAAATTGTAACGACTTCTTCATAAAATACAAAATATCTCAAAAACCTTTAGGTTTAAGTAAGGTAAACCTCTATAAAATCCTTTCTTATTTTGTATGTAGAAACTAAAAATGTAATAATATACAGGACATTCTATAAAAAACACAACTTTAATACGTTCTGTGTATTTTGGAACACCTGTATATTTCGAAAATAATTTTAAAATATTTCTCCGATAGGTCTCTATCTATCCCAGATATATTTTTCCAATTTTATTGAATAGTTTGGCTGTAATATTCCGTGTCGTATACCGTGAATAACCCTGTATATTTTAACAAAAACATACATTAGTGTACATTCAAACGAAATTGCAAAGTCCATAAATGCGGAGGAGTTTTATTTTGAACTCTAGCGCAAACTTGGAAAACAAAATTCTCGCTTATTTCATCAAACATACTATAAGTATCGTGGCAACGGTCTCATAAAAATAATAAATAATAATTTAAATCATTATGGAGAGCGCAAGTGATTATTTCTGAACTCCGCCTGATATTTCCAAAACACCCAAATCTGCAATTTTAAATTTACTCCCAGAAAACTCTAGAAATAAATATGAAAAACAATAACAACTGTTTCAAACTTGACGCAATGAGAAAACTGTGACGAGGCTCTCTGAAAACGTCTTGCTTGCCTATTTGTCAGAAAAATCAAATAAGGCAATGAAGTCACCTATACTCAACTTATTCAATGTTAAAATCGCCAATGTAGAATTGTACATACATGATAATATCGATATTAATCTATATAAGAAGCTTTTTGCCTGCAAATGCAAAAGTATAAAATTTTACGCAAGAAAACGTAAAAAAGGTCTTCAAGAAACGCCTGATGAGGATTCTCTACTGAAAAAAATTTTTCTGATTTTTAGAATTGCTGGAGCCTATCGACGAGACGGACTCGCTAAAATGACTATCGACGACACTGATTGTAAAGACTCGATGTTTATTGTGAAAGTATTTGTTTTTCTTACAATGACTAATACCGACGACTCACAGATTATTTGTCGTTCTATAGGAAGTACTACAATTTACGACCAAAAAAACGACCTTAAATCTTGTTAAATATGTAAATGGGAGTTGCCATAATCATGTTGTTAGGATCAATTCTATTGCAAAAATGCTCAGAGAAATCGCTACATATTTAAATTACCGAATCTCAAATTATATACTAGTCACTACTTTAGGTAAACATCAGCTACTTTTTTAAGTAACGGAAGCGCCGATTTAATCCAACTGAAACGTCATAGCGGATGGAAAAGTTCAAGTGTCGCTGGAGATATAAATAGATGACGCAACTAGCAATAAAATTGACATAGCTCAGAAGATTTTGGGTTCATTGTATTCATCTACATTGGTTGTTGATTCACCAAAAACTGATGTAATTAGCAAGATTTTGAGTACATAACGGCTAGAATCACATCAATTTTTTAATCATCAATAACAGAAGAAATTTCAATCAATCTATCTGCATCAAATATAACATTAAATACTTGTAATAATTGTTCATTTACTTTTAATATTAATTAATTAATTAATATTAATTATGTGTGTTTTTCGAAAAAAAAATAGATTGCCGCTTTCAAAGAATGACGCGCTCCGCTGCGCGTCGCTTCTAATTTTGTTCAATAAAATATGTTCAAACCTAAACTCACAAGTTTATTTGTCCCTTCGGAATTTAACAAAAACTCAATGTGCTGTGATTAACGACGTTCCGCCCCTCATTGTGAGGGCCTTTTCAAGGCTGTAGTTTATTGAGAAAAACAACACACAATTAGAAAAATACATGAATAATTAATACATGAACGCGATAAGAGGGGCGAAACTTGTGACGGTATTATTCCGCAAATAATTGATTTATAGACCATTTTCTCCCTACCGTATAGACAGCCGTGTTTACACTTATGCGTTTGAATATGAATTTTTGTATTGAAAAATCTTCTGGGGACTTTAGTTATTTGAAATTGACAATTTATCGTCATTTGCTCGCAAAAGTTATACCTTATTTCCTATTTGCTGACCGTCGTAAAAAGGTGTATATGGAAAATGTTGTCTAACAATTGAACAATTAGACGTGCGCTTTGTAGTATCGATTAAAGTAAAATCATCCCATTCAAATTAGGGAATAAGTCTTCGACTACTGTTCCTGTGTAGGTACCTTTTTTACTTTCCTTTGTTTTAATAAAATATTTGCTATCACGGGTTCTATCAATTGCAGGCACTTTTTTTTTGTTGTTGGTTTTTCTCTTTGGCTTCTTCTGCTGGTCACTTCAGACGTACTCCGTTTTTAATTAATCAATGGATCTTTAATTATGGTTATGCTGGCAAGGATAATAATCCGAAAATTTTAAAATATCGAAGTGGGTCTGGTATTATCACCTACGTTGAATTTTAACCTACCTTGGAAACTCCTTCTGGTCAAGGACACCACCCAAGATACGCCTGTTATCTGGTTCTTTGTGAGCAGCCCAGCAACTGTTATCAACGGAGTCAATTTTGGTTTTTTCCTTTTCTTCATTGGATAATAAAATACTAGATTTGGATACGAAAGCTGTTACATCTGCTCATGAATGTCGAACACCAAAGACTTCCTATTTATACAAGCTAAGTTAATTCTTTTATGCATGTCATTCATAAATTTTGTCGCGTTTTATGCGTACGTACCGCGGTCATGAGTTTAGCAACGTACCTTTTAGGTGCTGTATAAATAATTTTGTGAACTAGAAAGATTTTTACAAGTACCTGATTAATTTTGTGCGCTTTTAACCTATTTAAATAATAGGCCAAGGTCCGGTACTCTCTATAATTGTTGTCAAGTACATTCCGAACAATATTTGCCACGTGAACTCGGTGAATCGCTTGCATGGAATAATCGGTGCTACGACTGTCAAAAGTTTATAATACGCTAACCTATTTGTGGCGTTTGTGCCCGCTCGCTCTCGTGAATTATTTTATATTTTATAACTATATTTTGCTATTAATTCTAAATGATGTCTAGATTATCTCTTATACGCAATCCTAGATGACGCCTTATAAATTCTTCGTGCAGTGTAGAAGCCTTCATTTCGAAAGATTCTCAATTAGCCCACGACCACTTCGGACCAAAAGGAGCTGACGGCCAGGCCTTCTAGCACTGCTATATTTTTGAGTTTGTTTACAAATAAACCGTAACAAACTACCTAAAAAGAAATATTGCTTGTCCAACAGTTTAACTTCAAAAAAGAATATTGTTACTCATAAAAACAAAATACAAAAAAATTAAAACACTTTAATTCTTGAATAATTTAAAGTTTATAATACCGAAAGTAGATATCTTTTTAAAAACATTAAACATATTTAATAGCGAGTTAAGCCCCTTCGTGCACCAATTACAGCTGAACACCTGTTAAGACATACTTTCAAGTCAGTCATCAATATGCTGTTTTGGAATCCAACCTCCTTTGCAACATGGCCCAAACATGTTGTATGGGTTTAGGGTCAAGTGACAGGTGAGCGATCACATTTTGAACAGGGTGGCGTTTTGTATTGTCATTCAAACAATGTAAATGTTTACGTCTAATTTTATTTTCTGTGGGTAGGATGTGACCCATGATAATTTCAACTTGCGATCGCCTCTTTTATCCATGCTTATCACCAAATAAAATAAGTTTAGTACTACTGCACAAATTGCCATCAAACTAAAAAATACAAAAAAAAAACTTTTTTTCTTACATAGGAGTATTATACGTTATATCCCTATTCAGTTTTACGTAATTTATAACAAAATTTAATTTTTTTTATTTTTTTCATTTAGAGTTATGTGTAAAATACGACCATAACACGCGTCACTAACTTATAATGTTATTTATAATTAATATCCCAAGGGGTGATATTTTGCGGGAAAACTACAAAAATTTAATGCTTTAAAACAATCAAAAGAATGAGAATTTTGAAACATCAATTAAAAATAAATGAAAATTTTTGCCATTGTGTGTTTATTTTATGAAAGTATATAATATAAACTAAAAAATAAATAAAGTGACATCTTTAAGAAACAACTAGACCCAACTTTCTCATTGTTTGTATAAAATGTAGCTCGATTAATTGATAGGCTTTAAACTGTCACTTATAGTATCTCGAGGATTAACAAAAACCGTAAACTTATTCTCTGTAAAAACATTATGAGAAAATTTTGCTCCCTAAAACCTTGGAAAATTTTCAATAAAATGATTGTTGTTGTGTTTTTTACAAATGTCACTTAATTTTAGTTTTTAGTTGTTGAGTTGTTTTATATTACTTCCCTTAAAAACACACAATCACGCGTATTTTTATTTTATTTTAATTAACATTTACAAAATTTGTTATCTAATAATATCTCGAACTGCATTAAATAACATAAATAACAACCTTTTATGAGTAATACAAAATACATTATTAGCAATAAAAAAATTCATAAATAATTAACTTTTGATGGAAGAATATATAGCTTTGGTTTGTTTGTTGTTGTTCTTATTACAGTGCCATAATTATTAGGTATTCTGGAATTTATTTTATAGCTTATGCTTTGTTAAGTACCAAACATCAAAAGTAATGTTCGTATTTACTGCACTTTTAATGCTATATTTATATATAAATAGCGTACCTATTAATGTTTTCTTTAGAACTGTGGCATTATATGATGGACTTGTTCAAAGCTATTCATAAACCAAATATTACCTACAATAATGTATTTACTAGTAATAGTACAGGCTGTCTCAGCCAGGCAATAAAATTTTATTATTTCTATTCAATTTTGATAGTTGTAGCTTGAAATTTTTACTCTTTATGTTTTTTGTCATTTATTTAGTAAGTTAATTTTAGCAATACATTAAGCTAATAACCACATGATTTAGAGCAGTAGTCCGTACAACGACAGCGAGTATGGTGTTCATAACGCACAAGGATATTTATTATTTTACGACTCGTTAAAAAGTTATCAATTATCATTAATTTAACATTAATGAGAGATGGTTGAATGATACAAATTAATTAACATTTGAATAAACAGAGTCGGCCTAATTTTTGAAATGAGGTCTGTGATTGGTCTTATGTCCACACGAGAGTGGATGTGAAGGTTACTGCAATTATAATATATGTCCATTTTGTAAAATTTATAGATATATACCAAAATAGAAAAAAAAGTCTTCGACTGGGAGACAAAACCCATTTAACGCTTAACCATTCTGGGTCAGCAGAGTCCCTTCTACAGATCCATATAGTATAGTTATAGATATACATTTATAAAAAAATATGAATATAGTATTTTCATAAAAAAAGCTGCGCCTATATTGAACCTGCCAATTGAAATTTTCAATTTTAATCATTAACTTCAAGTATCCGTTGAACACCCTTCCAAATTGCATCGCATTTCAACGATCGGACAACATGCAGTAGTACAGACTAATTCATAGTCAAACCTTCACCTCCAGTGAATAGTTACGCCCTTCCAGAGGTAACATAGTTTACAAACGGAAAAGTATTGATATAGATAGAGACGGTCGATAAAACAGCTTTTTTTTTCACTTAAAGCGATTACTTAATATATGTTCATTGTTTACAAAACGACCTTGGTAACGATACAATCGATATAGAATAGAATAGAATACGTGGAAAATTAATTCATGGAACAAATAAAAACAAGAACAACTGTGTTTTAGAAAACTGCCTCCCAGAAAACGTAAGTTGCACGCTCTATGCTGAAGATACATCCCTATGTATCAAATATAACGTGTAATTGGTCCATAACCTTTTTGTACCAAGTAAACCCTCTTACGTTGAATATTTTAACTATTTTGATTATATACCCAGTGTTTCTATACAAGATGGTTGCGTTTTTTAAATGGAACACTGTATGTTTTTACATAATTAGTTTTAACATGAAAAAGTATCGGGACATTGTATGAATACTACAGGTTTTACACTTCGGCGTTATTCAACTTTTTGTTAGAAAAACAGCAAAATAAGTTTGTGAGTTTATTAGATAAAAGCGTTGCCAACACGATTTTTCACCTAAAGTGATTTATTTTTTCAAAAGAATAAATACATACACCATCGAACCTTAAATCTAAAATACGGTTCGAGTATCTCTTGGATATGAATGGCCAACCTTCCCAATTCGGTTTAGAACCGGCAGTTCTGGCGGATTTAGAAGTAACCTATCTAAGTCCGTTAGAACCGTCCGCTAAACTGATAATGTAAACTTAGCAATTGACATTGGTATAAAGATGCATCCGATCAGATTTTATTTTCTAATCCGATCAATGACTGCAATGTGTTTTTTGAATAAGTACGGAACATGCCTAAGAAACCAAAAAGATAAAACAAAAACAACAAGAAAACGTAATCAAAATCTTACAAGTAGTCCTGGGAAATACGTTGACAGGTATAAACATGCAAAAAAGTAAGCGTGCCGCCTGCAACTCAGGAAAACATATTTTTGTCACAAATAATTTTTTCTCACTTTTTTCAATTAGTAGGTACTTTTGCTTGTTTGTAATCTCTTAACAGAGATAGTCCTGTTCCTGCAGAATTTGTGAAGTGAACCAAAATCTCTTCATTCAAATGCATAAGTGTTAAGTTTCTGTTTGCAAGTGTAACAGAGGGGCCTAATAGGGGATTCTCGAATTCAACAACAACGGTTAGTATTTAATACGGTTTTAATTATCGATTGGTATCGGTTGAATTAAAAATGTTAACTCGTAATTTGTGAAGGAATTGTAACGTGAAGCTTGTTCTCACGGCGTTTAAAAATAAAAATCTATACGTGGCTTACGTTTATGCACAGATAGGTGACGTTATAATGCACTTTCCTCAATCGCCTAAAAATAAATGATGGCGGAATATACGTTGGAGATAACAGTTTCCCTAGACGAAATTGTCCGTTTGAAAGTGGTCTAGTTCGCGTTTTTAATTTTCCTACGATGCTCGTTGTTTGTTTTATTCAACTTAAAATTGGTATTAATAGAATTCTCTCTACTTACAATTTAGTATCAAGAATCAGAATGTCATTAGACAAAAAAGAACCCGACTTTTGATTACAAAAAGCACCATTAGACCGTAAGCAGTTTTGTGTTGCACATATATTCGTTATGTAGTTTAATTTCTTTCCACTTTCTACTTTACACCTTACGATTTGTGGTTTATCCTACGATTGTTTCGTATTTCTGCGTATATGGTTTTTGGCAAATGTTCCGAACTAGTATATATCCTTGATTTTTTTAGATTAAAAGACGGTGGAATAGATATTCCTGAAGTTTCGAAAAGGGATAAGTTATCAGTAGATTTGTTATTGTTACTTGCGGGATCCTTTTTCTTAATTTTTTGGTTACTAAATAAACTATTCGGTCATGTCTCCGTAATTAACGTTATTAATTGAGTGACCCCATTATTTCTAGTGATCACAATTGGCTTATTGAATTTTACACCTTTGCTTTTAAAGAACTGTTACGATCATTTGTTAGGAAAGTATGCCCCTCAGTGGAGAGTAGGGTGCGGGTTAGGAAAGTCAACGTTATTCCTAGAACCTATAGAAAAAAAATTAAAAAGGTAAGGCGCCAGGTTCGAGTAACGCTGGAGAGAAGAATCTGACCCAGAACCGAAGGTTAACTGTCCGCAGCAGAATATACAGAAAAAGGAAAACAAATCACGAAAGAATTCGACATAAAGTCAGAGAAACCTTCACACAATATTTATTCACCCCAATACACAAACGAATTTGTGATAGTTCACAGCATTAAAAGACACAGATATATTACGAATACACACGAGCTAAAACGGGTAACGTACAGCATTAAACATTCAGGTAACACGAAAATGACTAGAGCTACATAGAATTACAAGTTAAAGTAAAGAGAATTACCCAAATATTTACCACTGCTACGCCACTGTCTCGTATATGCAATTGATATTTCGCGTACTGAAGGTACGCCTATGGTGAACTTAACCTAGAATATGTTGATTTATGGTACTGAGTAACGTTACAGATTACATGAATTTAAGGAAGACGTGTAAGGGAAGTTTTAAGACTAATTCAGTCACCGCGAAGTTTAAACAATTGTTCAATTTGGCCTGTCGGGGAACGAGCTCATACCGGGAAAGTCAATGGAACTAAATGCGTTCGGTTTAATTAAGATTGAGGTTTAGATTCTTACACGACTTATACATCACGTAGGTATTAAATACTCTTATCTATAACTAGTTAACGTTCCAGGTATATTATGCAATTACACATTCGAGCGACAAATAATCCGCAATAAATTTTCTACGTTCGCGCCTGATAGTTGGTGTCAAGGGTGACTTCTACTTGAGTGATAGGTCGATTGCAGGTTCACGCGCAATTAAAAAGATATTAAATCCTCTGACCTTCCACGCAGCAGTAGGAGTATTACTTTTGCTCTCAATGGTACTAACGGTTCGGAATGAGCCTCCACCGTGGTCTGCGAATCTGACGGAGTATTCGTGGGTAGCTATTTCGGCACAACGCCTCCAAAAGCCATGAGTAGACCCGCAATAGCCGTACAAGTTGACGAAGGAACAACCGAAAGAGAATATATTCGTAATAGGGAGACATAAACCACCCTCTCTAGAATAAACATAGGGATGTTAGCGATCGATAAACCCCGAGGGCAATCGTATATCATATATCTACATATATTTTACCTACAAAACAAAGTTTTTCAAACGTTGAAGGGTTTCAGAATCTCTTACCATCGGCCTGATTACCCCTTCAAGCGAGGAAATTTTCAGATGAGGGTTTATCTTCTCCCTCGTGAACGGTTGATTCAGAAAAAGCTTTCTGGAAGCGTTCAAATGCAGCGGACCAATCGTGGACAGTTTCAAGTTACCAACGCCGGAAACTAATACAAAGTAATGCCCGCGAAATTGGGTTAAGGAAGTGTGTACACAGGAGGAGTGTTTACACTTCAAACGTTACACAACTTTATTAAATTGATAATTTTACGACAACTTTTTGTCTTTTCTTTTATTTCTTTTGGATTTACATCGGACCACGACGCTCCCGTTAAACATTATTAGGCATACTTTTCAAATTAATTAAGCATGGTCACTAAAAAAATGTAACAGAATTTAGGCATTTTTGCATTACACTTGCGAGTGTGTATGAAATTATTTTGTAGGTACTTACAGAGATTCTTTAACGTGAATTTTAAAAATTTGGAAAACATGCCGTGACGTTTTGTATGATTACAATTGTTTAAAAATCAACTCAAAACCAAATGGTGAATTAATGTACAATTTTGTTGAACTACTGTAATATATATGTGGCATTTTTTTCCAAAATTAACCGAAACCGAATAGTGGATTGATGTGTGATTTTGTTCAACTATTGTGGTGAAGAACAATCAATTAAGATAAGAACCAAGTGCAATTTGGTTTTTATTTTGCGTTTATTGTGCGCTACGTTTTCAAATATTGATCAACCGAATTAACTCGTAATAAGGTACCCATTTATTTTTGCTTGTGTTTTGTGTACAATAGTAGATTATTTTACTAGGAGTTAAACAATATAATTGTTGAGCTTAAAATTTGCTGGCGAGGTTCAGCCGAGACAGCAAATTAAGCAAAACAATTACATGTTTAACTCCAAGTAAAATATATTATTTCTTCAACGTTTATTGCTAGTTTCATGTGTTATTTTCAAATTTTCGAGATTCTCGAGTGTTATAGTGACGTTTTATTCTGAACGAATAAAGTTGGTACTTTACTGTTACATTCATAATTGACATAACCGAGGTACCAACCTCTAAATAGTTGTGAAACAAAATAACTGTTTTGCTTTTTAATGTCTAACAGTAAAAAGTTTTTAGCGTCTGCCAGTAGTTCAATAATATGACGTTTTATTGTCGCTTGAAGAAAAACATTTATGTTCTAAATTTAGAAATTATGGAGTTGCGTTCAACTTCTTGTCTGTTTATTTGGATTTTGTGAGATTTTGCATGAGTCTCTCAGAGACAATTTTGGGTCTTCAGCACTGCCTTGGTTTTTTCCCCAAGTTACATATTGAAGTTTAAATAAAGGATTGTGAAGCTCTTACATTAATTTGATCGAAACGTTTTGACTTCGTACGAAAGATACATCTTCCAAATTTTGCGTATTTTTATTTACCATTGGTCGATTTGTGCGGCGTATTTAACGTAATGACCTACCCTTAAACCTGCACCGTAACAAGACAAATCTGTGGTGCGCACTACTTAGTCTAGTCAATCAAACCCAGGTAGAAATAATATAAGATCATCGGCAAAACTATTAAAGAGATTGGCTGAAAACTGAGCTTTGTCCTCGGCAAAATGAAGGTGATCCAAAAGCAATGCTAGACAAAATAGGAAGAAAGAATAACAAAAATATGAATATCATGAATAATAAAATGGATAATTATGTAAAAGAAATTGGTAAGAATATAAAAGAATAATCATAAAATTAAATGTGAAACTTTTTTTATATTTGTAAAAAAAATATTACACAGGAAGCGCGGGAAAAACTACAGGTATAAACAGTGAAATGAAACGAATGAATATGAAGATGAATTTTAAAGAAAAGACGAACAAAAAAATATAAAATCGTTAACACGGTAGATTTATGAATATATTAGTCGAAATTGGATCGTGACGAAACGGCAAAATACTAAAAACTTTACCATGACGAAAATTTATGTTTAACTTTATTACTAAGAAAAATACATTTAAAAATAAAAATATTTAAACTTAACAGAAACAAAAGTCGATCTTCAATTATCTACCCTTTTGTAGAAACAATGTTAGAAGTAGATTTCCGTACATGTTATCGCACTAATGTCAAGTTTCTCAGTCGTCGGTTAAGACAAATTGTTGGTTTTGTGTCATGGTAATACTTGTTGTCGCAACTGTTTCTTTGGAAATTAACACCAAATTAAATGTAATCAGGAATTGAAAAAACTCGCTCTTACAGATTTTTTGGGTAAATTATATTTTATGGTTATTATTAAAAATAATAATTACTATTCGACCTTATTTTACCTCAAGTAATCAACCATATTACTGTTGCATTATTTGCATTCATGTGATGTGTCATTCTAGAACCCAATTTACTACCATGATGAAATTCCTTTGAGGGAGATATTGATGTCACGTTCTTATTGACTACGCTTCATCAATTTATTCAATTGCGTCCACATTATAATTGCTATCTAGCTTATGCAAATCTGACTAAACAGAACTAAAATTAAATTAAGTTTTGAGCAGATAGGATTATAGAAAAGTTAAAATAAAATTTGTAACAAAAGCTCATTTCAGTAACTTAATTAAAAAATAGCACTACATGCATATCAGATTCAAACGGAATGACTGTTTCAATATTAGGTAAGTTAAATTACACGAATCAGAAAATAGCATCTAAAGGAAATCGCGCATATTCCATGATCAGTTCCACAAGAATTGAAGCATTAGTTTCTTTTTTATGCTTAGCTTTTTCTAGAGATTGAACTTAATACGATTCTAGGTTTGCAACATTAAATGTTAAACATAATAAAATAAATTAGACAAATAAATAATAATTTGTCATAGGGTTCACTATAATTAATCAAATTTTAATTATCAATTCATCGTCAAAGGTTTCGGCAATTACAATTTGTGTTGCCTTCTTCAAGACAACAAATTTTTAGACGAAAAGCCTTGTTAGAATGAACTTAACACAAATTAAAATGTATTTTAACAGAAAATCACATAATAAATAATCAATCAAATTTTAATCCAGGGCCAATAAAAAACTTTACTGTTAGACACAAACCTTAGTAGTTAGTTAGCTTTTGCTATTTTTTTGTGATCATTTCTTGAAATCAAAAATTTTTCCAATTGCGTGGAATAATAATTTTAGCAGTGCACTCTATACATAAGTCCACTATTTTAAGCCACAAAAGCTTTTTAATTTACTAAATTAATAATACAATTAAAAAAAATAGTATATTAAATCGAACACGGTCAACTCGGCGATACCAACTTGGCGATGGTCAACTCGGCGATACCAACTCGACGATAGTCAAGTCGGCGATGGGAAACTCGGCGATGGTCAAGTCGGCGGTGATAAAATCGGCCAAGAAACACTCTCAATATTATTATGCTACCATTATTATACTGCTTAAGCTTCATTAATTCATTGTGCCTCTTGTGCAAATTGCATTACGTCATTAGTCAGTACATTCGATAAACTACTCTTTTGATGGTTAACATAGTATGGGCACAGAATACGGACAGAAGCGAAGGCTAGTGGCGGTGTCACACTTATTGAGGGATTCGCACCCAAGCGTTAAAAATATCGTTCTAAAAAGAATGCTTAGCCATCGCTTCTGCCCGTTGTTTATATTCTGTGATATGGGGTTTAATAGTTTCCAGATTAGATTAGTGTTCATTATACAGGGTTATTTCAATATGTTGGACCAACATCCGGTAGGTGTTGCAGGACCTTCAGTTTAGTACAAAAATGAACGCCAATATATTTTGCAAGATTTGTTTATGTGAAAAAAGCGCTTAAAGAGCATTTAATTAGACAATAGATTTAATTGATAATAATTATTAATGGAACAGTAATGTGATACCATAGATATTTTTTTTAATGTTACACAATTCAGAATTTCTAGTAACCTGACAACCGTATATATTTTATTACTTGCCCATGTTGCCGAAATTAATTAGGTGTTTCCAAGTACGTCACGACTACGTTACCAGAACAGCTGATTGGGGACAACTAAAACGTGTGAACTTACGACATCTTCGTGGTTTTTACTGTTTTTAGAGGTTTACGAAGATTTTTGGACCAAAGTGTTTTTAAATATTCAAAGCGCACATTTATAGTTTGTGTTAAGTGAGCATATACCTAAATTTATTAATTTGACATTTTACTAAAAAATTGTAATAATCCAGCTAACTTTTATTTGTTCTAATAAAGAGTAGGACCATTACTTCCGCTTCAATACATTTTTTGCCACCTATTTCACAAAACTTGCTAAAAGTCCATTTCAAACGGTACAAAAGTTGTCCGCAATCAGCTGATTGTGGCGTCACTTGGAAATACCTTATTCATTGTTTAATTTGCTAGTTACATAGATTCCTAATCCGGTCTATTCAAGGGTACTATCGCCTAAGGAGTACCAATTAGAAATACAATACACTTTTACATTAAACAAAAATTCTTTTGTTGTTAGATTACAATACAAATGATGTGCATGATAATTTAAAATATTTTAGTATTACAAAATATAATCAGTAGTCCAAACTAAATGTTCCTTGTTTATTTAATTTCCAATACCACAGGTTGTAAAAATTAATAACGTTATTGACCAGTTAATCTTTAAGCCCTTCATTGATATCATCATTATGTTAATTACCTTTTTAGTTCTTTTTTAGCCGAATTTACACAAGAACTCATTACGAAAACTACTATTTCCACCTCCACCTCATACAATTCATATTTTTACAGTATAAAGGTAAATTCTTGCTTTTCTTTCCAATTATTACAGATTTGTGTCTGAAGTAGTGACAGTGTGTGCGATTTTGTTTTTTGTAAGTTGTCGGGTACCGAAATACTTAAGCCAACGTTATTATAATTAATTTATATTCATCGAACAAGGTAAGAAATATTATTTATTACAGTACTGTTTCAATGAAATAACAAATTTTCCGTTTATCTCAGTAAGATGGAAAACGTGCTCAGCCAAAGGGGCCAGGCAAAATACTCCTGGGATGGATATCTCTACACCAAGGATAAAACCAATAAGGACAACACCATTCAATTCTGGCGCTGTGAACATAAACATGAAAATTGCAAGGGCAGGATATGGACCAATATTGTGGATGGTACTTTCAATTCAATCCGAAATCTGCACACATGCAGTACAGTAGGAAATGCTGCAAATGTTGTTTCGCAACAAATGAATACCACCGTAAAGCACCTGGCCACGACAACGATGGAAAATCCTTCTCAAATTAGAGGACGAATTTTAGGAAGTGTTTCGGCTGCCGTCAAAGGAATTCTCCCAAGTTCGAATGTTATGCGGAGGACCATTCAGAGAGTAAGAATAAACACGTCCAACGCACCGGCAAATCTAGAAACTCGCGAGGCAATTAACATTCCACATGAGTACTCGCAATACGAGTACAGCCCTACCAATTTTGAGATTTTTTTGTTGGCGGATTCTGGAAGAATTCAGGTTAATCCACAGCGTATATTGATATTTGGTAGAGAATACCATTCAACGTGGAGTGCAAGTATGAAAGAATTATTTGTGGATGGCACTTTCTTATTGAGCCCACCACTTTTCGCCCAAATATTTGTCATTTTGGCAAGTAAAGATAAGCACGAAGATAAGGGTCCTGTGTTTCCAATACTGTATTGTTTGCTACCCGATAAGACCGCAGAAACTTACCTTAGATTGTTCAACATGGTAAGAGAACTTTGGCCACAGTTGAATCCCGAAAGCATCAGCGTGGATTACGAATTGGGGATTCACCAGGCTATACGACAAATTTTCCCAGAAGCAGATATTTGGGGTGTTTATTCCACCTAGTAAAGAATCTTCGAAGGCATTTATCTTCTTGTAATCTCCTTGGTCGGTACAATTCTGATCCAGAATAGTAAGTATATTTCAGTGCGATAGCGTTGAAAACATAAAACATAGCAACAACAAGAACAACACAAACAAAAAAATATAAGCTCTATAATCTAGAATCCTAGAATCTACGTGTATATAGTAAATATCTTAATATAAAAATATAATTGAGATTAAAATGTACAATTTATCTATGTATATAAAAATATTCGTCTACTGTATAAAAGCAACAACTACTTAAATGATTCTTCAAAGCAATTTTAAAATTTTCTAGTATCATCAATGGTTTTAATTTCGCAAGGAAGATTATTAAAAAGTTTTACTGAGAAATGTAGAAAACATTGATAAAAAATAAGATTTTAGGTTTCTGTGCACGCAATAAATTGTTTCTTGTAGGGTAATTATGAATATCAGCATTTATTTTGATATGTGATTTGTTATTAAAATGTATAGACAGCACTCGAATATATACAAATTGATAACTGTCATTATTTTATGGTTAACAAATATTTGTCTGCAGCTTTCTTTCATTTTTAACTCGAAAATTATGCGAATTGCTTTTTTGCAATTTTAGTATATCTTTTAGACTACTGCAGTTGCCCCAAAAGACTATTCCGTATCTCAAAATTGACTCGAAGTATGCGTAATAGACCATTTTACGAGAAGGTAAAGAGCATATCCTTGTTAATTTTCGTAGACAAAATATACATTTATTCAATTTTGTCGTTATACTTTGTGTGTGTTCTGCCCATTTAAATTTACTATCAACAACTATACCCAGTAGTTTTTCTGACGAAACAATGTTTAGATTGATATTAGACTTATTAATTGAATTGGAAAAATTTTCGTTATTGCTAGCGGATAAGAAAGGTAACAAGGAAGTTTTCTCAAAGTTGATGATTAGACCATTTGCATTAAACCAATTTTCTAAAGAATGAATCGCAATTTTTGTGTTTGATATGAGTCCTTTAACTGAGTTACTTCGTATGATAACATTGGTGTCATCGGCATACATAGTAATAGGAAAGGGTATGTTGGCAGAGAGGTCGTTTATGTAAATAATGAACAGTACTGGTCCTAGTATTGACCCTTGTGGTATACCGTAACACACATATTTCGGTTCCGAGTAAACGTATTGAGTCTCTGTCTCATTAGTATATCTGATTTGAACTACCTGTTGTCGTCCTGTGATGTAAGTTTCTAATAAAGACAGCATTACACCTCTAATTCCGTAATACTGAAGTTTTTGTAATAGTATCGTGTGATTAACTAAATCAAATGCCTTTGATAAGTCGCAATTTAAACTAACCACTAATTCTTTTTATTAATACTTTCTAATATTGTGCTTAAGGATTGTTCTATGGCTGTAGAAGTAGATTTATTTTTGCAAAAACCGTGTTGATTATCGCAAAGATAGTTTTGTTTCTCAAAAAATTAATAAGCCGGTCTTTTAAGACATGTTCAAAAACTTTTGAAAGCGCTGGCAGTATAGTTATAGGTCTGTAATTGGAAGCCGAAGTTTTACAGTATTTTTTGAAAATTGGTATAACTTTTGCAAATTTAAATTCCTTTGGAAAATAACCATTCGTAAAACAAACATTGATGAGATCTGATAATGGACCACACAGCAACTTAGCATTGTTTTTGATGACTCTTATTGAAATATCATCGAGTCCAATCGAATTTGTATTTCTTATTTTAGATATCACAGCTTCTACCTCAGTTGGAGTTGTTGGGGTAAAGTACATGGACCTACTAGCCTTAATTGTATGTTTTTCAAGTTTGTTCAAAGCAGTATCCTCAATTGCTGCATTTTTAAGTATCTTAGTTGATAAATTTGTAAAATATTCGTTAAATATATTTGCTACACTGACTGGATTTTCTACTGAAGTGTCATTTATGTTTAAATTAATGTTTAATTGACTTTTATTACACTTGTTTAATTCTTTATTGATGATTTGCCAAGTTGTTTTTATGATGTTATTTGATTTAAGTAGTGAATGCTGCACTTGCATTTTTTTAGCTGTTTCGCAAACATCTTTTAAAATTTGGCTGTATTTAGTATAGTACTGCTTTAGAACATTATTTGGAAATTTTTTAGGCACATATATAGATTTCTTTTTTGTTCTCGATGAAGTTTTGATACCTTTTGTTATCCAGCTTTTGGATTTTTTAGTATTTTTTTGTTATTGGGTAAGCTGTGTAAAAGGCATTCTGTAAATGATCGTAAAATATCTGTACTTTCGAATCCACTGGAATATTGGAATTCTGTATAAAGTTCCAGCTTACACGTTCTAAGATACTTGTAAATTTATTGTTGTTTATGTTAGAGTATTTTCGAATGTAAATGTATTCAATAGAATAGAATTTGCACTACAAGCGAAAATGATTACTTCACTGGCATTTGTTCCACAAGAGGATGTAATTGCTGCAATTGCTGAATTAGAAGATTCTTTGCCAGATGAATTCGAACCTATTTTGGGATGGTTCACCAATAATTACATCGGACGACTGAGAAATAATGGAACTAGAATGCCGGCAACGTTTCCATCAGCGATTTGGTCTGTTTACTTCCGCACTTTGAATGGAAGAGACAGAACTAATAATTTCGCCGAAGCATGTCACCGTAAGCTGCAATTGGCTTTCGGTTCTGGGATTCCTCACCCAACATTATGGACCTTCATAGAAAATTTAAGGAAGGTTCAGACAACATATGATGCTGACTACGAAAGAGCAATAACCGGGCGCAGTGTCACAATTAAAAGAAGACGCTATGTGGAACTCGACCAAAGAATTTTAAATAAGGTGGCCAATTACAATAGGGACAATATAATCGAATACCTTAGAGGGCTATCCCACAATTATAATATGGAATAAGATGTTGTATATTATTGTACTTATTATTATGCATTGTACATGATGAATAAAATCAAAGAATTTGTACAATATCATGTTTTTTTACTTTCCTTCTTATAAAAATTCTACTTCTGCCGTCGCCAAGTATAGCATCTCTGAGTTGAAATGGCCGAGTTGACCATCGACGAGTTTCCGATCGCCGACTTGACCATCGCCGACTTGACCATCGCCGAGTTGACATCGCCGAGTTGATTCTCGCCGACATGGAATCGCCGAGTTGTCGCGTACCGATATTAAATACGTTATAGAGGGTGATTCATAACTATTGGGACATATTCTAAGAGCCGGTTATTTAGACCAAAATATGACCTTAATAAAATATTGCCGTGGAAAAAGATACAAGGCGTTAAATTAATTTTTTTTTTCATTTTTTGTTAATAATTTTACTATAAATTCATCAATTTTTATCAAAATCGGCAGAGAGGCATAACTTTAGACCAAGAATATTATTTTATGTACTATTTTAAATTTTGTCAGAGAGGGCATGATTTCTGATGATAAAATCGACTGATAACTTTTTTTGACAAAACTTTTTAGTGATTTTGATTAGAAAATATGACCTAAACATAACTTCAACAAAATATTGGTACTCTTGTTTAAACACGATAATTTCAACCGTTTCCGAGAAAATCGAGGTTAAACAATTCGTAGTCTCAGAAAGGGATTGCAAATATTATTTCATTTATTAAGAGTGTGCTTTGCATTGTCAGACAATTGTTACTGGTAAATGTCATTTCTTGTGAGTGATTTATTGTTACTGTGATATTCTAGTCGATTGTTGCATTTTTTAAAGCTACAATATTCTTTTTCTATTTCGCAATTTCTATAGCTTTGTGTCCGTATTATACACGATACGGAAATAGAGGCTCTTTCCGTACTGTTTTAGGGATTTTATAAATTTTAGTGTATAATCAAATAATTTACAGTTTTAATTTTGACGTAAGAAAATTAAGTGAAGTTTTGTTTGGTTAGATTTTATTAAGTAGATTTTAATATTCAAAAAAATTTAATGTTAATTTATGAAACAGAACTTAATTAACAAACAATATTCTGCCATCGACCGCGCATTTATGACTTACATTAATGTAAACAAAATTAATTTTAGTATAGGTAACTATACATACATATTGCCGTTTTATCTTCAATGAACTACAACATGAAAGTATAAATAAAAAATCTGTCGTAATTTGTAGCAAAGCAAATTTTAATAATAACAAATCGACATTAATCTACAATTGTAATAAATCTTAAATTTGTTCAGTGATTTTTAGACATTTTTTGTACTGTATGCAACATTCCAATGATAACGTTTAATAACATGTTAAGGGTGTTCAGCTCAACTATTTTACAAACTATTCTCTCACGTAGTTCTTCAATATTATTTACTCATTGTTCAAAAGTTAGATTCTTTAAGTAAGGCTGTAAGAAAAATCAAAACTATAAAAAGTAAACATTCCCACTTCTGAAAAGATTTTGGAGGTGAAGCGGAACCACTTTAACAAAATGTTTTTGTAAACTCTACATGCATGTGTTTGTGAAATTATAGAACGGTAAATGTAAAACCAAACTTCATCGATAAGGAGTCTTAAGCAAATATGTCTCTGATAAAAGTGTTGCAAAGCCAATACTTTCATTGAATATGTGCAGGATAATTGTCTCAATAAGTTGTTAAACTGCTTGCACACAGTAAGGATATAAATATCTTTCTTCGGTATGATGCGACAACTCATTATATAAAGTTCAACTTGTTCGAGATGTGCTTAAGTTACATCCATGATATATCAATCATTGTCAAACGCTTTTGGTGTTGTCTTTGTAGGTAGACCATTATATTGATTAAGCACCAATCCGTTCCCACAAAAAAATTTAGTCTTCTTGTTTTACTGTGATGAAAACTATTTTATTTCGACAAAACAATCGAAATTGAGTAATTTAATTCTCCATCAACTTGGTGAGCTTATATTAAAATACTGTTGGCAATAAAAGACGAAGCTCTCACAAAAGTAGAAAAACACGACAAATTGCAGACCTCCCTTCGGTCGGTCTGCAAACTTTGTCTTCGTGCGACAAAAAGTGTTGTTGTGACACTTGTTTTTCAATATTTCGAATGAAATGCCCCGTCACAATAATTTTACGAATCAAGAAATGCGGGATATGATTTGTGTATACACACAAAAAAGTATTTGCGGTCGTTCTGCAGCCAGAAGGTATGAATTTTTATATCCTGGAAGAAGGCAACCCAATCACAAAACTTTTGCAAATCTGTAAACCGGGTCATTTCACAATAAAAATCAAGGTAGTCGTCCTAAACAAATTACACCCAATCAAGAATATGAAATTTTAGTTCGAGTAGATGGAAATCCTACAGTAAGTTTACGTCATCTGTCAGCAGCAACAGTAGTTCTGTTCTGTCAACGTATTCTCAACAAGCATAATGATGATAGAAATTTTATTAAGAATATTATGTTCACCAATGAAGCGACTTTTACCAAAGGTTTTTAATTAGCGAAACAGCCATTACTGGGAAGAACTAAACCCTCATGTTTTTAAAGATAGACATTTTTAGCACGAGTTTAAATTACTAGGGCCATATGATCTGCCTCAAATTTAAATGAAGATTCTTATTTATTTTTTTGCAAAATACTTTAAATTATATTTTGAATAATTTGTCACTAGATATAAGAAGAAAAATGTGGTTTATGCAAGATTGAGCTCCACCCCATTTCCCATTACGTGTTAGAAATTATCTAAGTAAAATATTTCCTCAACGATGGATTGGCAGAGGAAGTGATTTTGAATGGCCACCAAGAAGCCTTCACTATAACCCGCTAGATTTTTATTTTTGGGGACATATGAAGTCCATAGTTTATGCCAATGAAATTCATTCAAGAGACGAACTCTAAAGAAACATACAAAATGCGGCTAATTTTATAAGTGGACAGAATAATTTTTTTTTGAAGTCCGTAAGTACTTTTTTAAAATAACTAGAAAAGGCATTGAAGTCGAAGGAGGTCACGTAAAACATTTAATATGAGTTTGCTCTTTTTATGTTAAATTATTTTTTTAGTTTGCTTTTTTCGTAAAATAGAAGTCTTACAAATCTTTCTAATATATTTTACTTGTAATTCCCTTCTGAGACTATGAATTGTTCAACTGACTTTTCCCCAGAAACGGATGAAATTATCGTGTTTAAAGAAGAGCACAAATAACAATGTGTAGAAATGATGTTTACGTCATATTTTCTAATCAAAATCATTAAAAAGTTTTGTCAACAAAGTTACTTGTCGATATCATCATCAGGAATCATTCACGTTGCGCCCTCTATAACAAAATGTAAAATAATACATAAAATAATATTTTTGGTCTAAAGTTATGCCTCTCTGTCGATTTTGATAAAAATTGAAAAATTTACAGTGAAATTATTAACAAAAACTGAAAAAAAAAATTTAATTTAACGCTCTGTATCTTTTCCACAACAATATTTTATTAAAACATATTGGGTCCTATTGTCATATTTTAGTCTAAATAACCCACCCTTAGCCTATGTCCCAATAGTTATGAATCGCCCTGTACAAGTAGTGGTCTATTGTTGAACTCGAATATGAACTCTCGAATAGACTAGGTACAACAATTTAATAATAAACTGTTATCAAAAAATCCAAAAAGATTTATATTACTACACGCACATTATTTAATTCAAATTTATGTTAAATGAGAAACTTAAACTTTTGACCACACGATTATAATGTAGACTCGCTTACCTCGAGAGCAACCGATACCATGTTAATTTTTACTAAACTTAACGGTTTTTACTATTGAATATTATTTGGTCAACTAATAAAATGAGCTTGCTTTCAAATTTTTAATGTTGCACTTTTTAAGGAAATAGTTGAAATTCGATTACAAAATTCCATTCGGAGATACCTACAAAAGAACAACTTTATGAAAGTGTTGTTAATAAAATTGGGCGGTCAGAACTTAATCAGTATTAAGCAAAATGTGTGTGTCTTACGACATCTCGTAAAAGCATTGACACGTATGATTATAGCCTATGCGGTATACAACTGTACCAAGACTTGTATACACCTCTGATGAGCTCATAATAAGAGCGAAATGCGGCATCAGGTGTTCTTTCGTTGCGTGTTATGCTTCTGTACAAGTTTTTACTTGGCTTTATCGACACACGTGCGTTTCAAGCATTAAAGCTGTTGCTTAGATAGCGATATGCACGTTAAACGCACACATGTCGTTATAATTAACTGTTGGCATTTTCTTAGTTTATACTAATCATACGTGTCAATGCTTTTATACGAGATGTCGTAAGACACACATTTTGCTTATGTTCATTGCTCCACGAGAGTTTAAAAGACCAACCGCCGTCTTGTACAGTTGTATACCGCACTTAAGTATACACCTCTGATGAGCTCATAATAAGAGCGAAATGCGGCATCAGGTGTTTTTTCGTTGCGTGTTATGCTTCTGTACAAGTTTTTACTTGGCTTTATCGACACACGTGCGTTTCAAGCATTAAAGCTGTTGCACACATGTCGTTATAATTAACTGTTGGCATTTTTCTTAGTTAATCAGTATTGTATCAGTGTCTTGTCTGTTACTTACAATACATTCATAATGTAAATTCTCAGCCGATGTTGTGCAACTTGAGCTATTTTCAATGGTTTTGACTATTAAAGCAGATTTTAACTGCACCAAGATGCAAGATTAATTCTACCAAAAAGTCATACTTAGGATTTTTCAAGTCGACACGCCGTTTTTGAAATATTTGCATTAACCAGATTTCTGTCCGTGTGATTCTTTTAAAAAGTATTCTTAACATTCCTCAAAAAATATATAAGATATTAAGCTGACCTTGATACTTAACATACCTAAATGTATTAAATACAATTAATCGTATAAGTTTCAGTAAATTAAATCAAACCAGTGATCTCGAACATTGAAAGTTAGTTTCTTAAACTAAGAAAACGTAAGCTCCCGTTATTTTGACCAAATAAAATAAATCAATTTTAATACACATTTTGTTCCTTTGTTTCATTTACGTTTTTATCCCTCTCAGTTTTAATTTAATTTAGATACTGACTTTCCTTATAAGAGATTGGGAATAATTAAACTAAATGATTAATTTTTGCAACCTTTCGCCTTCTAATGTTTTAATTGTCCTCATAAAATATACACACACATGACAAAGTACATTCCTTTGTTTCCTTTCAAATGCAAGCTTTAATTCTTCTTAGTAAATTCAATAACACGTTGAAAATTTTGTGGCATATCCCTAATTTTAGCTGTATGCGTCTCCAAGGTTGCTCTCAATTTTTTATTTGTACAGAATAAACAATAGAATGATCATGCTATGATACTTCACTTTCTCTTACAATCCAAAGTGTAGAGAACCTTTTTTGTGTAGCGGTGCATCATCGTGCATCAACAATGTGTTTATTCTAACATCTAATGATATGTTTTCAAGAATTGAGGTTAAACTTTTCTCAAAAAGTTTAAGTAATATTTGCCAGCAAGTCTTGTCCAATTATGATGTACAATTAGGTGATCGTTGACTATACCTATCCAAACATTTTTGCCAAATCTGTGTAGGTGAGATGTTGCCACAATTAGACGCAAATATTCATCTAACCATTTGTGATAATTATGCAAATTCACTTTATTTTTTGGAAAAATATGTACTCATAATCCTACGAGGATAGCCAGATAGTCAACAATAATCCATGACCTTTTCTAAGTGAAGATGTAAATTTGGTTCTTTCAAAACTTCCCAACAATTGGCGAGGAACACATCAAATTCCAACCTAACTCACTCGTACTTATTCATCAACTTTCCCTTTCTTCCTATGTATTTCAATTGGGTGTAAATTAAAGTTTGCGGGTATCTTTCAAAACTGTTAAAATTGAAACAAAACCGTTTTTGAGAAATTAGTCTTAGAAATTAAAAATTTCCTCGCTTAAAAAATTGTGACATGACATCAGAAGTCATATAAGTAGCCGTGATGAATGAAATGAAAGGAACTGTCAGTAGTACATATCACAGGTCCTTACTTACAAAACCACAGAAAAAACAAGCGTTTGCAGCAGAATTCCACATCGCCCCGATAGCGAAAATAAAATTGCGTTTTAGAAAGAAATGGTTCAAACAAAAGTTATATACAATAGAATTTCCAACAACTTTTTCGTAAAATTGATATTAGTGGAGATATTGTTACAACAATTATTGTCACGTGCTTGTTATATTTCAGTAATTGCTTAACGGATCAAAAAATAGTTTAAACAAAAGTTGTATATAATTAAATTATAAACAACTTTTTATATAAAACAAAAATATGTAAAATAAATATTTTTTAAATATTTACAAAATTTGAAAATCTGTGTTGGTTAAAAGCTTTTTTAACTAGATAGATTATGCCCAAAATTTAATCAAATCTGCGAAATTATAAATAAGGTCTACGTATAAAGTTTCATAAAAATCGGACGGATGGTTTTCTTGATATCTTGTTTACATACGGACGGACGGCCGGCGGTCGGCAATAAGACATATATTTTTTGGAAAAAATGAAAAAAAAGGGTGTTAAAATTTTCAGTTTGGAAACCGTCGCATAACTCCCCATCTTATTTATATGATGTGGAGTAAAAACTGATTGACAGAGCTTTTTCTGCAGCTGTAGTTAACAGTCAATTGGAAGAGTTAACCCTATGAGTACTGAACTAGGGAAAATATCTGACGTGCTTTTTTTCTACATATAACTTTTGACGTCATAACCAATAGTGTTGCGTTTCACTAAATATAAACTAGCTGAATTTTAAGAATCTTTTTAGGTGTAAATAATGCAGTTATAATTTTTTTATATCACGTATAAACTATATTATAATGATTAGAATGCGGTAACGCACAAATTTAATATCTCTAAAACACCCAATTAGTATTGGTATTTTACACCTTCAACACTCTAATAAGTAACGATAAACGGTTGGAAACGTAATTTGATGTGTGTGTCTTCTATTTGGAAATATTTCTTCATAAAGTCGAGCTGCTGCACGAGCATTGCAATTAGTATTGACACAAGTGAAGCAAATGTCACATTAAAAGCCCTCTGATTCATTTCTTTTTTATTATCAGTATGATTTTTTGGCAAAATTAAATGTTGAATGTAACAAATTTTAGCTTAATATCTTTTGTATTATTGGAGAAAATTGAAATTTGTTTAATTAAATCACTTTGTTTCTTGAAGAACCAATTTCAAAAAAAACGTTTTAAAGAATTTTATTATTATTTTGAATCATGCAGTCCCAATTTTGGACGATTTTATCATATATTATATCCACGAATATTAAATATTTAATAGTACATATTTACATATTTTGATAAAATTTCAAAAATAAATGATCTCTATATTTACTACAAAAATAAAATAATAAATAGTAATATAAATGCATTTTTAACAATTTTTGATGGAGCACCCCATATGATACCTTGTGTATTAAATGTTTATTTTTAAGTAGTATTTGAATGCAGTAGTTCCTCAACATTTGATCAAATAAATATTTCAAAAACTTACAAATAATTAATGTTTTGAAATTTTCAATTAATTAATAACAAAACGCAAGGGGATTAACATATCTCATTTAATGAATATCCAATACAGTAATTGGCAGCTGTCCGTAAACTATTTCCTTAACGTAGCCCAGCAACAAGTTAAGTTTAGTCAGTTCAGGCACAGAAAATGTCGTTCAGGGAGCAATTTCCTGAACCTAGAATCGACTCTGCATACACAATAAAAAGATATATAAAAATGAATAGGGGGAGGGGGCAGACCATCTTGTTGAAACCACATCATGTTTGTGGTTTTATTTCCATAAGACCAAAAAATTAAATTATATACATGGTGGCCCATTAGTGCGGGATCGGAATCTCACGTCTAAACTAATAAAGACAGAAATTTGAAAATTTATTTTTCAACGGCTTTCGCAGTGTTCTGTCTAACAAAAATATTTTGAACGTAGTATAACTTCCGGTTATACCAGAAATTACTATTAGCTTTTCTTGAAAATTTTAAATGGAACTTGTATCTATCTAACTTAGTAGTCAAAAAGAGCATAAAATAAACTATTATTTAATATCAATATGTATGCATTTGTTTTAAAACAATTTAAGGAAAATCATATTTTATTCCAAAAAATGAATTATTGAAGTTAGAATTAACATTATGGTAGGGGCTTTGACTAATCTGCACAAAACATGATTCAATAGTTTCTAGAAAATGAATTTAATAGGCGATGTTTATTTATTCGTATGGTATATTTTCATTATTATATTATGATGTAAGTATTATGTAGGTGACCCAGAAGATTAGTATAAACCTGTATAGTGTGGTGACGATACCGTGTACAATTGTGGATTGGTTCGTCTTAGCAAAGCATTTGCTTCAAGGTTTAGGGAAACCACGTTAGATCCATATTTAATAATATTAATTAAGTGTATAAACATTATAGAAGGTAAATAAGAGAATAAAATATATTGGCACAGCCATTGCGTGACGACATATAATGAACCGGTCCAAGCGCCAGTCACGACAATGACGAAAAATAGCAGGGTAAGAAATAGCAAACAAAAATAATAGAAAAACAGATAATCAGGATAGAGAATACAACACTTAAATTCAGATGTCCTTCAAATTAGTAAGCCATAATATATAGCTTCGTCCGTTAAGTTATGAATGTTTACAAATTCCCCACAATATATATGTACCGGTCTCTGCTTCGTTGCCACAGTTTTGCGATTTACTTTTGACCAAAATTTTGTTTTTTGATCAAAACCCGGGACTTCTATTTTTGGATCAACAATAAGATGTTTATTTATTTATTATTATTATTATTATTGTATTTGAATACAAGGTCACTTGACATAAGAACGAATTTTTCACAAAAAATACTTTCGTACAAAAGCGTTTACAAAACAGAACCGTAAACCAATACATTCTTCATTATTTTGATCAGATTCATCACATATTTGCATTAATAAACAGCAAAAACAAGTGGTCCCTTAACGTCTGAGTAGGAATAATAGGCCAATATCTTATTGGATCACGTTTCTTTGAAAATCATTTAAATTGTGAAGATTATTTAGATTTTTTAAACAATAATTTTACTTAATTTTTTAACAAATGTTTCTCTGGCTTTGTAGGAGTTATGTGGTTACAGCCGAATGGTGCTCCTCCACATTGTGCTATAGAAGTAACGATAGGGCCTAGAGCTACGCGACAAACCGACTATCAAAAATATAAAACACAAAGAATTAGAAATGTTTTTGCATCTGTCACCCCTGACATTCTTTAGAAGGTAAATAATTATTCTGAGCGGCGAATAGAAAAATGCGTAAAAGAAGGCGGTCGGTCAACATTTTGAGCATTTGTTGCGATAGTTTTCGGTGTATTTTAAAGTAAATTATGTTTTTAGTTTAACATAATTGCATCAATCCTTTGAATTTGTTAAATTTTGTTTAATTCATTTTAATTTGTTTTGAATAAAGTGTTAATGCTACTCTTGATTTGATTAAATATGAGATTTATATCTTTGCACCATTAGAACAAACGTCTTTTTATAAGCTTTTTTGCAATGTTTTATAATATACCTATAGGCTATAGCAATTGTTTTTCAAAGCTTGCTTTTATATCAATTCTATAATTTTAATAATTCATTTCATGGAATAAAATTTCATTTTTGCTAAATTGTTGTAAAATAAATGCACTTCAGAATTTATAAATCTTTCAGCCACATTAATAAACAATTTTCCTGTGTTTTTTTATGGTTACCGTACTATACAACCGGCTAGCAAGTAAAGCATTTCTATGAGCTTCCTTGTACATAAAGATCGTATCGTCTTTTGAAAAGTTCATGTTGGAAAAAATGTACTTAAACAATATATAATAAAGCACTAATATTATTCATAAACGACCAGTATTGTAGTAATGAAACTAATGTTAAAACCATAGATGCAATTGTTATTAAGACCTGATCTGCCTGATTATTATTTCTTAAGTTTTTAAACTTATTATCATTTAGTATCTAAGATTTTATTTAGAAGTCTAAATATAAATAATTATCAAGGTTGTGCACCGATGTTATTTAACCTCTATTCAGAGGAAATAATGAAGAGAGCATTAGACGATGAAACGAAAGGACTTAAAATTAATGGAGTGCCTATCAATAATATAAGATATGCGGATGATACGATCCTGATAGCTACCAACCTGAACGATTTACAGATATTGGTAGATAAAGTTAATACATCAAGCAAAGAGTTCGGACTGTCACTAAACGTTAAAAGACAAAATTCATGATAATATCAAAGCAGCACAAAACAATTCACAAATTCCTATAAATAATCACTCCATAGAAAAAGTAGACAGTTATAAATACTTAAGGACAATTATAAATGAAAATAACGACTGTTCTGAAGAAATTAAAACTAGAATAGGACAGGCGAGAACAACATTTATGAAAATGAAAAGAGTGCTCTGTGGCAGCGATCTCAGCTTGGATGTCAAAATCAGGATGGTGCGATGCTATGTGTGTCGGTGCTGTATTATGGTGTAGAGGCTTGGACTCTGAAGAAACTGGACACAAGGAAACTAGAGGCATTCAAAATGTGGTGGTACCGTAGAATACTGAGGGTAAAGTGGACCGATAGAGTAACCAACATGGAAATTATAAAAAGAGTAAAAAGGGAAAGGAATTATCATTACGGTAAAAAGCGTAAACTTCAGTACCTACGACACGTCATGAGGGAGAAAAGTACAACCTACTCCAACTGATATTACAAGGAAAAATTCAAGGGAAGAGAAGTGTAGGAAGAAGGCGTCACTCATGGTTGCGAAACTTACGTGACTGGTTCGGGTGCACCACAAATCAACTGTTTCGGTCGGCTGTGTCACGAGTACGTATAGCACTGATGATTGCCAACCTTCGCAGCGAAGATGGCATGTAAAGAAGAAGAAGAAGGTTGTTACATTTGAAAAAAACTGAAAAAATTACATTTCGCGTAAATGAAAGTTTTTACCTAATTATGCGTTTATACGAAAAATTTAACGATTATTTTAAATCTCGACTACAATGACTAATCGAACGTACAAACAAATTTTAAAAAATGTTATGATAGCTCTAGGATTGTAACTTCAAAGTTGACTCCTTTAGAATTAAAGTGAAAATATCTTTAGGATGGTGAATGATAAAGCAATACAATCTTACACTATTTTGCTTTTAAATGAGACAAGAAATCTAAAATAAGGTGAAAAAACGTAAGTTTGGGTTGGCATATTTTTGAAAACAATCTGTATGCACTTAAATATTGTAGGTCAACTGAATTTGTATTACCGTACCAAAGTTGGTTTTGATGTGTCCAATAGTTGAAGAGCAATCCTCCGATTACACAGTAAACACTCACCCTGTATAATAAATTTTTTTTATAAATTAGTTTTATAATCAATGGTATTAGTTAATACATTTATGAAAACATGATTGCTAACTGCATATGGTATGGTATCATTAGAATGCACGATCGTTCTAATTATAAATAATGCACATATATTCTACGCCGTCAAAGCCGTAAAATAATAACATGATTATACTGTTGAAAAAATAATAATAAACTACTACGCCAGATATTTTTAAACAGCAACTAACATAATATTTAACTTGCAAATTAAATTAATGTTAACGAGCTTCATGTTTTTATAATTTATTACAATCAAAATGTTTTGAGGAAAATTTATTTTGATAACATTTTGAGTTATGAATGTAATTATAACAGAAGTGGTTCGGTTGTACGTAGAATATTCGGATATTTTGCTTAAAGTTTTAAACTTTTACGAATATTACATTTTGCAGACGGTGCAGAAATATAAAGTTTACAAATTTAAGGATAAAAACGAATAGAATATTTTAGTAGCAAACATTCGAAATTATTTACATTTTTTTTGTAAATGAAAAATTTATTTTCGAATAAAAAGGTAAATTATTAAATATTATGATATTAATTAATTAATTAATTACTGTTGCCTCTAAAACTGTGTCATTTTTGTTATTGATCGATACCCTTTTTGAAAAAGCGATACTATATTTGATTTTTTTACAAAATCAGTTTTCTTATTTAACGAACCACACTTTCTCAGTGAGTTGTCAAAATTAATGCTGGAAGAGAAATTACTACTATACGAGGTCTGGCTATTAAATAACGAGACTGTCCGCGTAGACGGCGCCTTAGACGGATGGGGAAAAACGAGTAGTGTGTTGGGTATGTAAACTTGGATTAAAACTAGATGAATATCACGTGATGTATGACGTAAAATCCGTACCATACAAGTTTTTACAAAAGTGAAAAATACTACGAATTTTATAAGGAAAAATATTTTCGTATGTTGGTACACCTTTCCTGAGTTGCCGGTTCCTTTTTGTCAGTGTTTGAGGTTACGTGCGTTTGTTTACCGTCTTCGTTTTGTACATTTAAAACTGTTCTTTTCAGAACAAATATATTATTATTTTGCGACTGAAGGTGTTTTTGGTAACATGCCCGAAAAGGAGTTAGGAGATCGTGGCTATGAGTTCATAGCTTCCCTGAATGCTTTTTCGAGCAGGAACGAGTTGCAGGTGGTCCGTTTCTACCATTAGGTAATGTCCGGGAGGTATGTTTAAAGAAATAAGTCATTAAATAAAATACTTATAACTTGTTTGTAGCGAGTAGCAGCTGCGTTAAATATTAGTGTTTCTACCATACATAGAGCAGTCAGAAAAGTTAACGATGGAGTAACTGGTTCACAATCGAACAGGAAAATTTCTCGACCTGTAACTGATGTCGATAATTTCATGAAGGGTGCTATTAGAAATACAATTTATACAATGTATGAAAACTGTAAGTAAGAAAACTTAAATAATTCATTTATAAATATTAAATTAATAGGTGAACACATAACTGTGAAATTATTGAAACAAAAGCTCATAGCACAGGAACTTTTAAAGGGTGTGAAACTTCCTTGAACACCATTTTAAAAAATATTGATTCAAATATCAAAAGATAACCTCTAGAAGAGGTTTAATGGAACTGCCCGATGTTATATTAAAAACGCATACGATTTTTAAAACATTATATACGAATCAAACAAGAAGGCATTTTTGATTTTGTCTATTTAGATGAAACTTGGATCTACCAAAATGGAACAATTGGTCGTTCTTGGCAAGATGATGATTTAAAAAGTGTCAAAACGACAAAAGTTGATGGAAAAAGGTTAGTTATGCTTAATCTATTTATGATTTTAATTAACTTCTGTGATCACAGGTATATTGTACTTCACGCTGGCAATAGTGAAGGATTCATTCCGGATGCTGATTTAATATTCAGTTCCTCCACAAGAAATCCTGATTACCATGGAGAGATGAACCAACAAAACTTTTTACATTGGTTTGAGCACAAACTATTAAAAATTTAAATAAACCTTCAGCAATTATAATGGATAACGCCCCATATCACAGTACATTAATTAGTAAAGCACCAAACAGCTCGACAACTAAATGCAAATTCAAGAGTGGCTGAAGGAAAAAAATATTCCTTTTGAAATTAATTCTTTAAAGAAAGAATTACTACATATTGTTGACAGGTAAATCAATGTTTTTTCAAAAGTTGCATGTATGAAACTTTTAATTTTTAGAAATAAACCACCAAAAGTTTATGCAGTCGATCAACTGGCTGAACAGTATGGCCATAAAGTACTACGCCTTCCTCCTTACCATTGCATATTTAATCCCATTGAACATATTGGGGAATTACAAAAACTTATTATAATAAGCACATAGGAAGAGAAGGAAAATCGATTGAAAATTGTATTCATATGTGGCATGAAGCCCAATGTCTATACCAAAAGATGCATGGGCAAATTCTATACGACACTGTGAAGATTTGATTAAAAATGGTGGGATAGAGAAGTAGTGTTTGATGAAGGCGATATAGCTCCCATAATTATTAATTTAAATGAGGACAGAAGTGATTCCAATTGATAACACAGCATCTTTGTGAATTTAAAATAAGAGCATAAGTACCACTTACAAGGATTCACTAAAAAATTGATTTCTTTCCCGTGGAAATGATCAGCTGGCTATCCTGCATTGAATAGAGCACTCTTACATTGTAACGTGTTACATGATAAGTGATTTGTTACAAGGTATCGGTAGTATTGAGTTTATATAATAAAATTATAACGAGTAAGACTTTGTTTTATATTTTAAAGTGTAACTTCTTGCTGTTGTTCGAAAGTTCTACTCTGCTACTGGAATTACCATATCCCTAGACTGTTTCTATTCAATAAAATAAATTTTAAAATTCAATTACATAGTTAGAATTTCATATCCTTCAAACATTAACATAGAAGTGATAGAACATAACCTCATTAAAATCACTTTGACGAATTGGCAACATTGCAGAATATGACTTCATAAATTTCGATGACGTAACTTCCATCTACTTTCAGGATCACTTTAGATATCTTTTCTATGCACGTACCAAAACGAGTTTACGTCACTATTATAGTATTTGTGCAGTAGCGGTTTGAAACGAACGTGTTTTTTTTCTCGTGCTGAAAACCATGTGTGATGAAAACAGGAGCAACGTATCAATCTCAAATTTCGTTAAATTGAAAAAAAACTCCGACTGAGTTCTATAAATTGTTGCAAGAGGCCTATGGGGACAATTCTCTATGTCATGCATGTGTTTTCGAGTGGTGTAAGCGCTTCAGTAAGGGCCGAGAGAGCACTAAAGATGACCAGCGCACAGGTCGCCCTGTCACTGTTTCAACCCCACAAACAATGACCAGAATCAACCAAATTGTGTGTGCAGATCGTCGAATGAGCATCCGGATGATTGCCGAGGCTGTAAACGCCCATAAAGAAACGGCCCGAGTTGTGGAAGAACAACTCGTGGATTTCGCACCAGAATAACGCTATCTGTGAAGCAGTATTTGGCCGGTAAGCGCACTCCAGTGCTCGAACACGCGCCGTACTCGCCAGATTGGCAGCGTGCGACTTTTTTCTGTTTCCCGAATATAAAATTCTGCTTTGAAAGGACCTGATTTGAGTCGATGGAAGCGGTAAAGCAAAAACGGCAGAGTTCCTAAAGGCCCTCCCCAAAGAAGACTTCCAGCACTGCTTTGATCAATGGAAAAAACGTTTGGAAAGGTGTGTGGCAAGGGGAGGGGAGTATATTGAAGGGCAGAATTTAAATTTAGAATAATTTTTATAATAAAATCATTTTTCGTAACCAGTCTTGTTATTTAATAGCCAGACCTCGTATAATCATTGTCGTACATTAGCATTGGTTATTTAAGGAATAAATTTTTTTTTGAGGATGGTGTGGACTTAAAGTTTAACAATTTTTTTAAGAATTTTTTTTAGAACTTTAACAAAATCATTTTGTAAGATTAAGTAACTGATCACCGTAGCTAAAAAAATTTTATTCGTTTTGTCTTCGTTGTTAAATTAGAAACAAATTATCTATATTACAAACCAAAAACAATGAGAACAAAGGCAATTCAAACACGCCGTGTATTATAGTTTTGATACTTGAAACAACAACAGCAATAAAACAACAACCAAGCAAATAAAAACAATCTCTACAAATAATTTTTATTTTTGGTATACCGTCCTCGTGAGATTTTTGCACTTGAGCTCGCTCGTAAATCAACATTATAACTTGCTCGATATAACCTACTTTCGGCAATCATTATGAAAATAATTATTGTGGTAAACAAATGTTTAGCAATTTTAATCACTCCGTAATAATTTATTTCGTGAGATTAAAATACAAAGTGATGAGACAAATACTGAAATTTGAAAAAAAGAGTGCAAAACACTATTTGTTTACTCTGTTCATCAGTGTGAACACTATGATGAGAATGAATTCTAAATTAGACTAAGTGGATTCGATAATAAGAAGTACGTTAGATGATATTAAAACCAGTTACAAAATTAAATTAAAACGGAATGATAAGACCTTTACCAAACGCGCCCCCTGGAAAAAACGAAAAGTCTTGACTACGTAAAACAACACAGAATTTAAATTAGAGGAAATGAAGCGGTTCTGCTAGCAATCCTTTCAAAATGCATTAATTAATTTGAAATTTTGAGTAGGGAATAGTCCAAGGGTTAAAATCTATACTATGCCAAGGCGCGCTTTAACCCTGGGAATGGTTGCCACCTCATCATAGCAGTATTTTTTTTATTTTGATTACAGGAATTGATAAAAACAAATTCTAATGGCCATATGCGCCAACACAGCGATGCTGAAAAAAACTTAGATGCAATATTGTTTAAACCATAGAAACGGTTGTTTGTAAGCTTCGCCGGCTATAAAAGTACAAAATGTTCTATACATTTTTTTCATTGATATTTTTCGAGTTATTCACGATTGAAGGAATAGTCGGATTCACCGGGTTTTAGATATGACTCATTGCAGTAAACTATGATAATCGACGTGACACAGTTTTCTGTTTCTGTAAATAAAAATATCAGCAAAATACAATTGAGAAACGTATGTCGTGCCGTTTATTCTATGTGTAAGCAAGAAAACGTACGTCGAATAATTTTCTTTGTTTACATTGTCATAACCTTACATTCGTACTTCAAGTTGCCACACCGTTTTCGAATTTTTTTCATCTTTCCTTTATTCAAATCAGTATTTTTCAATACTAATCAATTATTATATCGAAGCAGATTAAGTAAGTAAATGATATTAACAATAAATGAATGATTATTATGATAGCATAGGAATAGTTGCAATGCTCAAAGAAATTGGAAACCGAAGCAGTCAATATGAAAGTAATGGACTATTTTATGCGAGAACGTGACAACGGTGCTGTATTGTTGCCTTTCACGTCAGTTATGCAGATATTTTATGAATTAAAAATACTATTTCATCTTACGGCTTGATTCATTATAGCGAACTGCAGAAGCATGTGGCGTTAACATAAATACTGTATCTTCGATTAAAAAAAAGAAATGAAGTGAAGGAAAATGAAGAACCTCTAGTGCCTAAACAAAAACGTAGGAAGTCAAAGTCTTGTGACGTTGATAACTTCGTGAAAGATGTGGTTAAATGTACAATTTATAATATGCATAATAATCGTGCTTAAAATTAGTTTTTTTTTTATTAGTAATTATGAATAATATAGGGCAACATGTTACTGTTGCAACATTGCAACATGAAATTGCTACCGCTGGTGTATTCAACTTTAGCAAAAGTGGACTCTTACATAATATTGGATTTTCCTTTAAACTTGATGATGGCAGACGTGGTTTATTTGAACAAAACCACATTGCAGCAAGTCGTATTAGATTCTTACTAGAATATTTTACTGAGAAGGATCTTGCATTGTATGACCCTGTATATATGGATGAAACTTGATATTTAGTAGAGGTTCACCAAAAGGAGTTGGCATGATGCTTCTAAACAAAGCATAAAGAAAAAGCCACTTGGAGAAGGCAAAACGTTTGACCCTGATTTTATACTTACAAGTAATAAATTAAAATTGGGTTTTAGGTTTATTGTTGTACATGCAGGAAACAGGAACAGCTTTATTTCTAATGCTACACTTCTATTTTCATCTAAATCCCCAAAAGAAGATTATCATGGTGACATGTGTGGAGATTTGTTTAAGAAATGGTTTGAAATGATTTGATACCAAATTTAACAAAACCTAGTTTAATTATATTAGACAACACCAGTTACCATTCAACACTAAAAGAAAAATACTCAATGCTTCATTGATGAAACAAGATTTGTGGACATTTTTATTAAAGCGTAATGTAATGCATGATTTATTAAAGCATAATGTAATCCATAATATTAAAACAAGAACTTTTACAATTAGTTAACGAAAATCCAAAACAGAAAATTTATGAAATAGATGAGCTTGCACTTAAAAACGGCCATAAGATACTAAGATTACCTCCGTATCATTGCCAATTTAAAGCAATCGAATTAATTGCAAGGAGTACTATAATAATAAATTGGAGCGTTGAATTCACAGTACACCGATGAACATGTACGAGAAGTGTGGAAACAATCCCTTGATAGAATACAAGGATGTATTGATATCTAGTTAGCCTAGACCAGTTCCTTGCATAAACAAAATATTGCGTTACCATAGCAACGAACAATAACTTATTAGAAGTGTCAGTGTAAAGTTTGACGTTAAAAAGTAAACCAGAGTCACGCAATAAATTAAATGAAAAAGTTGTCCACCGAAATTGTGAAAATCGAAAAATTGGAGTATCGAGCCATCATCAAGTACCTGTATTTAAAAGTGTTAAGAGGTAAGCAGATTTACGAAGATATGCTTAATACCCTTGGTGATCAATGTCCTTCGTATGCGATCGTCAAAAATTGAAATGCAAGCTTCAAAAGAGGTAAATTTTCCATTGAAGATGATGACCGATCGGGAAGGCCAGTTTCTGTGTAAGTCCCCGAAAATATCGATGCAGTTCATGACATGATTTTATCAGACCGTCGAATTGGGCTAAAACGGATATCTGAAGCACTGAATATTTCATACGAAAGCGTTCATCATATGGTTTACGTCAATTTGGACATGAGAAAAATTGCTGCAAAATGGATCCCCAAATGTTTGAATGTTGACCAAAAGCGTGCAAGGGTAGAAGCATCGATTTGAAAACGATGTAGACTTCTTAAACCAAATTGTTACTATGGATGAGACTTGGGTACATTTCTACGATTCAGAAACAAAGCAACAATCGATGGAATGGCGACACTCTGGTTCTCCAAGACCTAAGAAGTTTCGTGTCCAAAAATCTGCTGGAAAAGTTCTTGCTTCAGTTTTTGGGATTGCCATGGAGTAATCATGATTGATTTTTGGATAAGGGTAGAACAATAACTGGAGATTACTATTCGACATTACTGACCACTCTACGGGAAAATATTAAAGAGAAAAGACGCGGAAAGCTATCCAAAGGTGTTTTGTTTTTGCAGGACAACGCCCCTGCACACAAATCTCATGTTGCCATGCAAAAATTCGTGATTTAGGGTTTGAATTACTAGAACACCCCTTATTAACCCGATTTGGCTCCGTCCGATTATCACCTCTTTCCTCAACTGAAAAAAGTTTAAAAGGTCGTACATTTTCTTCCAACAAGGAGGTAATAGAAGCTGTGGGGTCTGGTTTGCAGAGCAAGAAAACATTTTTTTTGAAAGGTCTAGAGACGTTGCAGGTCTGCTGTAATAAATGTATCCAATTAAGAGGAGAATATGTTGAGTAATAAAATATTTTGACATTGAAATTTTGTTTGGTTCTATAGTAGGCTAAGAATTTTTCAATATATCCTCGTAGATGGTACATATTGGACGAAATGCATTCAACATGCTGAAAAAGAAATGGAGAAGTGGTGGGATATTGAGCAGCGGTTTGAACTTGTGGAACCCTTAATTATTAGTAGGTTGTAATGAAAGTTCAAGTTCGGAATATGGGGGTAGATGAATCTGATTAGATCGTATCCTTTTTTTAATTAGTTTTATGACGTTGATTGATTTTGTGTTACAATACAGTAACCACTCTGAGTAGATGTAGGAGTGTACAGTCGAAAAGTTGTACTTAAATCAAATAATTGTTAAATTTCAGTTAAATGGGGAAACCTCAAAACTAAAACGTTGCATTTAACACTAAAGTAAAATTACTCTTAAGAAGTATACGTGGACATCTTGTTCGCATACATTAATGTAACATTTCCAACTGTACAAATATATAAATAAATTATAATTATTATAACTTCCCACAACCTTTTATTCAATGACACAATTTAAAAAATGATGAGAAGATCAGAAATTTTCTGGTTGAAACAACAAATTTATGATTATTTTAATTAATTTTGAAACAGCTGATCAAAATTGAAATTGACAGATTACACAAAAATTTACAGTAGGAATTATTTATTAGTTACGACATACGAGCCTGGATTGATGCATACAATTTGTAGCGAGAGTCATACCTAAAAACCCGGTGGAATCCGAGACTTTATCAGTTTTTCATCGAAAAAATCAACGTTTTTAATCCTTTTTTACGAATAACTTCAAAATATGCATTTAGAGAGTAAAATTGTAGCCTATAAAAATTAATTAATTTTTAATATTTGCTGACCAATATGAATTGAGCTACGGTTTGTTAACGGTTAGCTCTTATTCTCAACAAATCTAATTACCACTCTAATTAAAAATTAGTAGTTGTTTCTGCAATTATCTGTATTTATGTATTACTAATAGATTCTAGAAGTTTGACCTGTTTAAAATGACTAATTTTTAAAAAATTGGGTGTTAAAACTTAAAAGTAAAAAAAGAATGTCTGCAATTTCGTAAAAAACTGCTTTTTTCTTCCAAATAACTCCAGAATCTTACAGGTACATAAAAAATGTTAAAAAATTAAATTGCAAACTTTTAAATTACAAACGTTTTGCTAGTACGTAAATTTTTGTATGATAAGTATTAAGGGAGATGTGGACGCTTACCACCTGTATTTAGGAGCAAGATCAACCTTTTTTGAGGTCTTTAAACACGGACAACAAAATTAAGGGTTTTAAAGAGATTTAATTTAAATTATTAAACATTGTAATGTTATAGGGGAGTGGTTTTTAAAGATTGACAAATAGCAAAGTGAAATGAATAATATTTTATAATAATATTCTTAAACTAAAACACTGTGATACATTATTTCATTATTTAGAATAAATTATTTCATTTTAAATTGAGCCATAATAGGGGTTAAATTTTTTTATTCGGTCATCATGGGGGTTAATTTTTGAAGAATTGAAATATTTTTGTAATAATGTTCCAAAGCCCAAAACAATCATTATTTACCAATGCAATTAATTGAAATTAAATTCTACTGACCTCCAGTTTTAAAATATGGTTCGATAGGTTTTGGCATTTTGCAGTGGTTTTCATTTCTAAAAAATAAAAAGCGCCCATTGGCATAATAAAGATTCTGAAGTGGAGGATAAACAATGCATTCTGAAAGGATACCAAGGTTTTTTTGCTTATTTTGAGCTTCATTTCCTGGACTATTATACTAGCGATACCGGAGACGGAAAGGATTCAAGAATTCAAATAATTAGAAAATCAATGCGAATGCTCCTATACATTTTTTTTAAAATTAAATGCAATCTCGATTTTGCAATTTATGACATTTTAAATACTACTACGATTGAGTGGCGCCCATAAACAGTGAAGTGCCAAACAACCCTGAACCACGAAAGAAAACGGCCGTTGCGAAGATTAACGTAAAGACGAAGAAACATAATTATAAGTTATATTTGTGGTTTGACGAGTTAAAGAAAAACAATTTTTCCAAACAATCATAGGAAAAAATTAATATACACTGTGTCCAAGATAAGAATAAACAGCATGGGGATGTTGAAAACGGTAGAAGATATAAGATTGCTCAAATTGCAAAAAGTTTGAAAAAGTTTAATAATAATTTTTGTTTTGAGATTTTACCAAAAATCAATTTTTTGGATTTTTATTTTTGCGTTTATTTTTAAAAATATTAAAATCTAAAACATTTTTCATTGACAATTTATAGCTTTAGAAGATGGTGCTTTCAAATGTTTAACATTTCATCTCGAGAAACCATCATCATTATTTTTTTATATGGCCGCATACAAAAAACACCTTGTATTTGATAGTGTTTTTTTATTCCAAAATTCAACAATGTATCACACATAATTTAGAATCTAATTTTTGTATGAAATCTTTAAATTGCCTACAATTTTTGCAATTTGAGCGACCTTGTACCGTTTTCAAGATCCACATGTTCATTCTTATTTTGGACACAGTGTATAACTACTAACAAAAAATTATAATGCACTGTATCAGAAATCACTTGAAATGATCAAACCATAAAGAAGTGATGAATGCAGTACGTTTCTAAGTGCAGTATAATTTAATGATAATTTTGAGCTAATTTATTGCTTTATTATTAAATTTTTGCTCCTACATATTCGCACCAAACTGATATTAAAAGTGGGGGTGCTGCATTTACCTTACGCTAGAATACCCACTCGTAAAAAACGTGCACTGAATACCTACCGTAAATATACAAAATCAGTGTGTCAAAAAAATTACTTGTGGCATCGAGTGTAGAATCTAAATTATGCGATAATTTTGGACTCTCATGATATCTTGGTTCCGAATTTTATGCTTCTTCTAAATGATCGACTTTATGGCGGTGCTAGCGTCACTTGTAAAAGTAAAGTACGTCAAAAGCTTTGTAAGATATCTTAGTCCTAATAAATTTTTAGCATAAAATTCTTGTGTATGGGTTGTACAATTTGGGTCTTATCATAACAAAGGCAGCACCCCCATTTTTAATATCACTTTAGTGCGAATGAGTAGAAACACAAAATTTGACAATGGAGCAATAAATTATACAATAAGTCTAGAGGATACTAGGTTCACATGACGTGACTTGAATCGGATTCAAGCATAACGATCAGAAAGCACCGGATGGTGAACAAAAAATGACACAGTACGTTAAAACATAGATTTAATTTAGGTGCAGGCGGTAGAAGAAGAAGCAAATGTGCTTGGTTACAAGCGCTAATACGATATCGGAATTGTTGCATAATTTCAGCTTTAACTCATAAAAATTGGTCATATTTAAATTCGAAAATCGTTCTTAATTTCTTATTATCCCCATCTTCTTTTAATATAATTCGTTGATTTTGTGAAGTTAGTGCCCCAAAATTCGTTCGAACTCTAAAAATTATTTTTTCAAAAGAATCGCGGAGATGAGTCAAGCGGAAAAATGAAGAGTGAACAATTTAACAAAAGTTAAATACATTATAGTCTACCTTCATGAAGTCCCAGAAAATCCAAAGAATAAAAAATGTCATCCTCAAAATAAAAGCACTACGAGACATACAAAAATTCGGACGGTAACTTTCAGAAAACTAAACTTTTTTCTATAAAAATTCATTTAATTATGCGCATTATCACTGTGCAACTCACGCATGCAAACTTTCTTTTTCTTATCAGAAATAATTGTTATCGCAGGTTGACGAAAGTTTTTCGAAAACAAGTTCAATAACACTATTTAACCAAATATTTTTGTTATCATAAATTATATAAAACTTAAAGAATTAATTATGTTAGTCGGAGATATTTTTTTAATTAAAACTAAAGAAATGAAAGAAATAAAGTGAAAAATTAATAAAATTAAAATTTGATCATTCACCAATGATTGTAAAAGGCAAAAACTAAAAAAAAAACAAAATCGGAAAATCTCTAAGAATTATAAGTACTGATTGAGTTTAGGTATAGGAAAGTTAGTACTTATTGATAGCGAATACAATTTAACATAATAAAATGCATTGTATATAGGGTGCATCGAAATTTGAGTTTCTAGTACTAAAAACTGGTTACAATCAAGAAAAAAAATTAAAAATATAGTATTAGATAGATCTAAGTTAGTGTCAACTTTTGGAAGAATGTTTATCTCTATCCGTTGATTCGTTCCCACTATAGAATTTTAAAGTTATACTATAATTAGATGAGTAAAAATATTTTAATATACCGTATAAAATGAATTACCATTTTTTCTTATATTTCTTTAAAATGTGCTTTCCCTTCCATTTCTGTACAATGTTTTTAGGGAGTTCTTTACAGCAGAAACCACCTATTAAATAATAACTGTACACAGTTCAAAACGTTTGCAGACAAAACGTTGCATCTGAACACTAAAAATGTGCAGTTTTCAGAACTGCGCGGATACGACACAGTTGCAGCGATATCATAAGTTGCGAGGCATAGAAAGGCGAAACGTATAGACGCTCATTCATTTTTATATACCTTTTATTTTTGGTTTTGTTAGAAATGTCAGATCTTCGACAATGTACTTGGGAGTTTCATACTCAATTTATTGGGTTATATGAAAGTTTTTCATGTATTTGGCGTAACAAATCAAAAAAATATAGTGACAGAGACAAAAAGAAACAGGCACTAATTTTGGTGAAAAAATTTAAAGAAATTGATGAAACCGCAAACAGGAAAACGGTTGTAAAAAAAATAATTAATTCCTTGGGAATGGGAAGATTATTACGCAAAATATTTCTTTGCCGGTGGCTCAGCGGCCTCAAGGGGTAAGAAGCGTCAAACTAGCGTTTTGAAGCGGGCGCCACTAACTTCAAAAAACTAAATAACTGAAATAAAAATTTGCACTAACAAGACGAAGTTAGAATTTCTGGATTCTATAAAACAAACAAAAAGGCAAAAAATGTGCTTCGCAGTCACTACTAAACCAGGTAAAATAAGAGAATAACTACATCGTTACTACATTTATAAACAACAAAATTAACTCTTCCAGAGTAATAACCCGAATAACACAAAAATAAATAAATAATAATAATCCAATTAAAAAAAAATAAGTACAAAACGACCTACGCGCGAAGGTAAATAAGGAACAAGCTTGTTTCTACCGCGTATCGGATCACAATCCAAAATGAACTAAAACTAGATAAAATAAATAATTAATTTATCACGTTGACGTTTGTTTTCTTATTAACATGATACGAGGCGATATGGCCATCCCAGCCGTTGGCGTTGGCGGTTCAAAAGTTACGACACTGTACCCGGTACCGTACAACCGGTGGCAGTTTGTTTACTACAGTGGTGACAGAAGGTGAAAAATCGAAAGATGTTGATACCATTTAGATATTGATAAGGTAACGGCACCGTACAATTGTAACAAACTTACTGAATTTCAAAAGAAAACGCAGTACAAGAAATACAAAAAAAACTAAAACCGAATGCTTTAATAAAACACCGAGGCAAATATTTATTACTTACCCTAAAGGTATAATTCAGGTTTTAAGGAAAAGTATTTGCGAGGAGCAGTGACATCCTGAAATTCAGAATTTTTAAATTGATAAACTGAACCGGCTTCTAGTCTTTGATCAAATCACCGATTATCACAACAACTGATAAACTCACCAAAGACCATCCATACACACTTTTACTTACTTTCATAAAAATTCAAGACTCTTTATCCTAAAATTGTCATCTAAAATTGTACAGGTCAAATATGTGACCTCCTTGAAGAGAAATCATTTTTGAATTTTGTGAACCAACATTCGCCACACTAATATGCAACTTAACGTACCCTTACTCTACAATAAAAATAAAATGTAACAACTCCTCTTCCCGAAAGAGGTTTATCTCCACTACCCTAAATCGTAGAATACTACAATTATAAACGACACCAATACAATAATCAGATTCGCCTATTTGGTATTTATGAGGCCTGCGACGATGATCATACCATGATTTAGAACGTTTATGAGCGCCAATGAGATATCTTCAAATACTTTATTGAGTTCAATTGGAGGAGAGTAATAGGAGTCGATTCTAACGGTGGTGATGCTTTGAGCATATTGAGAACCAACCACTATATGTTCTCTACCAAAGCGAAAAAAGGAGTAACTCCAATTGTTTCATGAACGGACGTCCGTACCGCATTGGCTATTTTTGGAAGCAATTTATCCCAAATCTTATGATTATCAGTGATTTATGAGGACAACATCGTGTTTATGACTCGCTCGGTAGAGTTTGCCTAAGGATGGTGCGCTCTGATTATACATAATCTGAGTATAGTAGGCCTCACACAACTTTTGAAATTCCCGACTGCAAAATTGAGTTCCATTATCGCAAATCAAAAGTAAGAGCGCATCATTTTCCAAATGACCTATGATTGCTGTAGAAGTTGCTTGGACGAAGGGAAAGAACAACGAAAATGTAGTAAAATAATCTATTACTACTAAAACATAACTATAGCTTTAAGAACTTTGCGGCAAAGGACCAATAATATCTATACTAATTAACTGTCAAGGTTTATACACATGTACAGGTGGACGGGACCCCAAGGAGGGGATTTTTGTTCAAGTTGGTGGGATTGACAAACGGCACAAATGCATACGTCGTCTCGCATTTTTGACCAATAATAGAGATTTTTAATACGTTCAAACGTTTTTCTTACTCCGCAATGGCCCAAAGTTTGAGCGTCATAATTTTGCACCATTATATTTTGTCGGTCCCTTTTGGTACAACGTACTTTCAATAATCATTTTTATTTCTGAGTTCCGGTTAAGGCAAGCGCACGTATTTATATAGTTTAGAGTTAGTAACTCCCAAGTAGGATATTTTTAACGGGTCTTCATCAACTTCTTTGTCATTTTAGTAATCCATCTATCTGGAGTGTTACTACTGTCGTCTGCAATTTCAACAGGCTCGACACTGATCGGGACAACAAATCTGGCACCACATGCTCGGTTCCTCTATGATGAATGAGATCAATCAACTGCTGCAGACGCATTGTCCAACGGGCCAAACGACCGGTAAGATCCTTTAAATTGTTCAGCCATACTAGCGAATGATTCATTTATTTATTCGTATGGTACATTACACAAATATTGTATTGTGATGTAAGTGTTATGTATGGTGTCCCATAAGATCAGTATAAACCTGTGTAGTGTGGTGACGAAACCGTGTGCAATAGTGGATTGGTTCGTCTTGGCAAAGCATTTACTTCAAGGTTTAGGAAAACCACCAAAACCTAAACATGCCAACCCTTACCCACCCTAGTGTTCACATGTAATAATATTAATTAAGTGTGTAAACATTATAGAAGGTAAATAAGAACATAAAATATAACAGCACAGCGAATGATGATCCGTTATAACCGTAAAGTGGTATCCTTCCAGACAACACCGTAGCTTCTCAATTGCGTAAATAACCGCTAAACATTCGCGCTCTGTTGTAGAATATTTTCGATCAGTTTTTGTTAGAGAGCGGTCCAAATAAGAAATCACTTTTTCCCATCTGAACGTTGCTGAGACAGAACAGTACCAATTCCGTATGCGGAAGCGTCAGTTTGAACTATAAACGGCAAGTTGAAGTCAGGGCAATTTAGTATTGGAGCAGAAACTAAGGATTTTTAATTGGGTTGAATGATTTGTCACAGTCTTTTGTCCATTTCTATTTGGTATGTCAGTAGAACAAAGCTGTCATAGGTGCGATAATAGTGGAAAAATTGGGAATAAAACGTCTATACCACAATGCTGTACCTACAATCTCCCTCACGTCTGTAATACTTGAGGAACTGGAATTTCTAAAATCGCTACTTTGTCAGGGTCTACATGAAGTCCTTCACAATTAACCACGTACCCAAGGTAACTAAGTTCTTCACGACAAAATTGACATTTTTCTCTAGAAAGAGTGAGTGCAGCTTTAGTCATTCTTCTTAATGCCTTTCAATTCCAACATGTAGCTGGCATTGCTACAGAGCGATCGTTATCAGGGAGCAAAGTCCCATTGTGTATGTCTTCCGATGACATCGATGATTCTAAAGGGACGACTCTAGGTCAATGGTAAGCTAAATTTAGATCCAAAGCTTGCGTTGGAGGGGGCGGGGGTTTAAATTTTGCAGTACGTACTCGTACGTCTTCAATATGTCGGCAAACGCGAACTGATTCCGTTAAACTATAGATTTCAGAAGGGCAATTTTGCTTTGTAAATATGGCAGTAGATTACGTTTTATCATGACTAGTCGAGTGAATTCCGAGGGAGAATTTTCTACACACGATTAAAGAGGTTTTGCATCACGGCCACAAAAATACTACACTGCTCGTCAATACCTTGAGTTCGATTTCGAATCTCATCCATTAGGGAAAATTCATAATCTCTAGGAAGAAAAACTAATTTTAATTGTTTCACTAAATCATCCATAAAAATAAAATGTATAAACATATGTACCGTGTGGCAGCTCTATTTTTTGCAACGTTTTCATTCCGGTTTAAGACTGCATAAACAAAACGTACTGCAAAACGTCTGAACCAGGTTTAAAATTCACACACAAAGTTAAAATCAATTTAATTAAACCCACATCAATTCTATCAAATAAAATTTTAAAATCTTACCTCTAAAGCTAAAAAAGTGATGAGAACGAAGTAGGAGATGATAATTAAATAAACTTCATTCATCGCTGGTCGAGATAAATTGTTAAAAGAACTGTAAGAAAAGTATGTATTGTATTACAACGAAATTTAAATAAACTCTAATACTTACTTCCATAAATAACTACGCAAGTTCCAGAAGTACATAAAAATCCTAGAAGCTTATTAAGTCTATCGGATGAAATTTTGTTTTCTTTTAGGAAGCAGATCGACGCTTGTTATTATAAAAAGCCCGATACAAATAATAATAATAGAGATATTAGACTAGTCATATTGCTTTGATTCATTTTTTAGAAAATAACGTTGATATAACATTTCTACCTGTAAATGGTCATAAATTTTATCAATGAAAGCGTAAAAGATATAACTCACCTGAGGATCAGTAAATTGGAGGTGTTTTACAAATGTTCTTAAATAACTTTTTAAGCTTATATAATACGGAAGTGTTTGTCTGTTGTAATGATGCATTTGTAACGAGTTGTTGACTTCGGGACAATCTTTTGTCAGAATTTGACGAGGGAGCTGTTCCATTTTCTCGAACAGTTGTCGATCGTAAACTTCCACCAACCTAAAAATAAATACGAATGTTAATAACAATAACAAACTTATGAAAAAAAATAATTAATTCAATGATAAACAATTTGTAAATGAAAATTAAAAATTAAAAAAATAGTGATTTATTAATAATTGATAGTATTATCAGTTGATACTGTTTTCTTGTATGAAACGGACTTACGGTAAATAATAACCTTTCAAATAACTTTTTGAATATTTATTTACCTTTAAAAATACACATAAATTGTGAAAATCTTGTATTGCTGGACCCTGTTTCATATATGATAAAAATTGATACCTAGTATAAAAGGAAAAAAATGTGAGAACAAGCAGATTAACAAAACATGAAAAGATTTTTGATACCGAATCCCATCAACTTACTCATTTCCTGATGTCCGTTACTTTTAAGACATCTTGTACACTCATGAAATTTAAAACTTGGACACCACAATTTCTGTAAACAAAAGTTTGCACATTGTGAAGCGGGCTTAAGGGTATCATTTACAATTCTAACAGCAGGTAGTCTCAGCAGGGGTTATCTTATAGAAGGACTGTAGAATGAATCATTACACTAAGCACGTTTTAGAAAATAGGTAATTTACGTTGCTTACTTAATTTTTCTTTTAAAGAATATATTTGAAGGTATCGCTAATTAAACACCATAGCTCGATTAATTATCGAATCAAAATTTTGTTTAGGAAATGTTTACAAAATAAAATTAGAAATAATTTTGATTTAAAAACGTCTACAAGCAATAACTTTTAAATTAAATCAAAAACTAAACATGGTTATTTGGGTTGACTGATTATTACTTATTTTTAAATAAATCTAACCTACTAATTATTGTAAGTTATTAAAAAAATCATTAAACTCTCTATTCATAATATTTAGTCCTTACAAAATGTATATTTTATGACGTTTCTATTTTTTCTGTAGTTAATATAAAAATGAAAATAAAAACTAAGGCAATTCTTATTGTCAACGTATATATTTAGTTTTTGACAAGAATTTATTACATAATTATAATTAAGATACCAAGTTATAGTTTAAAATTAAATGAAAACTTTTTTTAAAATAAAGGTATTACTATATAAATAAATATAAGAAATCAATAATGGGTGTGACCTCCATTATTATTGATACATTCTTGGAGGCGGTATCAATGGCTGCAATTAGTGCATTACGGTTTACTGGTATAAAATTTGGCCCTTGTTGTCTTCGGATAACAGCAAGTATTCGAGCCCAAACATTTTCGATAATGTTAAAATCTGGGCTTTTGCTGGCCAGGGTAACAGCTCCAAGTTATTTGCTTGTATCCAGTTGCGCACAACCTGCGAAGTATAGGGTCATCATATCCCGATAGTTAATTATCGAATGTTCCAAGAAAATATGTGTAAATAGTAAATGGAATCTACTAACGTAACGTTAAGTCGTTAATTATAGTTACATAACTCTCCTTTCATAAAATATAGTTCATCGCAACTTGTCGGTTTTTTCTCCGACATCAAAGAAAATGCACGCGAATGCGTTTGCAGGTTTGGACGAATCTAAACAAAACGGCGAACAAACTTATGCGGGAGAATTAAATTATTTATTTTTGTCCTCCCTTTTGTGGGTTTGTTGTGTGTTATGTATGTAATATTATGGAGTTGACAGAAGAAAAATGTTTTAAATTAATCAGTGTTTAAGAATGCAAAAAAAAATGATGTCCCTATTAGCATCATTTGGGCGGGAAATTTCCAAAAAAAAAAAAAGCGAAGTAAATTATAATTTTTTACTCTTCTTTGTGCGTAAAAATTTGGTTGGCACTATCTTCTTGTTTTCCGCAATTTTCTCTTCTCAATAATAAATATATATGAACTGAAAACTACTGAAAATAATTATGGAATTGCACTTAGTTTTTATTTTCACTTTTTATATTAACTACAGAAAAATGAAACGTCATAAAATATACATTTGTAAGGACTAAATATTATGAATAGAGAGTTTAATAATTTTTTGTAATAACTTACAATTAGTAGGTTAAATTTATTTAAAAATAAGTAATAATCAGTCAACACAAATAATCATGTTTAGTTATTGCTTGTAGACGTTTTTTAAATCCAAAATTATTTCTAATTTTATTTTGTAAACATTTCATAAGTTATTTATTGAATTTAACAGATGATTAAAAATACTCTTTTATTCTGCTGCCAATAGCAACTGGTTGTGTAAAAAAGGGCAAACTTTAACCTTAAAAATAGACACAAGTCTAAGTTTACTGATCTTTAAATAATATAAGGAACTAGGTACTATATATTTCACAGCTTGTATGTGAAAAATAAATAATTAGTTACAATAAAATGTATTATCTCTTTTCCTAAAGAAACAATGTATAGAAAAACCAATTATGTTACAGTAATTTTAACTTCAACCACAGATAACATTTTATAAAATGTTGGTTTTGAGTTCTTTTCACACTTGTTACAGCCACATATATGATAACTTTTTAAGTTAAACATATGGACATAAGTGATTGGTCACACACTTCCACATTAAAAGTGATAATTTTACAGTAAAACATGCTCAGTTTTATACCATCACGTATCAATCAAAATTTTAATCTGATATGTATATTTTGTAATGTCAAATACATGATGTTTTAAAATTCAGTACAAATATTTAAAAATGTATATTTCCATTTTGCGTCGCTTACAGAGCTATAAAAACACCCAAATGAATTTTTTATAGAAATAGAACAATTTTTATTCCGAACGGTGGTAACACTGGGTAACACGGATTTGATATTAAACGTCAAAGCTTGTTCCCTAAATTTAAAAAGTCGCAAAATTTTATTTTAAAATCAATCTCAAAGCCCAAAATAGAAAAAAATAGTATAAAGAATTGTTTCAAAAAGACATTTTAGCAACTGTACTCTTCTTATAAAATGCGTCTTCTAAAATTAGTTCTTTAATATACTATTTCGAGAAAAATTACTTTTAAAAATAAGAAATGTGTAGAACTTTCAAAACAGTAATAGCTTGTTAATTTTAAGAAAAATTAAGTAAATGTAGCTCAAAGGGAGAGTTTAGGACACGTGTATAGAAAAAATACGCCCTTAAAATATTTGTACTAAATTTTGAAACATCCTGTACAATATCAATTAACAGTAAATTGTTTAATTATGTTGTTACTTATGCATAATAAGATTTTTAAATTATTAAGTGTAACTTATAAATTTTATAGTTTTTTTTAAACAAATGCTGTATTTCTTTGCTGCTCCAGAAATATTGAGTAACTTCAAATACAACAGTTCAAGAAAGCAAAAATCATTAATCTATAAAACTTTAGAGTTACCTAAGTGTTCTTAAAAAGTTAGAGAAGTAGATAGCTAGCACGAAACTTTCTCAATGTGAATTCATTCAGTTTTAAATAAATTTAAAGTTTTACAAACATTCTATGAACAAATAGCGTATATCAGTCAGTATTAAAAATTTAATTAGTATTTTGTTGATCGTTTAAAGTTTCAGTGTCGAATAACACTAGCACTAGCTTCAAAAAAGTATTTTAATGAAAACTGCCGGTAATGTATCAGTAAAGATAAAGCTTAAGCGTACTTAGTTCGCTCTTTTGAATACCAATTTCTAAAGACGACAAAAGGATTCGACAACCAAAAGCACCACCGCTTATGCTCACATGAATATTCATTACAGAGATTGTGAAAAGGAACAAATTCACATAAAAGCGTCTTAGAAGACAGAATTTAAGGATGTTTCCTAAAGATTTTGTATGTACATATTTTCGATAAAAAACTCAATATGTTTTAGTTCTTCTTTTTTGATCAAGAGGGATAATTCATAATATATGTTGATTTATGTTAGTTAATTTGAAATATGGTAATTTTATGTTAAACTATTACATAGCAGAGTATGTAAATTTATTATTCTATGAATTAATATACTTGTTATTATTATTAAATGTAAATAATTTCATCAAATAATGAAATATCATTTTAATAAGCAATATTTTTCGCATTTGAGAAATGTAAACTTTAAGTAGCGCTTACGTTTTGGGAACATTTTATAATATTATATGGAAACGTAAAATTAAAAATGTTCAATAACTTAAAATGCAGTAAAAGGTAAAAAAGAAGTTATCATGACTCTCCAAGTGAAGGGTATGTGCTAATGAGGTTGATTAGGAGTAACTATAGAAGAGTTTTGTAATACGATAAAGCTTGGGCTTTATTTTCTGAGTAAGAAATTTTTTTTGTAAATTTTACTTTTTGAAAAACTGCATTTTATCAATTTTTGACGTTGAAATTTTTTAGTTGATAAATTAAAGTAAAATGTGTGTCTTGCGACATCTCGTGTGAATAGTATAAACTAACAAAAAAACCAACAGTTAATTGTAACGACATGTGTGTGTTAATTAATTAAGTACAAACAATATATGTTATGAAATTGTGTTATAAACGTAAAGAAAACAAACATTAAAATAACAAGCAAGCAAATGAATAAATACTCTGTAACACAAAAATGCAAAACCAAGAAGAGGTAAGAATTTCTGAACTATAGTAATGGCAATCTTACTTTGGTTGTACGTCATTAAAACTAGTGACGTATATGGCATAAACGTTGTCGAAGTTGCGCACAGCTGAATAACTTGTTTAACTAAATTTTATAGGTTAGAATTAAAAATACACTTTTGGAGGTTTTCTTTAATAATTTTTTTACTTATCATTTTCTTTCTTCATTAATATAACATATAAAGAAGATATTTGTGCATTTTTCCAAAGTAAGATTACCATTACTATAGTCAAAAGTGGAAATTGATGAAAATTGTATTCAAAATAATCCAGTTTGCCGTTTTACTTGTTGCAAACAAAATCATGACGTGTATTTCTTGAGATATAAGTTGATTTAGATATTCTTTTGGTTGTAATTCTTTTGTTGTTGTAATTATTTTTGCTTTCTAACTGTACCGGAAAAAATCTGGCCATCAAGACCCTATTGGACACTAAGGTATAATAAAGGTACGATATTGTTTATGTGAAGATTGTTTTAATTTAAAGAAATTGCCAACCGTCGTAATCCAATTAGTTACCAGTTTAGGATTCATAGAAGTTGGTGTTACATATACAGGGGTGGTCCAGGTTATAGTAGCAATAATTCACCATTCGATAGTCCATCGGAAAATAAGTCAATATACATTCTTTGATTTTTTCCAAAAACGCTCTGCAAGAAAGATACAGCCCTTCAAAGTTTAGTTTTGAAAATCGTTTTTTTGTCATAACTCTCAGGCCATTGAAGCGATTTTAACAAAATTTGGTAGAAGTACTTATGTAATAGACACTCATTACTTGACAAAAGTAACTTTTGTCAAAACTGTCCAGTTGCGTAGATACTGGGGGGGGGTGTCACTTTTCCTCCCCCATTTTCTAAGCCACTGTCTATTTTTTTAATTATTATTTAGTTTAATTTCTAGATTAATTTAAAAAGAAAGTCACTCTTGTAAAATTTTGATTGGAGGCTCGATTTACGAGATAAATGAATTTAAGTAACCATTATGATAATATGACCCTTGTCAGTATTGTTATGCTTCTGGACTCGATTTAAAGTGCTGATTATTGATGATGATAATAATAGTAAAAAACGATATACTCTAAATAAATCGTAATGACAACGTTTTAATAACAACAATTCACAAATAATTACATAAGACTTACAAATACATTAATGTAACAACTGTTCAAAATGAGAACCGTTGTTCTGTATGCACAATTGGCAACGTCTAATGATAGACTGGCTTAAACTTAATAGCACGTCGTGATTGATTTCTACACACGCATTCTGGATTCTTCGTAGAAGCTCCTCCCTCGTGGGCACAAGGGTCGCATATATTGTGTCTTTGAGGTAACCCCATAGATAGAAATCTAATGGAGTCAAATCCGGTGATCGCGGCAGCCATGCAACTGGACCGCCACGACCAATCCATCGTCTTACAAAATTTGTTTCCAGCCAGTTACGAACGATTCTGCCAAAATGAGCACATTCCCAATAACTTTACGATGTGGTTGTTGTCTATTAGGAAATCGTATTCAATATTCCTAAACTGATTGCAACGCGTTACCATCACAAAATCCATAAACAAAGTGCATACCGGCGTATTCTTGATTAGTGAATCGAAAAAGCATTTTGTTGTTTTTAACGTTAGAAAATACTGACAAGTGTCATACTATCGCCTACTTCATAACAGTTACTTCCATAGGTACTATTTTAAAAGTGTTTTAAACTTTTTAATTAATTTATCTCGTAAACCGAGCCTCCAACCAAGATTTTACAAGAGTGACTTTCTTTTCTAAATCAATCTAGAAATCCAACTAAAAGATCATTTTTAAAAAATAGGCAGTGAGCTAAAAAATGAAGGAGGAAAAATGACAAGGGGGGGTGTCATTTTTTTTGACAATTTTTTGTCAAGTAATGAGTGTCTATTACATAAGTACTTCTACCAAATTTTGTCAAAATCGCTTCAATGACTTGAGAGTTATGACAAAAAAACGATATTCAAAACTAAACTTTGAAGGGCTGTATCTTTCTTGGGGAGCGTTTTTGAAAAAAATCAAAGTATGTATATTGACTTATTTTTCGATAGACTATCGAATGTTGAATTATTGGTACTATAACCTGGACCACCCTGTATATCTAATACTTTTTGAGTGGCTTCTTATTGCTGACACACTTTCCCTCTGCAACTTTTCTCAAAACTGCTGCTTTTATTTTAATGCCAAATTGCTGTAATATTATATTTGAATATAACTTTTAATTCAAATCAACTTTTCATTATAACATTCTACTTTATTGTAAAAAATAATGGTACTTTACTCCAAAGCAAAGTTCATATTTTTTGACAAATCTCGTATACCCTTACAATGTGATAGTTGCATTTTAAGTTTTGAACCATGCAGAACTTTTCATCAAAAATAACTTTTTTTTAAAACCGATAATAAAATTTCCATATGGTTCCAACTGAAGTAGACAAAAACTTACTTTATGGTTTGATCCAAAATGTTCTATAACTTGCCAGTTGCTCTTTTAGGAGTATCAAGAAAGGGGCTGGCAGTAGCTGAAGATGGTGTTGATGGTTCCGTAAGACGAAGATTATCTGTACGTGTATGCTGTCGTAAACTAGTCCAACGACGCCCACACCCTCGCCGTATCGATAATTCCTAAAAATAATATCAAATATTTTTATCACAATTTGAAACTTATGTGATTTGAAAAGTATTCATCTTATTACAGCTAAATAGTTATTTTTTTCACTACAGACTTTAGCAAATTATAGCTAAACTAATTAGATGCAGAATAGACGTGCGGTATAATTAAGTTAACATTACTTACATTAAACTCGATTTATTGATACTCTGTATTAATTAATCAGTATCTTATAGGTTATATTATATAGCTTAGTTACTATTGATTTAAAAACAAATTTAACGACAACTAAGTTGTGCGACATAGTACAACAATTTTTATTCAGACATACTACGTTTAGCACGAATTTGTGGCGCTAGATGTCGCACTACTTACTTGACTCGAGGTTTCTCACTCTCAAAAGAAAAAACAGCTGTCGATTAGTTCTCGATGTTTGTTTGCAATTCTACAATCACTTGCAAAATTACGGCACACAATTTGATATAGTTTATAAACCAAGCCGTAGTTGACGTCAATGATCAAAGAATCGACTTTTTATTTACCTACTCATGTGTTGGAAATTTTGGTCAAACTTTTACCAATAATTAGTAATTGACCTGGTATAAATAGAAATATAAATAAAAGTAAAGTCAATATTTTAACAAATTGGTAACAGTTGCTTCAAGCTATTAATCGCGTTACTGTCACGTTGAGATTTTGTTCTGTTGACATCTAAACTCTTGATCATCCAGAACCTTGGCGTACTTACAATAAAATGCGTACGTTACAATATCATCAATGATAAAGAATAAACTACAATTGAGTTGAGTACACAACTGATAGTTCAGAACAGATAGTAGAAATGTCTAGAAATTTGTCCTACATAATAATCAAAACTTTCTTTCAAACCAAAATTAAAAAACAACAACGACTTCAATCATTGTAAAATTAAAATCTGTTGTTTATGTATATATCTTCAGCGATCATTTCTTTAAGGCATAAATCGATTTTGAACAGTCATATTTTCGGTGACATGAGACTTCGTAACCACACCAATGGTAACGTACAAATCGTATCATCGACAGTTCGTAACGGTGAAAGTTGGTAACACGGACAGTTCGTCGCTATCACTATTTGTAACGGTATAATTCTTAACTTTAATCCTTTGTTTATTCTAGTTTAAATAAATTTGAATTTTAAGGTAAAAACACGAAAACATAACAAAGTCATCAAAATAGTTAATTGCATTATTGTTTAAATTTATATACATACTCCAGAATTTATGTGTTTTAAGAATGGGAGAATTGACGTGAAACACTACATGTCGCTAGGTGAAAACCTACAACAAATTTTATTAACATCCTCCCTCGTCGTTTAAACTTAAAATTCAGTATTCAATATTGTTTAAATAATAATGAATGAAACTTAAAAAAAGTATGTCAATAATTTTGATTATAGTAAAAATGTTTCAATTTGTAAAGTATGAATATTTATTTATTTCACAGACACAATTAAAAAATGTGCGCTACTTGGATGAGTCTTACTACACGCTTCTTTATTTGTTTATACTTTAAACGCATCCTTTAACCACTTTTATACTGTAAATAATATGTGTGTTGCAAACAAACTTCTACCAAAATTCCATCGAAGAATTTCCACATTGTGGGATGTGCACATTGAAATGAAGATTGAAGGGAATAATAAAAACCTTCTATGCTATTGGTAGTCCTGGCCAAACCATTTACTGCGTTCTGACGGTGATTTCATATATTTTGGAGGAAATAGTGGTTCTCGTCTACGACCATTTCTCAGTTCACGATCCCTAATGAATGTATTTTCGAAATATTGTAAAAACTCTTCAGTTTCCTCATCAAATTCAGGAAAAATTCCTGCGACTTCTAGATATACATCAGTAACTTCTTCAACAGTAAGTAACGATATTTTACGGCATATTGCTAAATTTTTTATATTTGAATCAAATACATGTTTTAAACCAATTTCCCTTAACTTTTGAATTATTGATTGATTCAAATAAAAAAACACCCTTTTGTTTAAATTCCGGGAAACTGTATTTGAAAAACATTGATTGTTGCCCTTTTAAAATCAAGTAGGCAGGATTCAGGATTTAGAATTGGAAGTCGACCTTTTAATATATATAGAAACCTTCGATATGTATCCTCAGTCTTATTTGGCAGTAACGGAAAAACACATGGAAATGCTACTCCATCAAATTGAACATGGATACTGTAAAGCTGGAAAAATATTTCAGGTACAACTTTGAAAGTTCCATCCGCTAACCAATTTTGATGTGCCAATAATAAGTTTAATAACGTTTCATGTCTAAATAGCAATACCCTATTAGGATCATCAGATCCACTGTCATGTAATAGTAAGTTGCTATACTTCTGAGGAATCAGAAAATTCATGCTGTTTGGAATAGTAGGCACAGCAACTCTTTCTCCTAGTTTAGCACGCTGAAGAGTTCTTGATATTGAGTTCTTTTTGTGGAAGCATTAATTTGACACTCTCATTTGCTTCAAGTAGTTTTTCAGTATAGACAAGTTTAGGTGTCGCTCCAGGAATTTTCATATAGGCTTTTATTTTATTTTTTTCTTGCATCTGTTGCAAAAGGTTGCACAATATGTGAATGCTGTTCGTTGTATTTGATAATATTATCACCGTATCTACAATTGCTTTACAATTGTAATTATAACTGATCCGACATTTGCAATGCACAATTCCAAATTCTGTTACCCAATTTTGAACAAACTCGAAATTTTGGTATATAAGAGTATGTTTTCGACGGGAACCAAGACCATACGTAAGTTAATATGCCATTTCTTAAATTCCGAACACTCTAGATAATAACACGAAGATAACGAATGTTTCTCTTACTAAACATGAGAATTTATATGTTTATATGAAGACACTAGTAACCAAATCCATTTGAAAGTGGGCCTAATCTAAGACAAACCTGAAATTAGGGCAGAGGTAAAAAGTCAGGTCAACTTAGGACCTATCTTAAAACATTCCCATTGACATCCTGAACACTTTGATATATAACATGCCTATGTCACCGCTCCAGGTCAGAGGTCAAAGGTCAGGTCAACTTGTGACTCCGCCTAAGATCAGCGCCTGGACGTCCTAAAAATTTGACGTATCAATCTCCGAAATCGGTTCAGCCGTTTCAGGAAAGACGAACATACATACAGACAGACAACAAACCTGGCCACGATTTTATGTGTATAGATTCTTCTTTTTTAATTATAACCAATCAGAAGGCAAATTTTATATTTTCGTTTTACAGAAAAAATATACTTACAATGCTGGAAACATTTTAAGATTTAAAAATTTTACGACTTACTTTATATAAAAAATTAAAAGGGATTAACTCTAAATGCAATTCCTGCTATAGGTACATCCGTGGATTTAAATAAAGTTTACTCGCTCATAAACAACAATAGCATTTGGACATTCCTCTGTCATAAAATACTTAGTGGTGCAGGTAAAGTGTTTACAATTTTGAAGCGAGTACTTAACCCTCTAATGGGTTTACCATGGTTGGGTTTATATTGCACGTATTCCAAAAATACAATTAACGAGTATTGTTAGTTCTAATAGGTATTTCCGGGAAAGGTTAATGTCGCATTCCTATACATACCTCATTCGAAATTTTTGTTTTCATTTATATTATATTAGCATTCATTCAATCCATATCTTTTAGTTGTGTTTGATCTTGAAATATAACAATTTTATTTTTGGAAAAACTGATTTAGACATGAAGTCAATTAATAATGAACCCACGTCGTTTGAGATTATTTTAAACATTTTTTTGTGAATTTTACCGATTCTCATTAAATCTAAAAATCATTTCATTTTTGATGTTTGTGTTTTTCGTTACTTTTAAAAACTAAAACCAATTAGCCCTACATAGTTTTGTTTTACTTTTCCAATAATAATTTTACGGATATTACTTTTTAAGTATTTTTATAGTCAATATTTACGCGCAGGAAAAATGAATTTTCCCGACTATAACTGTAAAGACCTTATAAAACGCAAAATAAAAAAGATACTTTAAATACAATTTACTCATAACTATTAATTAGAAATTTGTAATGCTCTTTCATTCCGCTCTTTTGTGATTTTCCTAACTTTTATGTAAATAACTATAACAAAGAATGTAAACTAATAAATTTAAACATACGTCGAACATGTACCTAACATTATATAAAAATCATATCGGTGCCAAAAAAAACACAACATGAATGGCCAGATCCAAAACAATATTTTTAAATAAATATAATTTACTAAATCTATTTTGTTCAGAAAAATTAAAAAAAGTAATTTTCAATTTTGAAATCATACATAACTTCATCCTTTATAAAGAAGGGGAAGTAAATAAGTATTGAAGTAATTTTAATAGTATTACACAAAAATAAATAAACACAACTGCATTAAGCTAGATAATTATTATAATATAGAATAACATGTATCTCGTATCGCAATGCTTAATTAAGAGAGTTGCAATATGAGAATCCTTATATTAATTTACTCTCTGACCTCAGCCGAAATTAATGTAAAATGAACTTTATTATTTAATAATGTTATTCTTAAAAACCACAGTGTTACACATAATTGCTTATAAATTAAAGTAAAATAAATTAAAGTTACCACATTCATTAGACCATCGTTTGTTATAGATGAAGGACGAACTCGTTAATACTTTTTAATACATTTTCCTGTTGGGAAGCCAACAACATATGCATAACTTTGTATATAAATTTGTAATTAATATACTGTTTGCTCATTTTCTGTCACTATTTGATTTTTTATTCATAAGGGGTTAAAATTGAGAGAAAATAACATTACATTGATGTGGGAATAAACAAAAGAAATAATTTTTTTATTACCAAATGTTATAATTTTAAAATGTTCAAAAATAATAACTAAAGGGGGGCTTCATCAGGATAAAAATTATATATTAAAATAAAACGGTCGTTATACATTTTCACAAAATAATTATATATCATTCTTCAAAATAAAATAATAACGTTGATTTTCTGCTATCAAAAATTAAAAACGATAATTTTCTGCAGTACATGAATTTTCTTCAATAACTATGTTTTAATTGCATAAAGTTTTTTCAATTATTGGTGTATTAAATTTCTACGAGTGTTCATTTTGATGTTTTGAAGATTTGGATTATTTAATGTGGAATTTTTGACAACTGTCGGATGAGAACATATTGATGAAAAATTAATGAAAACAAATGTAATTTGATTAATCGCCCATTTAATATCATCATCAAGATTTGGATTCTATATGGACTGCAGTTTGGAAAGTATTGTTGTGTGTTTCTTTGTTGCTGTTGGAAAATGAGGCTGTACATTGCATTTAAGCAACTACAGTTTTAAACTTTTATGTTATTGTAAAAGAAACATTTTAACTTGAGATGAGACTTTGGAAATACTGAAACACTGCTGTTACGGTTCTTATTTCAAATATCAAAGACTGGTCCTAATAAAATAAGCAAAATAAATTTTTTTTTACTTCTACAATCTTTAAATTAAAAAAATCAAATGGAGCCAATTTTAACTCTCTTCTAATGAAAATAAAAATAAAACAAAGAATTGCAATTATGTTTATGTTTACCTAAATTTCAATGTTATGGAAATTTACGAAAATGTTTAAATTCTTCTAAAATCTGTTACGGTTCAAATTCTCGAACTCAAACGTATGTCGCAAGCCTTCTTAATAACGCTTCTCGGGAGTTGCACGTTACGACGAAAGTCGAATTTGCCGCGCACGCTAAACATTTTTCCATTGGTGGATCCTTTAATTCACAAAATTTTACACAAATTATTGATGTGTGTTTCAATAATAAGTCGAATTGGTGTTTAAATTTAAGTTCGACGGCAATCACCGTAAGTACACGTTGTTTTCTTTTCTTTCAAAGTTGTATTATTTCTTATTACGACGTATGCTTTAGCACATGTATTTACCCTCATACTCTATTCGTGTATTACAATCTGGATAATTCCTGGGGGTGCTGGAACGGCTAGTTAAGAATCCTTTGCTATAAAACGTGACGACTACCACGGTTTCGCCTACATTAAAGCTGCCAACAGCCGATGAACTCAACCGTCTGAGGGGTCGTTTACGCGCGTGCCTGCTGTTGCTGAGGGAGCATATCTGCCTTCCGTGTTGCGTCGTCTAGTTCTTCTAAGAGAAATTCTGTGAGTACCGATCTTCTAAAGCTGCCAACTACTGTCGTTAGCAAGAACCTTCCTTATCAAAACTACATGCCTCAGAACACAGCTAAGTTTTGGGTGAAGCTAAAACAAAAGGCCTTTTGGGTTGGCTTAACTAAATTTTGACATATTGATTGCGAGCTTTACTTAATTTGTTGTTGCTAACACCCGTAAGTCTTATGCGACAGAATCTCTTATTTCTCACATATTCTCCTAGTATTTTAAGTTGTATTTGCTATATTTAATTATTGATTTGTCTCTCTGATTTGTGTTTGTTTTAGCGTATTAGACCTTAAGTAAAGCCTAGTAAATTCCTGTTAATCGGCGTTATTTCTTTCTATTACCCAGCAGGTGGCGCCTCGTTAGGCAGCAGCCTATTTCTTTAAGTTCCTTAAGGACCTCCCTAACTCACCAACTAAGCCGGACACTGCTGCACCAACTATTACAAATACAGGATCTTCTATGAATTTAGTGCCCTATTTCGAGCCGAATAGTATTGTTCTTCTCTCTAGGTTGTATCGCTAGAGCCGTCACTTTCTTTTATTGTTATTTGTAAACTACAACTGTTACTAAAAGCAAATCTTATCTTCTAGTCAGAATCAATTGTCTATTAATAGGTTCTTAATGAGACGAGAATTAGTGGAAAGTGTTTTGCGAAACCTTTGAAGTAGCCCCTGGTGACCAAGCAAAAGTATAGAAAACGGTATCTCTAAAGCTATTTCACCAGATCAATGAAGCGAAATTATAAAATAGTTAGTTTCCAGTTTCCGCAAGACACAAGCAAGGCCTGGAAATGGTGTGCTTAAAAACAGATGCTGCCATATTTAACTGTTAATAATAGTATTTACATTCTAGAAAAGAAAATAAAGAAGAAATGTTTGAGTATGCATGAGCTCTGTTGATCAGGGAACCTAAACTTTTTATTCAGAGCAACAAGTTCCAATGAAAGTAACGTAAACATTGTGTCAATCACCACATACATGTTGCACTGTGAAACGAATTCCCTAAAGTAATCACTCGAAAATGGATGCAAAGAAATAGATCAATTGACAGAATCAATGCTTCTGGTGGGTTTTATGTGTCCAAGATGGACAGATATTATGTTAATAAACAGTTCACCAAACAAATATTTTAGAACATTTTGTGTTACATGTCGAAACCTCAAAAATAATCCAACGTTTATATTCGATAATTTTTTTCATTAATTTAATTGGTTGAAGTTGTTGCATTCTCTCTACGTAGAGGTAAATAAAAATTTATTGATCATAAACTGCTGACGTTTTACCCTATCGTGCGAGGTCTTTATGAAAGCTAATTTATGTAAAAACAGTGTTGGTCTGATAACATAAAAGCTTTGCACGATTATACGATACTATCAATTAAACATTTATCATATTGATCAATTATTGTTCTCGCATTAATTTCTAAATGATTTAATTTGCAAAATTGCAAAATAATTCGATAACCTGGCCGGCAGCTTCGTTAGTCGCATATGGGTCGTGGATGTACTTACTAGTTATTAGGTCGAAGACCTTTACACTGCAAAAGGAGAGAAACGAGAGTAAATAAAACCACTTATCATGTAGGAAAATTTATAAAATGTAGATATTTGTCGGCATTGAGACATGGTTTTCTGCAATTATTAAATTTTCTTTTCTTGATAGTAAATATAATTAGATGAATTTAAGCAGGGTTGTTACGGTTTATTTTGCAAACAAACAATAAATTAATGAGCAGTGTTGAAAACCTGGCCGGTAGCTCTGTTAGTCGCAGAGGGATCATAGATGTAGTTATTTTTTATTAAGTCAAAGACTTTCACACCGCAAAAAAAAAGAACCAGAGTAAATGAAACTACTTATCATGTAGGAAAACTTGTAAATGTGCATATATGTCAGCATTGAAACATGGTTTTCAGCAAATATTAAATTTTCTTTTCTTGGCAGATGAATTTGAGCTGGCTTGAGCAGTCGTGGATGTACTGGTTATTAGATCAAAGACTTTAACACTGCAAAAGGAGAGAAACCAGAGTGTGTCAGGTAGTAGAACGTGCAGAAAATATTCTCTAGCAACTAGGAGCTCCAAACACAGAAACAACTTTAAACTGGTATGGATATAAATTTTGTCAAACAACTAGACCATAAGTAACATAGGCATAGATATGATGTAAACAGAGATACAATATAAATTATTTCACTAATAAATAAGTCAAACTATTTGTTCTCTTAAGAAAGTATATGAACTGCCAAAATATTTAATAGCCGCGACGGTATCTACGCCTCTGGTAGAGCGTGGCCGTATAAATTTGTAATTACAACCAGATAATTGAACTCGATTCAATTGTGACGTTAACTTTAAACAACAAAAGAATTACATAAGCCAATCCTTAGATAATTATAGCCAACATAAGTGTTAGCAAAAATAAAAATCTCGAATCGCCTGCTGAATTACCTATCGACAAAGTTGCTTAATGCAAACCATTTGCGTACGTGATCGCTAACACGAGCCGACACTAGATGTTGCAAAACTTATAGTTTGAAACAGAATTACATTGAGTACCAGTACTCGACGACGAATTCCAAGTAATAGAACAAAGCGCAATCACATAAAACGAAATTTTCAAAAGATCTTTCAAAATTACATTGATCAAGTAACAAAGCACAACACGTTAGGTATTAAATTCAAATCAAACTGCAGGTACAAACGCGGGTAGATATAAATTAATAATATCTAACATAAAATTTTCAACTTATCTGATTTGCAGAAGACAGTTATCTAACGGTAACTTCGGCAAGTTCGTTATTTCAAAACGGACGAAAGGTTAGATGATAGAAGTAGAAGTAATGGAAGTTCTAATTGGCTTAAATTATTAGTAATTAACTATTTTGGCCTCGCCTACTATAAATGCAGTATTACCTGTCAGCGTCAGTAGGTTCGATTTACTGAACCGATGCGGTAGCGTGCACCGTAAATTTTTACGTTTAGTTGTGGCTTAAAAATTAAAACGTGTTACTCATATTGTAAATTGTTTATAAAAATCAAATTTACCGATATTTTTTCATAGATATTGTTTGTGTACGTTTAAAAAAACAAGTGCTTAAAAATAATAAAACAACTGTCAAAATAGAAACCTTTGTCAAAACATTGTTTTATAATCATCAATGATTATGATTTATTCAGCCAAAAATCTAATACAAATGTCGTGTGTTAGGTATTTTACGCGCTCCAACTCAAACCGAGTTGGAGCGCTGTAAAATACACTTACCACACTCTAATGTGAATAACTATTAATCTATGTGGATCTCCAAACTTGATTTTCAAAAGTTCGACACCTTTGTACGTCATCTTTTAAGTAGGGAAAGGAAGTTTATCTCAACGTTAGAGAAGAAATCTGCACCTGACAGGATTTCTAACAACGTGTATGCATGTAATCTCTTTCCGGAATAAAAAAACCGTCACAGACTGTTAGTTAAAATTACAAACAACATTTTTTTTTTAATATTTCATAAATTAGCTAATACTAAACCTACATAAAACAAATTTAAGATTGTTAGTTTATGTGTTGATAAAGACCCGTACGATAGTGGGAGAAACGTTGGCAACTACGGTTACCACTTCGACACAGTCAAATCACTGAATATCTTTCTGTTTTAAGAATTTAACGTTATTCGCATGGCAACAACTTCTTGAATTTTGAAACCGGTTAATCCATAAACTGATAAACCAAAACCGTAACATTTCAAACACAGCTAAAGTTTACCGCAGAACTTCACATCACCCTGATAAGTGAAAATAAAATTGCGTTTTAGAAAAAAATGGTTCAAGAAAAACTATAGACAATAGAATTTTTCAACAACTTTTCTCCCTTAACCTTTTTTGTAAAATTGATGTTGGTGGAGATATTGTTACAATCGTTATTGTTACGTGATTGTTATGTCTCAGTATCTGATCAAAATATAGTTTAAGAAAAAGTTGTGTATAATACTTAAATTATAAACAAATTTTAGTTAAAACAAAATTTGTAACATAAACATTTATCTAAATATATCAAAAATTCGAAAGTCTGTGTATGTTAACGCCCTTTATTAGAACGTACTAACTCTAATCCGTTGAAAAAGGAGTGTTAAAATTTTGGTTTGGAAACCGTCGCATAACTCCCCATCTTATTTTATAAGATGTGGAGTAAAAATATTAGACAAAACAAATCACGAACGAGAATATTTTTAAGTTTATTCCAGTTTTTTAAATTTATTTTAATAAAATGAATTCAATTAAAATTAAACATAAAACATAAATTTAAGTTTAATTTAATTTCAGTAACAGTAACACAATTGCAAAATTTCTAACGTCAACCGTTTACTAATTTGACAGCAACGTGACACTAATTTAGTTAAAGTATGATTGATACAATAAAAAGTAACTATTTCCGATAATATACGTAAAATTTATATTAATTACGAAAATAAAATAATATTGGAGGCAAAAGTAAATTGAAAAAAATTAAATGAATTTAATCCCTTTCAAACGAATTGTAAGAAAAATAAATATTAACAATGTTTTATTGCAATAATAGCACTGCTAAACAAGAACAAAAACTTAACAGGTAAATTATTTACAAAAAGTTAAAAGGTTTTTTTGTTAAAGTTTTGTTGCTCGCTAAACTATACCATTTGTGGTTATTCTCGTTACCAAAATTGGATTTGTGGAATATACGGATGATCTGTGATTGCTATTACGCATTTGAATGTTATATACTATAATTTGCATTAGGTACAGCACTCAATACAGAAAAAGTTTTCGCGTGGCCACTTCAGTTAATTGCTTTTACTTTTGTATACAAATTCGATTCCAATTACATTAGTAGATGCTAAACCTTCTTTGAACCCTACATCCTAAATCTTTAAAACCAGAGCAAAGCTTTTTTTAAACAATTTGGTACTCATTCATAACAATCATAGACCAAATCGTAAAAATAAATAAGATGCCATGTGATGTATCAAGTGTAATAAGTTAGTGCGTTTATTTATATTGTGTGAATGTTGTAGTCATGTATGAAATTATTTTTTATTTATTGATAGTAGGTATCTGTACAGATTGACATTAATGTTTTATATTAGAAAAAGTTCTAATAAACCTAATTATAATAATTATACGATAATTATTACATGGTGTCAGAAGTTAAAAGTTACTCAAACCTGCAGGGCAAACTATCGTTAATTGAATTTTCAAGCAAACAAAAAAAGTATATATTTTTTTTGTGAAAAATGTCATTCGATAGTCATTTGCTGCTACCTCTTGATTGTGCAAACCAAAAAAATAGCCGATATGGAAACGTACATTTTAATGTACAGGGTGGGCAAATTTCGACGTTTTGTATAGGGTATCTCGGTAACCATAAGAGATAGAGAAAAATGGATGTCGGTGTCTCGGTCTGTTTTTTTAAGAGAATCTTATTGGTGAAAACTAGAATCGGCTACCGTCTTTTGTTTTCGAGTTACAGCGAAAAAGATTTTCTCTTTACGACCATATACAGTGTGACTCATTTTGAATAGAAACACCCCTGTAAAATTGGGAGTTATTAATAGATATCGGCCAATTTTTTTTAAATGTCAAGCTATAACAGATCTACTTCTGGACAAAATTTTAAATGTTTATTCCAATTTTCAAGGCATGCTACGATACTTTTTCTTAGACGAAATTGAATATTTTTTATTAGCGATATTTTTAAAATAAAAATTTCTACGCCACTAAATTCAGAGAGGCTTCAAATAGTTATGACCAAAAGTTTATAAAAATAAGTTTATTAATAACAAAGTTATGACTACTTAAAGTTCGAAAACTCATTATGCTAATTCGTAACAAAATAACACCCTGTATCAATAGATGGCCATGGAAATTATTATTTATTGTTTAGTACTTATTAGAATAAGTCGGAAATGAAGAAAAAAAAATTAAAGTATCATCAGAATTTATTAAAAATCACGGAATTACATTTAACTTTTAACGACATTAAGTAAAGCATAATATTTCGATTTAAATCTTAGTTGCCATGGAAATTTGCTACTGTTTGACAGATGTGATCAATTTCAGTGACATTGTAGTATCAGTAATATAATTTTTCTTCAAGCGTGCTAAAATATGAATTTTACTATACCGCATTGAATATATAGAACGACTACATTATTTTACGGCGTACAATAATATTATTATTTTACGCTCAATTAGTAACTTAGTTTGCCGGTAGAGGTATTAGCACTTTTTAAGCAGAAACGCCATTTAAAATTTAAACTTTTAAAAATGTCGCAAATTGAAGGAACTCCACCTAAAATAAAACAAATCGCCGATACCTTAGTTGAAAATTTGATCCCCAACAAATCGCGCAAAATATGATTTTGCTTACAATAAATTTTTGAAATGGGCGCAAGAAAATAATATAATCAATTACACAGAAAATGTTATGTATATGAAAAGTTCGTCATTATGGGCACAATATTCCATGCTAAAGTGCCAATTAAATATTAAACATGACATAAACTTAAAAATTACGCAAAATTAATTTCCTTCTTGAAGCGCCAAGCTGATGGGTATCAACCAAAAAGCAAAAGTTTTCTCAAAGAACATTTTAATAACTTTTTACAAAATGCGCCAAACAATGAATATTTGGCCATGAAGGTAATTTCAAATATAACTTTTTCAATCGCTAAAGTAGATACTATTTTCTTAGATCGTATTAATATTCGGAGTTAGTGGGGCATGTCGTTGCGACGAACTAGTCAATTTAAGAATACAGGATATCGAAGACCTGAACGTATAATACTAGTAAAAATTCCTAATACTAAAACGAATAAGTCACGGACATTTACCATAGTTGGAGATTTTTATTTAAATTTATGTAGACAATATATGACACTTCGACCTAATGACATCAACATAACAAGATTCTTTTTAAAATACCAAAATGGTAGATGCCACCGTGTCGTTATGGGGATACATAAAATTTCAGGTATACCAAAACAAGTGGCAACTTTTTAAAACTACCTAATCCAGAGGAATACACTGGTCATACACTGCGACGAACCTCAGCTACATTGTTAGTTGACAATGGTGGAGACATTACCACTCTAAAAGACACGGTGGATGGAAATCTAACAATGTAGCTGAGGGATACATCGAAGACTCCCTTTCAAACAAACGTGAAATTGCCAATAGAATATTAGGGGTGCGATGAAGGTAACACATCTACCGTAACATCAGGTGATCTTAACAGGCCTAGTACTTCCACCGCAACATCGAGCATATCCCAGTCAAGTGAATATGAAATCCATCACGACTATAATGACGTCAATGTCAGTTCTAAAACAGCAAGTAGTGGATTAAATATTATTAACTCGACATTACAAAATTGTACCTTTAATATTACTATAAATAAGAAATAGGTATTTTTTCCACTATATAGTTACTATAAAAGAATGTTTGTTTTAAGTTTTCATCTGAAATAAGAGTTAATTATTATTATTGTTGTATTGTTAAACAATTATAGCTTTCTTTCTTACTCTACAAATTAATACAAAAATTTTCCTTTACAAACTGTGTTAATACACACAACAAAAATAATGTTGTTTGACAGTCATGTTTGACAGTTGTAAAGTTGAGTTAACGCTGTTGCCTATTCATTCTAAAACCACCTTAATTACTTCAAGAATTTGGTTTTTTACGCTTGAAGAAAAATAGTATATGCTACACGGAGTAGAACGCCTTTTTGTGTTTAGCAAAGTATTTTGCGGCCTCAGCTGCGCTTGGCTTCGACCACAATACACAAAAGAATGCGTTCTACTCCTAGTAGCATAATATACTATTACTTCTAATTGATATTTTATTGTGTATTATGGCTGAAAGATTAAGTTTAAGAGAGAAAATTGAAATAATACGTCTTGTAGGAGACAATGACAGAAGTGCCAGAGAGGTTTGCAAAATATTTAATGAAAGACATGGTGATCGACGTATTAGCTGTGGCACGGTGAATAAAGTAAAACATATTTAATGACACAGGTGCAGTATCAAGAACCCTTTTAAAACTAATCCTGTGCAAAGGGTAAACAGAAATGATCAACCAATTTTAGATTATTTTAGAAATAATCCTAATACCAGTTTAAGAGAAGCCAGTATAAATTTGAATATTCATCGAGAAACCATTCGGCGATGTGTCAAAAGAAACAATATTAAACCTTTTAAACCGAAGTTTTGCACACTTTGCGAGAAGGCGACGAAGTATTACGTTTGGAATATTGTTTTCATGGGCCCAAAGAGAATATTTAAATGACCGTAATTTTCTAAAAATGTGATGTTTACCGACGAAGCCACATTCACTACAAATGGTATAGTTTCATCACAAAATTGTCGCTATTGGGCAAGTGAAAACCCCCACTGGGTAATAAATTGTAAAAGCCAATATTCCCAAAAAATTAATTGTCTGGTGCGGGATACTCAACGAAAGAATTATTGGTCCTTTCTTTTTTGAAGTGAACATTAACGCGCAGAACTTTTTAAATTTTTTAAATACGGATTTGTGGGATGCCATCCACGAGATTCCAATTAACGAACGATTGAATTTACGTTTCCAGTTAGATGGGTGTTCAGTCCATTATGCCAGACTTGTGAGGCAATGGCTGGACGACTATTATCCAAACCGATGGATAGGCCGTGGTAGTTCGTTAATACATTGGCCACCAAGAACCCAGATCTAACAATTTTAGACTTCTTTTTCTGGGGACTACTCACACAAAAGTTTACAAAACCCGCCTAAGAGACAGAAACGAACTTTGTGCAAGAATCTCGACAAGCATGCCAAGAAATTACCCTCAAGTACTGAGAAAAGCAATTAAACATATCCGAAAGCGCTACGAAAAAAATGTATTGAACTGAATGGTGGATTGGTAGAAAGAACTAGGATATGAAATCAAATGTTTTCCATGGCCATCTATTGATACAGGGTGTTATTTTGTTACGAATTAGCATAATGAGTTTTCGAACTTTAAGTAGTCATAACTTTGTTATTAATAAACTTATTTTTATAAAATTTTGGTCATAGCTATTTGAAGCCTTTCTGAATCCAGTGGCGTAGAAATTTTTATTTAAAAATATCATAATAAAAATATTCAATTTCGTCTAAGAAAAGTATCGTAGCATGCCTTTTGAAAATTAGAATAAACATTTAAAATTTCTAGTCCCAGAAGTAGATCTGTTATAGCTCCAACTTTGTATATAGGGAGGTTTCCATTCCTAAAATGAGTCGCTAATTGTATATCATGTAAGGTACCAACCATAGTTAAATTTAATCAAAACTCATATTTTCCAATATCAAATAAAATTATCGTAGTTACCAAAGGCATTTTGATTTTAACTTTATGACGGATGTCATGTATGGGCTGCTGCCTCTAATTACGTTACCATTTCATCATTCTTCAATCTGTCTGAAAGTACGGAATGGTTTATAAAACTATGAAAGTGTATAATATGTTTGAATGCTTTCTACAAAATAATATCCATTCCGACATTGCATCGAAAATGTACTTCAATCAGTTAATCCAGTAAGAAGACAACCTCATAAGTCTATTTTTTGTTAAATTAAAGGGAAAATCTTACGAATCATGGAACACGTAAAAAAGCCAAGACCAAAAAAGTACAACATTCACGCATGCTGAAGAAGTTACTATGAATGTAATAGGAATGAATCGTAGATTCTTCTTTTAATTTAACAAAACTAGGACTAATGAGGTTGTCTTCTTCTGACAACGATTGAAGTATATTTCCGACATATGATTGACCTTACATGATATACTCGTATATTGTCATAAAGAGAAAAAACTCTATCAAATAAATCACAGTCAACTCTAATTTCTATTAAAAAAAATTTCAGAACCGTAAACAATGTAGATATTTAAAATTCCTCAACGCCATTCAAGTCCTTTCAAAAAAGTGTCTAAAGAAAATATTAATAGTTTTTTCTAAAGTCTGTCCAGAAACGAAGCGGGAAGTAATAAATTAAAATAGTTCATTTATTTTACATATGTTGTACACGATTTTGTATGAAGTACATAAAAGATTTAAAACTAGTTTTAGGATATACCGTTTCCATACTATAGTAAGTTATAACGTAAGTTATTTATGAATAGCTCCTAATCCGTTAACAATGGGTCGTGTACCTGTTCTTGAGGTCTAAACCAAAGATCATAGACGTGTACATAGAGTTTTGGCTGATAAAAATACGATTGCGTTTTATTGTGTTTTATTCAGTTTGAAAGTTTAAGGTATAATAAAATATAATACAGCACGGACAAATCCAAACTTATAGGAAAAATAATAAATATATAATTTTAAAATACAGTTGAGTTCTTGAAAATTTATCTGTTTCTTCTGAAGAGTATAATTTGACCCTATTGAAATTACAATAGGCTCTATAGTAACTTCTATCAAATTGTCAAGTTCCCACATATTTTGTTCCTCTTTCATTACGTGTTCTATACACTTTTTCCATTTTTCCGCACTCACATTACTTAAAGAAGTCATTAAAGTTGTCAAACGTCATTTAATTTAAACAAACGTAGTATTATTTCTCGCAACTGCACCTTCACCTGCGCCCATATTAATTCTATAGGGCTTAATTCACAATGGTATGGAGGTAAGCGTAGAACAAATATCACGTTTTGCTGCCATTTCGTCAACTGCATATCTTTTAAACTTTGTCCTAACACCTTGTACTAGACTTAGTAGTTCCCCTTTTTACTATATCATTTTTGGAGTTAAATATTTTGTGAGGAAAGCCATTCCATTATAACGTGTTTTTTTTTTTCAGGAAATTGTAGGTAAACGTTCGATTTGTCTGGAATGGTAGCTGGCATTGTCCATAACAATTACGGAACCCTTTGGTATTAAATCTAACATTTGTTTAAAATATTCTCAAAAACATCCCCATTCATATCCTTGTGGTAATCACCAGTAGCTTTTTGATTTAAATAGCAGTAAACCTCCTCTACAAAGCCTTTCGTCACTTCCTATATGCGTAATAATTAAGCGTCGCCCTTTTCCCTGAAAGAGGTCTTAAACCTATAAATAATCCTTTTCTAAAAAGCCATCGTCCACTGGTTACATTTTTATCTTGCCACATTTTTCCCACAGTATAACCTTTCATTTACCCACGCTTCGTCTAAATAATAAATTTTTCTTGCCTTCAGGAACTGTAATTTAGAGATATTTCTGTAGGTAATTCTCTTCCAACATACAATTTCTTCCTTATCAATGACAGCTGATTTCCTATTCATTTGAGTTCCCATGAAAAATTCAATTTGTGCAAAACTTGCCACAACATTGTTCCTCTACTCTAAATTGGGCATACCCTCTTCCTCTTCACAACTGACACAATTTTAATTAATGTGGGCATTTTTTTAAAAATAAAACGAATGCACTATTTATCTAATTGTACTTTTCACCCGTGCGGGGTTGCTGATCCCCATCGGGCGCCTCCCCAGGTGGTGGATAGGGGAACGCCTCCCAGATATGAGTGGTACCGAGGAAATTTAAATACTGGGGCAAACCAAAATCAGCATTACAGCGACTGTCTCAGATTGGGCGGTTATAAATCGGGCACTCTTTTGTCCCAGGGTCTAAAACAGGCCCCAAAAGCGGAAGAATCACAATTGTGGTCAACGGTGGAAGCACTCAGAAGGCAAGAGGAAACCACTGAATTAAAGATCCCTTGTGGATATCCTTAGTGATAATCATCACACCATTACATTACAATGGCTTTGTTCAATTCAAAATGTTCCGGAGTTATAACTCCTCCAATCGGATCTCCGGGGAGGAGAGCGTTGAATAAAGTTGAGTACAGAACTGTGACACATAGAAACGATAGAATTGCTACATGGAACGTTAGAAGTCTTTGTGCACCTGGAAAAAGATATGACGAGACTCAATGTCAACATACTTGGCTTGAGCGATATTCAGTGGAACGGGTCAGGGAAGCATATCACCAAGAATGGCATAATGTACTATTCGGGGAATCATGATGCCCGTCATGGACTGATGCAGAAAGTAGAATAACTCTACGAGAGTGCAACATACGGAGTCCAGCTCTCGTCCCATCTCTCAGACCGCATAGTTCTACTGAAACTTGACCTCAAATAAGGTTCCAGTAAATGTTATCCAAATGTATGCACCTACAGCAGATCAAGGACGAGGATGAAATAGAGTCGTTTTACCAAGATCTAGCTAAAGTAATCAAACCTATCAAGAAACACGAAGTCCTCATTATAATGGGGATCTAAATGCGAAGGTTGGCCAAGGTGAAGCGACTAATGTTACCGGCAAGTTTCGGACTAGGTCTTCGCAATGAGCGAGGATACAGGGATTGATCGAGTTCTGTCAAAGGGAGGATATGATAATAACCAATACCCTCTATCAGCTTCCTCCACGTCGGCTTTATACTTTGAAAGCACCATCAGACGGAAAATCAGGTATAATTAGAAACCAGATCGACTACATTATGATCCGTAGAAGATTCAGAAATACTATCAAGTCAGTAAAAACATATCCAGGAGCTGACATAACATCCGATCATAATCCGGTGGTAGCTGTAATTCAGTGTAAGACTGAAAAAACTCATTCGGAAAACAACTAAGGAACGTATATAGACCCTAGAAGACTGAAGGACAACGTAGTGTACAAAAAGGTTGAGAAGAAACATAAACGAAAAATTAAACGAACTAAGACACAACGATGACAATAATAGTCACCATAGACCAGCAATGGCAAAACATAAAAAAGTACCGAATGATGCAGGAAATACAGATTTGAAATCCATAAAGGGAAAGAACAAAGAATGGATGACACAGGAGATACTGGACCTGATGGTGATACAAGGCCAATATAAGGGCAAGGATGTGCAAATCTATAAGACCATAAACAATGCGAGATCAGGAAGTAAAATAAGAGAGGCCAAGGAAAAAATGGCTACTTGATGAATGTCGAAAGGTTGAAGCCTATCAAGACAGATACGATTTTTTCAATATGCACAAGAAGGTAAAGGAAATTACTGGGAAAAAATAAAGAGATGACAAATCCAGATGTGTTGGTAAACAAGAACGGCGACTTGATTGTAGAACCGATAGACAAACTGGCAAGGTGGAGCGAATATATACAAAGAACTTTTTAACGATAATCGGATAGAACTGGAAAACCAGACGTGGAGTATACTTCAACCAGAAATATTAAGAGAGGAACTCGAACAAGCAATTAAAAACTGTAAATCCGAAAAGCAGCAGGACCTGACGAAGTGCCTGCTGAACTACTAAAAACTCATAGGGAAGGACTTCCATAGATACTCTACTGAAACTATTTAACAACATTTATGAGACGGGCAGAATTCCTAGCGATTGGCTAACCTCAACATTCGTAACACTGCCAAAGAAAAATAAAGCCAGAGAATGTTCGGACCACAGAATCATCGCCCTAATGAGCCACACATCGAAAATATTTTTAAAGATCATACATAACCAAATTCATAAGTGATTTAGAACAAGACATCAGTGACACTCAAATGGGTTTTAGGAAGGGCGTAGGAACAAGAGAAGCGCTCTTCGGACTAAAACGTACTTAGATAAAGATGCCTAGATATGAATCATGATATATACATCTGCTTTATCGACTTTCAAAAGGCATTTGATAGAGTCCAGCACACAAAACTCCTAGAGATACTAAAAAAGAAAAACATCGATAGTAAATGAACATAAGAATAATATCCAATCTCTACTGGCATCAAACAGCACGAGTCAAAGTCGGGAGAAGATATGAGTGAGGAGATCAAGATATGTCGAGGTGTTAGACAGGGTTGTGTATTGTCGCCTCTCTTATTCAATGTATATAGTGAGGGCATCTTTGAAGAAGCGCTGTCAGAAGAAACCGGTGGTATCGTCATAAAACGGGGAAAGACTTAACAACTTACGAGATGATACCGTTATATTCGCCGACAGTCTGGAAGACCTACAACATCTGGTTGAGGTAACAAACATTGCCTGCAAGAGATATGGCCTGGATATGAACCTAAAAAGACCAAAGTCATGACAACTTCAAAACCCAAGCACAAATCACAATAGACCGTCTATAAAATATTAATAACAACAAACTGGAATGGGTATCCTCCTACAAATATCTTGGCACAAGGGTAACTGAAACAACAGAACATACAAAAGAAATCAAGTGTCGAATTGAAGTAGCTCGCAGTGCTTTCATAAAATGAATAAAATACTTTTGCAGCCGAGATATAACATTAGAACTCAAGAGAACCAGAATACTAAAAATGCTATATATTCCTCCATTCTATTGTATGGAATGGAGGCTTGGACACTCAAGTCTTGAAAACAACAAGGAACATAGAGGCATTTGAAATGTGGTGCTATAGGAGGATGCTGAGAATACCGTGGGTTGGCCAAGGTTTCAAATGAGGAAGTACTACGACGAATGAATAAAGCCATAGAAATCAGTAACACCATAAAAGGGAGAAAAATTAGAATATCTTGTACATGTTCTGAGAGGAGATAGATATAACATCTTTAAGCTAATTATTCAAGGCAAAATAAAAAGGCAAGAGAACGATTGGCAGAAGAAGAATCTCTTGGCTATGCAACTTAGAGAGGGAGTTTGGTTGCACGTCCGCAGAACTCTTCATGACGCGCGATTGATAAAGGTCCGAGTAGTGGTGATGATTTCCAATCTCCGATAGGAGCGGGAATTTCAAGAAGAACAAGAAGACTTTACATATTCGGGTATTTCAGTTATTTTTCTGACCATGAGATAAACTAGACTCACGCACAGAAACTTTGTCTTCATGCACAGAAACTTTGTCTTCACGCAAAAGTTTGAATATTGTTGTGTTTCCTAATGCCAGTCATATGTGAACACATATCAACTGTCTCTTGAACTGTTTTCAACGGATTGTGGCGATTTCAAATATTTGCGTACACATTGAGCACAATACTTTTTTCTGTTGGCAGAATGTGCAGACCTCTTCACGCGTTCCTTGGAATAAATTTAGGATTTGATGCCATTCCAATGAAACTCAATACTGCAGTAAGTTACAATTTTATGAGATATAACGTATATGATATGACAATAATCATTAGTTAGGCTATCGTTATAATTACATACCATATTTCTCCTCTAATTCTATCATTAAGAACACATTACTATCTATTAAAGTGTCATTCCAAATATAGTACATACTTTATAGTTCAATTATTAATACTAATTAGTTAAAATTCTAAAATGTGATCGATAATGATATTAACAATTTCTCGATAAAACAAGGTAGATTCATTAGTGGTATCCAAAAATAAACTAACGTGTTATTTTATTGATAAAAATTTTAAATTGATTTTTCATATAAAGTTTTTATCAGGAAATATTCGTTGTGGAAGTTATAGGGTAGTGAATTTTAAAAAAAGTAAATTTTTTTAGAATAATTAAAACTAAGACTATAATAAACCAAAATGTTTTAGACAAAACCCATGTGTCAAATTTCAGTTTATTACAGTCAGTAGTTTATACCATTGCATGGAGGGTCGGCCTTGAACATTTAATAAGATGAAATGTGTCAAAATAATCAATTTAATGATGAAAGGTTACACATCTTCTACATTTTTAATTCCTTTTTCGAAAAGTATCAATACATCGGTACGCCATTGGAATCTGTTGATTTTATTACTTCGCTTAACAAACAACTAGGATATAGACACTTTTCACAATAATATAGAAAAAATGGATCTTTTTTGCTGTAACTCGAAAACAAAAACGATAGCAGATTCTAGTTTTCACCAATGAGTTTCTCTAAAAAAAAAACAGATCAAGATTATCGACATTGATTTTTCTATCTTTATGGTTACCGAGATACCCTATATCAAACTTCGAAATTTTTTCTGCCCACCCTGTACATTAATGAGCAAATTGGAAACTAAATAATGACCAAGACAAACAAATTGCAACGCTTTTTGGTGGCTAGCTGGACTACAGGCAACAGGTATGAATCAGGTTTATTGTAAATTCAGAGCAACTTCGATTTGCTCTTTTATTTTCCATAATAAACAAAAAGTTTATTAAAAAAGTTTTACAAAGTATACAAGATGAGAATTTTTCCAATCTTTAGCACAAAAATGGCTGACTTGGGCTTAAGCGAAATGATATCAATTTTTTAAATTAATAATGTAGTAGTTTTTTATACCAAAGTGATTTCTTTGATAGATTCTCTCTTAAAAACTATAACAGCAAGTAAAGCGTTAAATTTACCAATACAATTAGTTATTTATTATTCAAAAATTGCAGAAATGCTTTATGATTAGTACCAATTAATCTTAGAGACTGTGATAACTAATGCACAACGGTCAGAATACGATGAAATACATTCACAAATTCTGCAAGGATTTACAAAAACTATTGTGAATAGAAGCAGCTTTGTGTATACAATAAAATGGATGGCACTTTGAACATTTGTTAAACTAGTCTATTTTTTCTTTTGATGTTTGCTTAGAGATATTTATAAATTGGTTATTTATATTTCGTGATTCGTGACTTTAAACGCGATACCTGTTTTATAGTTTTTTTAAAGACTACTAACAATCGTATTCTGACCATTGTGCACATTAGTTTTCACAGTCTCCTAAGATTAATTGTACCAATCAAAAGGCATCTTTTTTAAGATTTTTGAATAATAAATAACTAAAATTATTAGTAACATTTAATACTATACTTGTGTTATAGTTTTTTAAAGAGAATTTATCAAAGAATCAATTTTAGCTTAAAAATACGTGACATGATTCATTTAAAAAAATAAAGTTGATATTATTTTCGCTTAAGCCGAAGTCAGCCATTTTGTCCTAAAATTTGGAAAATACTCATCTTTTTATACTTCTAAAACTTTTTCTTAACAAACTTTTTGTTTATCATAGATAATAAAAGAGTAAATTAAGTGTACCTGAATTTTTACAATCAACTTGTATGCAATACATTGTATTCAAATGGACGGCATAACAGCTGATGGTGTGCTAGGTAACATTGATAATTACTGTAGCGGTGCGAAATCGAAAGATTGCAAATGAAGCAATTCAAGTTTAACAACATTATGCAAAAAGGAAAAACAATTGGTTGACGACTTTGAAACGGAGTTAAGTAAGAAAATAAGTTTTTGTGAATATAACGTTACTGTCGGCATTTTCATATGAAAACCGAATGTTGCGTGATTGGTGTATATGATAAAAAGCTTCTTGGAGAGCCAAGAAGAGAAACTGACCACCGTTATAGATCACTGTAAAGCGCTTGAATCAATAGCTGCTCATAAAGTGTATTACATGCTGTATTACAAATTGGTAACAACAGTTCAAATATAGTCGATCGTCGATGTTACAATTGTGGTGAGCCCTAGGCGCCATCAAGTCATTTGCGGCAATGCAAAGCAAATAGAACAATATGTAGTTTCTGTGGAAGAAGATGGCATTTTAATCAATTCTGCAAACAAAAGAAAGGATAAGAAAGTAATGGGCATCATTTAGGCAACAAGCAACAACCAATTTTAGGCAGTAAACAATCACAACTACAACCTCAAAGGATAACAAGAAACATATTCAAGAGGCATACTGTATTGAATTGGTATAATGATTCAGGTAAATTAGGACAAACAACTTACAGCCTTAATCTAGAATGTCAACTAAATGGTGGTAATAATTTTACAATAAACAGACAAAATTGGCTAATATTAAGGGTAAACGATGGATGAAGGAATATACAATCAATTGGTTAATTTCAAGATAGACACTGGGTCAGTAAAATGTCAAAATATACATTGGAAAATAAAGACAATGACTTTCCTATATTTGATTATAACAATAATAAAGTTAAATTTATGATACAGTTAAAATTAATTGTTTTGATTCGATAAAGAAAAAGTGCAACTTAGCTGAATTTGTTGTTGTGTAAGATACACTTGAACCATTATTGGGTTTACAAACAGCTACAGATTTTGAACTGATAAAACGAACAGACATGCACTCAATAACTGTAGTAGCGATAATCCCAAAGTTAAAAGATGTATTCTTAGAAATTAATAAAGATCTTTTTTTTTTGTTTGGGCAAATTTTCAGGTAAATGTACAATTTACTTAAAAGAAAATTCGAAACTAGTGTTGCACTACAAGAAACGTAGGTTTGGACATACGCTTAATCTGTAAAAATGTTGTCTCCTTGTTGACGCTTCCGGCTGTACTAGAAGTAACCATCAACTTTGTTTTTTAAATGGAACGTATTGGTATACTTGCATATTTTCGTAATTCAATTTTAAGTAGACTTTATGCCTATACCGTTGATTGAAATATTGGTAAAGATAGTCAACCTTACGGGATTATGCGACCCCGAAATTTGTTCTAAACATCAGAGGTCGGTAGTATCGCTTTTGTGCTAAGAAAATACGTCAATTGTATTGTAGAATTTACAGAACAGTATTGCCGATAAATGTGAAATAGAAAACTGTAATTTTGCTGATAGTTTATGCTAAGGCACGACATTGTTGCCAATGCATCATGCCGTTGATTGAAATATTGGTGCATTGAGTCAATGTTGACAAACAAACAAAAACATGCGTTCTACAATATACAAGAATTTATTGATTTTTGTCGACGTACTAATTAAATGTGTGTCCTTTGTTATATATTTTTTTTCTATTGTCTGTTAATTGTTCAATGTAATAATATTTATTTGTATCTTTCTTACGTAAGGTTATAACAATGGTTATACCATCATGACAAACACATATATGTACAAAGATTGTATACATACACATGTGAATAAAGTTTATTATTATGAAAAAAAACCTGCAGATTTAAAAAGTATTAATTTCAAGCAAAGAAATCGTTGAAAAACGTTCTCCCAAAAAAAACAATTTCTTTAAATACTTTTGAAAATTCCATACTCATATATTTATTACATTAACATCGTTTATCCGTTGAAAATGTTTTAAAATCTATTAGGCTTACGCAAGTAAATTTCTAAATTTTGGTCATTGAAATTAAAAATTTTTAACATAGAAACGCTATCCCTTTTTATGTTGGAACGAATGTTGAATTTTCTTATATTACAATCTAACGTACTCAACTGTTGCATCTAAACAATATTATAACAAGCCTACTCATTTACTAAAGGTGTTGCTAAAAGTATGCAATTGTAGAATTTCTGACTAAGCCGATATGAATGTGACTCATAAACGATAATCCGAAGACTCCTCGTAATACATTTGTTTCAATATCAACTTTAGGTGTACTTATATTTTAAGATATGATAAACGCATTAAAGAAGCATCTATGCAAAGCTTAATGATTATCTGTTTATTTGTTACAATGAAAATATTACAATCAATGATAAACCTATACAGACAACCGTTTCTTTTAAAATTAAAAAGTTTAAAAATAAATTGAATAGTCAGTGTGAAATATTTAGATTGAAGCGCAAACTTCAAAACAGCACAATTTCGGGTCTTTTAAAAACAAAACCGGCTGAAGACATTTATTATATGCAATGGCTTCCATCGAACACGAACTCCAGGAAGGATTCAGAAAACAACTGGCATTATCATTATTGTATTACAAATCGCTTACCGCTACAAATTTATGTTGAACCATTTAGATTTGTTTTGCCAGCAATTTCAACAATCAAGTCGTGGTTGAAAATTGTTAATTTAAGATCGGGGACAAATAATGTTCTTATAGGCAAAAATTTAAAAAAGTTGAAGGAATGACAGACAAAGAAAAAGCAGTACGTGGTAATGTGTGACGAAATTACTTAAAAACGAAATTTAAATTATAACTAATATTGGGACTACGTCGAAGGATATCAAGATTTAGGGGAATTAGACGTAAACCGTTTTTGGCAACCATGGATTGGTTTTTATTTGAGAGGAATATTGTATAATTGGAAAATTCCATTTTGTTATTTTCAGTAGTGGTTCAGTTAAAAGCGAAATATTATGTACTCTTATAAAGCAAGTGATGCATAAGTTGTTTCAAATTGGATTGAAACCTCGAGCGTTAGTTTGCGACCAAGGATCTAATAACAGAAGTGCTCTCTATCTTGTCTAGGCGCCACAAAAAGAAAATCCAACAATTCAAATCGACAATAACAAAATATATGTAAGCGTATAATCCTCCTCATTTACTAAAAAGCTTAAGGAACAATGTCATGAACAGCAAACTGGAAATAGTCGTCAACAATAAAAAAATTCAGTGGACCGATTTTGTCAACACTTTTTATATTGATCAGTGTAGCAGTGTAGCAAGATCCATGTTAAAAATTACGGACAAACATATTAACCCATCAAATTTTCAAAAATGCGTGTTAAATACGCTGCTCAGGTATTTAGCAATTTGTATCTGCAGCAATTAGCAGTGCTGTGATGACGGGTCAATTAACAAGTAATACGGCGTTAGATACTGCATCTTTTTTTTTTAAAACAATTAACAACATTTTTGACTGTTTAAATAGTTTTTCAGTAAATGATCCGAATCCCTACAAGCGTGGTCTTTTCAGTTTTAAAGACATGCCATGCGAACGTTGAAACGTTCTGTACAATACTTCAATTCCATCAAGTTTTATGAGAACGGTGTAGAAAGAAAAATATATACTGTATCGCAGGTTTCCAATGGACTATAAATTCAATTTAAGTCTGTGGGAGGACTTAAAGGAGAAGGAACTTTGTACTTTTTAACGTCACGAATAAATCAAGATCCTCTAGAAAATGCTTTTTCAATGATTCTGTGCTAGAGGAGGTTATAATGCCCAACCGTCTGCCCGCGAATTTAGGCTTGCATTACAACATAACATGCACATTCGCCTGCAAATACCAATAGAACAAGGGAATTGTGAAAAAGATAACGACGAGATACTATATGGTATAGATGAACAATTTAACACTAACTATGAGGAAGAGGATAACAAAATTGGGACAAATGAAAGTGTAGAAAATAATGAAACAAAGAGATCGTCTAGAACCTGTCTGGAGAACAAAATCAATGAAGACAATGTCGTAATTAATAGTTCTTTAGAATCTTGTTCAGTGTCGTATGTTGCGGGTTATTTAAGTCACTACATATATAAAAAGTAAATTGTAATACGTGTAAGGAAATGCTAACAGTTAACGACTCAAGTGTTTTCAATGTGAACGAATCATTAATTCTATATAAAGATTACAGCAAATCTGATGGAATTAAATACTTACACAGACCATCACCCGAATTCTCAAAATTTGTGTTTTTTTTATTGAAACTTTTTACTGAAGAATTTCATCTTTTAAAACAGATTATGGTTTATTGGAAAAATTAAACTCCGTATAAAAAAATGTCTCAACAGCAGTGTGAATTCATGGTTCAGAGAATGCGACACTCATAAACTGTTAATTATCGATCAGTTGGTTAAAATAAAACTATATCGAACCTTAAAGTGGGAGGCTAATAAACATATTTCTAATAGCTATAATTACAGTGATGTCACAAAACCACACCGTAAAATAAGAATATTATCTGCATAAATAAGTGTAAATGTTTGGATATGTTTTATGTATAGCATTGTATTAGGTACGTTATTATTTATGTGTAAATTGTTTGTAAATTATTACTATTATTTTAGATCAGTTGGAATTGTAATTTTTGAAACAATGTTTATAATTAATGAGCTATTTTTACTTTAATTAAACTATTTTAATTCGAAACCATGATATTTTGATACAGTTTCAAAGAGTAAAATCCTAACTTTTATCTCTACTAACAGATAACAAAGTGTCACTTTTTCGTAAATTATTTTTTTCCCTCGGGAAAAAAGTGAGTACTATTTTTAACACCAAATTTCCCTCAATAATTTTCTAATTCTATTGTAATATGATTTTTCAATATTAAATCGTCATTTATTTCGTCACAGAAAAGAATAGTGTATTATTATCCGCACCGCGTAGGAGACAACACACCTCAAGCTAAAATCTAGTACTTTTTATTTTTAGAAGTAATAGGAATAGGTTTTATTACCAAGTGAATTTAAATTTGAAGGTCTAGTGGAACCCACTTTCCTAAAAACACGGTAACTTGTTGCCTTTTGAATTGAAAAATTTGAAAACCAATTTTTATTTAAAATCCTTTTCAACTGAACACGTAAAACAAGTAGATACAAAACCAATAATTTTGCGTTTCTGAACTCTAGTGGTATTTCTCCCAGTATGTTCTACTTTATTCCTAACGAAGTTATTAAATGACAAACAAATGTCAACATTATTATTTGCAAGTTAAAAAATAAAGTGCAAGCATAATTTGTAAAATAATTGTTTCTTATTTATCTAACACCGACCAAACCAAACTGTTTTAACAAATAACGCTTCGCATGTATTTTAGTAAATTATTAAAAAAACATTGTCATTAAAATCCAAGATATGTATCATCAATGGTATTATTCATAAATGAAAAATTCGTCACTTTTAATTACTAGTTAATACGTTTACTAAATATTTGAAAACGTTGCAACATTGTATTGACAAAAGTAAATTTTACGGATTGTATGTTGCGCCATTTTTACAACGGTGGAATAAATTGAACTATTCTATTTCAAGAATCGTACACATTATAACTTAGCGCTTCAGTACAGGTGAAAAAAGTAAACAAAAAACGCAACCCAACATGCATATGTGAATTGCATCCGTGATACAAGCAAATACAAGCGGTTGACTATCTTTACCAATATTTCAATCAACGCCTATACCTATCATTAGCCGTTTTCGAATTGTTCATGTTTTCAGAAAAAAAAATTGACATATTTGCGGTGATTGTATTTTTGTTTCGAATAAAATAATTTTATATTGTACGTGAACATGAAACTCTAATTATCATTCTTTAGTTTACAATATCTCAAAGTCTTGGATTCATAATAAAAAAGTGGTTTATGGTTTAACAACGTTTTAATTTTTACAAAATAAAATAATCGAAAGTACACTTTTTTACAAATATTAATAGCAATTTATATAACGCTACATGCACAGAAATTTATACTACTAAAATATTCCTATAAGACCTTGTGCGTTTTATACGTAACGCGCTACATGCGACCTTTAACGTATTCTCGGCAATTATCTATTGATCCTGGATCGATTCTATGATGTTATCTTGCGTGTAGGTGGTTACTTCTCTGTTTACTTTTCGGTTAAAAACAATCGCGGGCTTCCTACAAATGTGCTGCTTCTATTCATACCGTACCCATATCAAGTAACTGGGTTAATTACATTTATAAGTATAACACGTCTTTTTTTATTGATAACAAAGAAACTTTTTATATTCATTAATTTATGCACGTTGCAAACAACACACCCAACATTTTTTTTACTGCTTAAAACCGTCTCCTCCCTACTTATACTTTACTTCATCATGTACACACACAAATCGATATATTCCTATAACATACAACAAACCTACAACTTTTCAGTGGAATAAATAAACGCCGAAAGAATGTAATTATGGGCATAAATTTTCCTTTACCAAATCGGCCAGTGAAGTCTCACAAGGAAATAATTAAAACGGTTGTCTGATCAACAAGATTTTTAGTTTTTTTTACGTAAATTTTAAATTTTCAAATGAAAATAAATGAGAAATTTTGAATGGAAGTTATGTTCGAATCATTGACTACGAAAGTTTAAATTAAAAACGTTTTTTTTTTTTTTAAGAATCGACGCTATAACGCTTATTTCACTTACTTTATATAAATTTATGTACGTTAATACATCGGTGTAAGTGGTAAAAATGGAAATTTAGAAATTTAAAAGCGATTTTATTTTTCCATTATCGCCTTATATTAAGGTTTTTTCGACAAGTCACTTTTGGCGTAATGATGAAAAAATCAATATGAAAACGAGAAATTAATTGCTTCAAAAAATAATTGAGAAGATATTGGTGACAAAGGTGTACCTTAAATTGTATAAGACTTTCTTTCTCTTATGCAAACAATTGATTTGGTAAAGACAATGAAATACAAATGGCCGAGTATAAATATTAAAAAGAGCTCTTTTTAATGCATGGCAACCCATGATTTAGTTTAGAGAAAGCTCTTTGCTAAGCAGCTTAACGAAAGAAAACACTTCACGTTAAACTTTGTAAACTCAGTAATTGAATTATATTTTAAGTAAAATTTTATCTCACGAAAATACTTTCAATTATAATGCATTAAACAGTAAAAAGAACTTCACTGTTGAAGTTGGTAATCAGTATCAATTTATTTTAGGTTTGCATTTATATACATTTTTAAATTGATTCTTCCTTCCTTTCCAAAAATCCATCAACGTCAGCTTTTGGAGGATCAAAAACAATTTTTCATTGTGAAATTATAAATAAAGTATTGGTTTCAATTTTTGTTGCATTAACTGTTTCAAACACATATTTTTAAAAATCAAAACCAAAACAGCAGTGCGAAAAATGTAATTATTCATAGGTTTTTTCAAACATTACATGCAAATTCAGTTTGAATGTTAATTAGTTGCTTTCTGCAATATACACAAAAATAAATTATACCTTTTATTATCTTTATTGCAATAACACAACATTAATAGAAGTTCCTTTATAAAACAAATAGTTAATTTCATTATTCGGGTACAGTGAAGTGTTCATAGCAAGCGAATAGTAAAATACACAATTCCTTTTATAATAACAAAGTATAGGGAAATAAAAACTAATAAACCAACAATAAGTTTTTCAAAGAGTATGTAATATAAAACTAATTTTGTTTTTGAGTATTTAGAGAAATTCGGGGAGTTGCATCGTAGTTAGAAAAACAAGCGTTTACCGCATGTTGTAAAAAAACATAAAAATGTAAAAATAAATATTTTTGTAATTATTCTAGGATTTCGAAAATTTAGCTAGGTTAACGGTCCCCTTTTCATTCTCACCGTTATCCATGAATTTAGGGAGTTCAATTTAAATTTCTAATTCATTACTGAAAACTTAGCAAGGTTAGAAAGGTGAACAACTAGCTTTAGTTAGCACATGTAATGAATATTAAAGCTACGAAATCGCAGATGGATAAATTCCAGGATAACTGGAGTTATTTAATTTTTTCTCGAAAAGTCAATTTTTTCCCGAAAAAGTGTAATAATGCAAAAACTCTAAATTTTAGAATTTCTCAAGAAATCTAAATATTTCAAAAAACATAACTCTTTGGTATGTTGCGCTTTTATGGAACATCCTGTATAAACAAAAATAGTTTTAAAATGTGCAGCTCATTGATTGCACTCACTTTCATTGCAATAGTTTTTTCTAACCCCAATATTTTCCGCTGATAACCACCTTTCCCGCACTGATGGGCCACCCTGTATGTATTCAAAACAGAAGCGCATTTCTCTGAAGTCATGCGTAAAATGTCATTTCACTTTGGGACATTTCTGACAGCAGCATACTTTAAAAAAATGAACAACTTTTTTCATAATAAAACTCTCTTTTTTTTTTTCAAAATGTCAATAACTATTTAGAATTCATCAATATACAAACTGCACATCAACGGGAAGTTTTGAAAGCCATTCTAATTGACTTGTGGAAGAGAAATACAGAATGTTCCGTTGATAAAAAAGAATTATTTTTACTTTCTTATGTTCTGCACACCCTGTATAATGTGGGGTGTGTGTATCAAAATTCGAGTATTTATTAAAATTCCTAGTTATTCTAAACTTTTTGGTATCTAATTTATCAAAATATTCATGCCTAATGGGCAGTGAACTATCAAATTAATTTGATTAAATAGTGATGGACCCATTAATGTATTGGTAATATTTAATAATTAATTATAACTTTCAGTCAAATCAATACTAAATATACTTTTTATTTGAAAAACCTTATTATAACTGTATTTTTAATACAGAATGACAAATTATATGACATTTAATCAACAATTGTAAAACATAAAATTCTTTTGTTTATGTTGATGATGACTGATTATATTAACAAGTCAAAAACTATAGTCAAGTTTTTCAAAATAAAAAATATATTTAATATTGGTTTGACTGAAGTTATAATTTATTATCAAACGTGGAGTGTTTTTTCTCTAACAAACCCATTTTATTCTATAGAAAGTCCCGTTACACATTCCTGGGTCACCCTGTATATAAAAACTCATATGCAAACTTTTATAAAAATATGTAACGATTTGTTTTCCTGACATTTTATTTATAAGAAACAACTTGTAAAATCGAAGTAAACATTTAAGTATATCGTCCAACAATAGTTAAATGAATCTCAAATCATTAAAGTCGTTATAATGAAAGCTACCTACGAGAGTACGTCAGACAAAAACGAGGTATCGCGCGCCCAAGCTCCTTAAGTGAAAATATCCCAAAAACACTTAAAAACATATAATGGACTTCGTACCCCCGTAGAAAAGCGTAACATTTCCTGGCGATGTGAATGGAGTCGTGAAATGTTGTTTTTCCTACGAGGTACAACATTAGAATATTGAAACAGTGTCAATAACGAACACTTTTGTCGCACGAAGACAAAATTTGCAGACAGACCGAAGGGAGGTCCGCAATTGTCGGAGTGCGACAAAAAGTAGTTGTGACACGTGTTTTTCATACTATTTTTTCTATTTCGCAAAAATTTACTTCAAGAAATAAATGTTAATATATGATCTAGTATTTTTTTTGGTTTAAAGTTATGTTGGTAGAGAAGTTGATATCCTAATAAAGTTAGCAACAAATGCCGTTGAAAGTTTGCTATTTTCAAATAATGTGTTGAGATTTTTAATCACCGTTTAACTCACGAGTTAGTTACAAACTTTTCGGTCGACCGTACTTTGTAATTTTAATAAAATTATATACTCTAATAATTCTAGAGAAGAAATGCTATTGTGAACGCACCACAACCACAAATTTATAACCTAACTTTATCTTTCTTCTACTTTTTGTGAGAGAGCTTCGTCGTTTATTGCCAACAGTATTTTAATATAAGCTCACCAAGTTAATGGAGAATTAAATTACTAAATTACGACTGTTCTGTCGAAATAAAATAGTTTTCATCACAGTAAAACAAGAAGACTAAATTTTTTTGTGGGAACGGATTGGTGCTTAATCAATATAATGGTCCACCTTCAAAGACAATACCAAAAGTGTTTGACTATGTTTGGATATATCGTGGATGTAATCTTAAGCACATCTCAAACAATAAGTTGAACTTTATATAATGACTTCATCGCATCATACCGAAGAAAGATATTTATATCCTTACTGTGTGCAAGCAGTTTACCAACTTATTGGAGACAATTATCCTGCACGTATTCAATACTGTCAATGGCTTTGCAACACTTTTATCAGAGACAGGCTTGCTTAAGACTCCTTATCGATGAAGTTTGGTTTTACATTTACCGTTCTATAATTTCACAAACACGTACATGTAGAGTTTACAAAAACATTTTGTTAAAGTGGTTCCGCTTTCACCTCCAAAAGATCTTTTTCAGAAGTCGGAATGTTTTACTTTTTTAGTAGTTTTGATTTTTTCTACAGCCTTACTTAAAGAATCTAACATTTGAACAATGAGTAAATAATATTGAAGAACTACGTGAGAGAATAGTTTGTAAAATAGGACCCGAACACCCTCTTAACATGTTATTAAACGTTATCATTGGAATGTTGCATACAGTACAAAAATGTCTTAAAATCACTGTGAACAAAATTCAAGATTTATTACAATTGTAGATTAATACGATTTGTTATTATTAAAATTTGCTTTGATACAATTACGACAGATTTTTTTATTTATACTTTCATGTTGTAGTTCATTGAAGATAAAACGCCAATATGTAAGGTATAGTTGCCATACTAATCATAAATGCGCGTCGATAGAAGAATATTGTTTGTTAAGTTTTGTTTCATAAATTAATATTAAATTTCTTTTTGAATATTAAAATTCATTTTAATAAGAACTAACCAAACAAAACCTCACTTAATTTTCTTACGTCAAAATTAAAACTGTAAATTATTTGGGTTATACACTAAAAGTTATAAAATCCCTAAAACAGTATGGGAAAGAGTTTATTTCCTGTATCGTGTACAATACGGAAACAAAGCTATAGAAATTGCGAAATAGAAAACTATTTTTCTGCCGATTGTTCTGAAAACCGACTGAAAAAATCCCAAAATTATTTTCATGAAAAATAAGCGGTGCCTGAAAATAAGGAATGTCGGTATCCATGTTAAAGTATCAACTAGACGACGCTATTTGCCATGTTTTAATAAATATGTTAAGTGAAGATGAATCTATCCTGAAACTCCACTTATATATATAAAAGGGTAATTTAAATTTATTGAAAAGAATGTTAATTATGATTTTTCCGTTTTTACGTTTCACAATAGTAAAACTTATAAATCGGTAACCAAATAATACTATGACCTTGAAATGTAGAAACGTAGAAATATGCCAATATATATTATTAAAACATTCAAAATGTACATCAAATATGCACCTTTTTAAGTAGACTGGAAATGGTTTACTAAAAACAAAGAATTTTGTAACAGTTTCCTTTTAACTTTACAAAATATAATTACAATTACATATAAATTAACGTTAACTTATGATTCCATTAAATTTTTTCTTCAAATTATAACTGTTGAAATAAAATATTGTTGAGTTAGTAGATTATAATTAACTAAAAATAATTTTATCTATTTTTCTATTAAATAACGATATCTCAAAACTGGTGATCCGATTTCGATAAAACTGGGTATTTCGGAGTTTTTTATAAATGCGGAGGTCTTATCAGTTTTTGGGTACTATATATCAAATAGGTCGTTTATTATTGTTTTCAAACTATAGGTTATACACGTTTTTTTTTTCTAATAGAAGTGGCTTCTAATCATAATTGCGCACAACTGTTGTGCTTATTCACCGAGATACGATAATTATGTGACATATGTATTATTTTATCAATATCTTCAAGAATGTTATTATACGACAAACGTTATAAGGCAAACATTGTTATATTAATTCATTATCTACAGTTTAAAAACTTTTTTTGCAGTGTATAGTTCTTTTTTCACTTCTACGACTAAATTTTCTAGGTGCCCAAATTCTGTCAATAATATCGAATACGGCCGGATTGCGCTCGACCGTTTTGCGCTCTTACCTGAACTCGACCAGTTTGCGCTCTGCGATATTAATTATAGAAATTTGAACCTACCCTATTGTCTCCGATCGACCGATTTGCGCCTTCTTGTAATATAATAGTTATTTGTATACCTAGGCCGAGAAATACCTTAATTCCCTTATAGAAAGTATTTTAATTAAAGGTAGTTTTCCCCGATCGCCGTTTCCGATCGCACTGCCCCCTTGAACAATACCCCCACCACCCCCATCACACAAACATAACTAATATAAACGAATGTTACTTGAAATAATTGTTGTTTGTTTTTTGTTTTGTTTTAAAAAAAAAACTGTACTAACTGTAACCTCACCAACCAACACCGTTTACCCCCGATCACATGAAAAACAACTTAAATCTCGATAATTTCAAAATGTTTATAGTACAAGAGAGCGCAAATCGGTCGATTGGAGATAATAGGGAAGGTTTAAATTTATATAATTAAATTGCAGAGCGCAAACTGGTCGAGTTTAGGTACGAGCGCAAAACGGTCGAGCGCTAACCGGCCGACACCCTATATCGAACGCAAAAAGGTAGACCTGTTTGACCTTTGTATGCTGCTGTGTAAAATTTGATTATTATTTACGAATTTTATAAATTGTTTTGAATTTTCGTGATTTTGTTATTTAAATGTTTTTTTTCTAAAACGTATATTGCCAGATGTGTTATGAGCACTTAGTTTAAATTACTAATCTTATTTCTGCACCTAAAGTAATTGACTCTTGTACCAAATGTACCTTTGAAATACTATTATAACTACTTAGGTAAAAGTATAAAATCCTTTTTTTCATTTAAAACGTGCCGTCATCTAATTTTTTGCAATTTCCCTTTGCCAATATCACATTTAACAGCTTTAATTAAACATTGAAGTTTAGTTCTTTTACCATTGGCTTTATGCGAAACTTTCTTTTGTCTGTTTAATAAAATAATAATTTTAGGGATTTGAGTCCGTAAATGGTTTATTTCCGGTCTAGTCCCAAAAAGTTGTCGTAGCAACCTTTCCCGGATTATTTTGATTTTGAAACATGATGACAATAAATTAAATAAAACAAACAATTTGCTATAATACAAAACAATGAATGTAGAATGAATAAATACTTTTTATTTAAAAATTTGAGGAGCTATAGCAAAAAACATTGTTTGTTACTCGTTCTCAAAAGTTTTTTGATTATCCGCTATTCCAGACTCGACTTTGCCTCGTTCTGAAACAGCAACGATTCGTCCGAAAATCTTTATTTTTAAGGACTTATAAGAAAATAGATATTTTTTAACCGAAGTTAATACCACTGTACTGCACGTATTACTAAAAAACTTATTTGTTGTTTAAATAAATCGTTGTCTTTCGCCATTTTAAATTGTATCATCTGTAATTTTCACCTTGAATTGCTTCAAATTATAAAAGTTCGGGTCAAGTCTTATCCGGCTTATTTGAGAACTGTACCACTCTTACACCCTTGCTAGAGAAGCATTTGATGTAATTTTTTGTGAAAAAAAGGTTTGGCCGCCTTCACATTTTAACTTTTACTGGTAATAAATAATGCCACAGGCGGCTCCTTATGAACTCAAATTGTTTATCTGAAACGTGACGGTTTATAATTTTATATCAACACTCTGTCGGCGCTTATAATACTCTATTTCATATAAATTGTTCTGTAAATGTTTCTGACATGTATATTAATTCATTTGAAATTAAAAACGAAGATTTATTTTTGCGAGTAAAATCCCCTTTTAAATAATAGCTAGACAATGCTCTTATATTTACAAATGCAAGTATGTTCCATCTAATTGACCAATAACAATAAATGTGATTATATCCGGATTAGTTACAGAAAGGAAATTACTACAAATGCATTAAGACATAAGCCTTTCAAAAAGAGTAATAGGTAATCGTTCAAGCTAATTTAACAATAGGTAATGTCGCAGAAATAGGGTGGGTAGAATTAGAAAAATAATATAGGTCTTTATTTTAGTTTTTGTGTAACATTATTCAGTCTTATCTAGTTTTCTTGTAGTGCGGTACTAAATTATTTTCTGCTAAATGAGTGAGGTGTGGAAGTATCTTGTTAAACAGAATGAAGGAAAATTCGTGAAGTGCGAAATTTGCAAAACCAAATTAAAATATTCTGAAGTACTTCCGTAATGTGGAACCACATAAAAAACAAGCATGGTGGATTGGTAGAGAATTCAACAAAAAGGAAAAGGTTAGTAATGCACTTGTTCTTTTAGGTTTTAATTTTGGGCTAGTATTTTAATACTTTTCTAATACCTTTTAGGGACTCACGAATTTTTTTATGTATCATCCAACGCGGATCCTAACAAAATTACCGAAGTGATTGATGCTTGAAGAAAGCCCAACCGAACCTTCGCTCTTAGAAGATCAACCAAAAATAACGACTATTTTTTTTACCAAGCAAAAACAGGAAAAGCCAACAAGAATGCATCACTGTAGCTATTACCAAGATGATTGCATTAAATATGTTACCCTTGTCCTTAGTTGACGGACAAGGATTCAAAATCTTTATGCAGAAATGTTTTCCTATGTATAAAATGCCCGCACCAAATACGATCAAATCACGGGTTAATATTTTGTATGATATAGAAAAGAAAAAAGTTTGAAATCCTATACAGAAATTGAAGCACGCATCTTTAATGACAGATTGCTGGACATCAAGAACCACTGATAGTTACATTACAGTTACACTTCATGCTATTGATCAAAGTTGGGAGCACATATCGCATACTCTTGAAACACAATTGATGGATACGCGACACACGAGCGAAAACTTAAGGAAAACTTTAGAAGATATTATAATCCGCTGGGAACTGACTGAAAAAGTCACTGCAGTTGTACACGACAATGCTACAAAGTAATTACAGCTGTGAAAAATTTCAGTTACATTGAGGAAAGCATATGTTGCTTTGCTCATACGTTGCAACTTGCAAAATCAACAAGGCACTTGATCATGAAATCATTAAACAACTATTGGTTAAATGCAGTGCTGTAGTGGGACATTTCTAAGCATTCTTCGGTTGCAACAAATGCGTTGGTTGCAGCACAACATGCTTTAATTTTACCACAACATAAGTTTATTCAATCTGTTAAAACAAGATGGAATTCGATATTCTTTATGTTGGAACGATTAACAGAACAACGGCAACCAATAAGTAATGTGCTACAGGACCGCAATATTACCTCAAGGGCTCACGCCATCGGTTTAGAACTTAACGAATCTAATTGGATTCTAATCGAGAAGATCTAAGATATACTCAAACCATTTACTTTAACAACTACGGTAATGTGTTCCCAAAAAACTCCTACAATATCAATGGTACAGCCGATAGTGATTTCATTATTTAATAATACTTTAATACATCAAAACGATTTAATAGAAGTCACAACATAAAGAACATGTTAGCGGCTGAAATTAGTTCGCGATTTCGTATAACATCAGTTCTGAATTTGAATATCGTAGTGTAAGTAAAAGCAACATTGTTTCACAAATATTTGATATTTGTTCTTTCCTGGACCCACGTTACAAAAATTGTGAGTGGTGTTGGTGTTAATTCTAATGTTTCATTAATAACCATCGAATCTGAAACAATCACTCCTTCTACAAAGGAGACCGAAACAGAAACAAAGATATCTGCGTTGGACATACTATTTCCAGTGAATCAGGATCTAGGTAGTGCTAGTAACAAGAGGCATAGCGAAATTGATATGTATTTTAAAGAATACGAAATAAATAAAAATATGTGCCTTTTAGAATGGTGGAAAGTGAACGAACACATATTTCTAAACGTTGCGCAAATAGCGAGACGGCATTTAGCTATCCCGGCAACTTCTACTCCATCAGAGCGTGTTTTTTCGGCTGCTGGTAACCCTCATAAGTGCCAAAAAAATTGTTTAATTGAAAACGGTTAATAAGTTAATATTTTTACATGACAACTTAAAAATTATAAAATGATGAATATATGTTTATGTATTTTGTTTGCAGTACTTATAGGTTTTGTATGTAATCTATAGTATTAGTATATTATATAGTAAGAATTTAAATAAATAAATCACTACTTACTCTTTTTCTCGTTAAATTTTTTGTGTTTGGCGAGACATAATTTCATATACTCTCATATATAATTTTTCCTATTCACATTTAATAATTTCATATAAAAGTTTTTTTTTTTCTATTGGGATGTTACAATGTTTCATTTTTAAATGTTGAACAAGCCGCACCACCAGCAAAATATAAGTCCTGATATACGAAACGTGTCCGTAATTCGCTATTGTTAGCGCTTGCAGTTAATGCAATTAAATAAAATGAACTTAATGAATACCCGAACTGAACTAACAAAATATATTCTTTACTTTCGATAACATAAATTACTGTAGGTACACTCATGAAATTTAAAACTTGACACCACAATTTCTGTAAACAAAAGTTTGCACATTGTGAAGCGGGCTTAAGGGTATCATTTACAATTCTAACAGCAGGTAGTCTCAGCAGGTGTTATCTTATAGAAGGACTGTAGAATGAATCATTACACTAAGCACGTTTTAGAAAATAGGTAATTTACGTTGCTTACTTAATTTTTTTCTTTAAAGAATATATTTGAAGGTATCGCTAATTAAACACCATAGCTCGATTAATTATCGAATCAAAATTTTGTTTAGGAAATGTTTACAAAATAAAATTAGAAATAATTTTGATTTAAAAACGTTCTACAAGCAATAACTTTTAAATTAAATCAAAAACTAAACATGGTTATTTGGGTTGACTGATTATTACTTATTTTAAATAAATCTAACCTACTATTTATTGTAAGTTATTAAAAAAAATCATTAAACTCTATTCATAATATTTAGTGCTTACAAAATGTATATTTTATGACGTTTCATTTTTTTTTCTGAAATTACTAGTGAAATTAGAATACTTACTTGTTGGAAAATATAATCTTCGTCTGGATAAAACACTTCGACTGAAGGTTTCATAATAGTTTCCAAAATATCTAAATACGCAGCAAAATCAAGACGTCCATCGATAACCCAAAACTCCTAGACCCCGCGCTGTTAACCCAACCCTACACATTCACAGAAAAATAACCACTTCGTTTTTTTAGGACATATGTGATTATTGCCTTGCAAATTCCAGACGACGTTTCATATTTTCGTCACTGAGAACTTCTTTCGCAGCAGCATTATACTTCTTTATTCCCATCTCCTTTAATCTTTTTGTGCAGTTATACGGCATCCGGGAAAATGTGTATCTGCTATAGCCCTGAGTATGTAGCAAATGGTTGTTCTGTTACGTAATGAAACAACTCGAGATCTTGAGCACGTGTAGATACTTTAGGTCTACCACTTCCGATGGCTCTTTCCAAAGTGTGTTCAAGATTCCATTTTACTCGGTAATGCCCTACGGTGCTTTTGGTATATCTAACATACGTGAAATTTCACGCACGCTACGGCCCGCCGCTAATTCCGAAACAATCCGCGCTTTCAAATCAGCACCGAGATGAGGTGGCATTTTCACAACACTTGAAATTTTAAACTAAAATGGAATTTACATTTCTTACTTTATTTATTGGTTCACACTACCCCTTCTCAAACAGTAGGTAATTGTTTATTTATTACATACTTCTAATGACCAATGTAACAACCCTTAGAGCAATATGACTCAAAGGAAGTAAATTAAACAAGCAAGGATATTCTATTGTTATTGAAACTTATTCATAAAGTAAAAGCCATTTCCTTATAATGCTAATGGACAGGATTTTCTTTTAAGTATTAAGATTACAATAGGATTTATAAACTTTCTAAAATATCTAATTATAAATATTTACACTGCAATTGCGCTTTTTCCTTAATAATTTCTTAGCAATAACATACACGTTCTTGGTTTTAAGTTGTCATAAATTTGATATGATATAAATTTGTGTTTCTAATATTACATCACAAACTAATCTTTATTCGCCAAAAATTGTTGCTTAAGTTGTAAAGCTTCGTACACACCTGAACAACAAACCGAGCAACAAACATAACAACGAACCGAAAGTCAAACAGAACGACAAACGATCTTTTATGATTTCCACAATCCGAACAACAAACGGAACGTTTGTGCTGTTCCCATAATTATTTTCAGTAGTTTTCAGTTCATATATATTTATTATTGAGAAGAGAAATTGCGGAAAACAAGAAGATAGTGCCAACCAAATTTTTACGCACAAAGAAGAGTAAAAAATTATAATTTACTTCGCTTTTTTTATTTTGGAAATTTCCGCCCAAATGATGCTAATAGGGACATCATTTTTTCTTGCATTCTTAAACACTGATTAATTTAAAACATTTTTTCTGTCAACTCCATAATATTACCTAAAACACAACAAACCCACAAAAGGGAGGACAAAAATAAATTTGTTCGCCGTTTTGTTTAGATTTGTCCAAACCTGCAAACGCATTCGCGCGCATTTTCTTTGATGTCGGAGAAAAAACCGACAAGTTGCGGGAACGCCGCAAACCGTTCGTGGAACAATCAGGACTTGCGAATCTGTTCTAAAATTCGTACGTAGCACCGTCCAAATTAATGTTGCGATTGCCGTTCGGTTCGTTGTTCTGTTTGCTCCTCGGTTTGTTGTTCAGGTGTGTACGAAGCTTTACAATAAGCATATTAATATGAACTATATCTTATGAAAAGAGAGTTATGTAACTATAATTAACGACTTAACGTTACGTTAGTAGATTCCATTTACTATTTACACATATTTTCTTGGAACATTCGATAATTAACTATCGGGATATGATGACCCTATACTTCGCAGGTTGTGCGCAACTGGATACAAGCAAATAACTTGGAGCTGTTACCCTGGCCAGCAAAAGCCCAGATTTTAACATTATCGAAAATGTTTGGGCTCGAATACTTGCTGTTATCCGAAGACAACAAGGGCCAAATTTTATACCAGTAAACCGTAATGCACTAATTGCAGCCATTGATACCGCATGGGAAACGATTAATATTAATTATATTGATACCTTGATAGCGTCAATGAGCAGACGCCTCCAAGAATGTATCAATAATAATGGAGGTCACACCCATTATTGATTTCTTATATTTATTTATATAGTAATACCTTTATTTAAAAAAAGTTTTCATTTAATTTTAAACTATAACTTGGTATCTTAATTATAATTATGTAATAAATTCTTGTCAAAAACTAAATATATACGTTGACAATAAGAATTGCCTTAGTTTTTATTTTCACTTTTATATTAACTACAGAAAAAAATGAAACGTCATAAAATATACATTTTGTAAGGACTAAATATTATGAATAGAGAGTTTAATGATTTTTTTTAATAACTTACAATAATTAGTAGGTTAGATTTATTTAAAAATAAGTAATAATCAGTCAACCCAAATAACCATGTTTAGTTTTTTGATTTAATTTAAAAGTTATTGCTTGTAGACGTTTTTAAATCAAAATTATTTCTAATTTTATTTTGTAAACATTTCCTAAACAAAATTTTGATTCGATAATTAATCGAGCTATGGTGTTTAATTAGCGATACCTTCAAATATATTCTTTAAAGAAAAAATTAAGTAAGCAACGTAAATTACCTATTTTCTAAAACGTGCTTAGTGTAATGATTCATTCTACAGTCCTTCTATAAGATAACCCCTGCTGAGACTACCTGCTGTTAGAATTGTAAATGATACCCTTAAGCCCGCTTCACAATGTGCAAATTTTTGTTTACAGAAATTGTGGTGTCCAAGTTTTAAATTTCATGAGTGTACTTAATTCAATTTAACATTTGTATTAAAATGTAGGTACCTTAACTTAATAGTAGATTAAATGGAAAGTTTGAATTTTCTTTTGTTAGGCGCATTATTTGGCGATCAACAGGGTGATTTCAAGGTTGAATATACTGGAAAATATAAATCTGTTTGTCCGAAGTAACGACACACTACAAATACAAAACAAAACTGTTAACATTTTTTATTCGAATTTAATTGTAGGAAAATTCCAAAAGCTAGTTACTAAAATAAGTTACTAAATGGTCATTCAACGTCAATGTTGCCAGTTTTTAACTCATTAGAAAATTACAGGCTCGTAAATTGGCGACAAAACAATTAAAATTACTTCTTGGTTGTATTTTAAATTATCCTTTGTTTAAAGAGTTCGGTTAAACCAAAAAACAACTTATTGTGTTATTCGACTATTAATGACATTTCGAAAGTCTTTATTAATTAATGTGTTTTTTTCATCGGGTTTTTGTCAGTTATGCAATAAGTGTCACTATTTTTAATTAAGAACCCCGAAAATATAGTTAATAATATAATTAATAATAATAATAATCGTTGTCGAAATACTTTTAAAAGCACTCGTATCGGTAAATGCCTTAAATATCGAATTTGCGTTTAAAACTTGCAAACTGATTAAAACATTTCCAAAAAAATGAGACGAAGAAACGATCCAGATACTTATAATTACGAACCTCGACGTCTAATCGCTGAGCTCATCTTCTCTTCGAATAAAGTGCATACATTTTGTAGTTTTCGACCTGTTTGACCGGTACTTTTTTATTGTTGCCCTTTTCAAATATTCTTATTTAGTGGCAATATACGTTTTAGAAATAACTAGAAATAATATTGATGAAAATGTGCCATGTCCATGTAATATAGTTGTATATTTACAACAAAACATTTGGTACCAGTAATTTATAAGATTAGTAAAAAAATAAACTCATAAAAGGGGTGGACTACTACTACCTGAGTTCGATATCTTTATTAACATGAATTCATAATTGTTATTTAGGCCGAAATCAAAATACTATAGGTACATTGTGAAAAATTGTTGCAATAAAAGCGTAGATAATGCAATATGTAACAACTTTTCTTTCATAACTATTAATATTCATGAAAATATTGACAAAACATTAAATTCTCGTATCTCAGTAATATTTATAAGTATCGAAAAGTGTTTAAACAACGGTTGTGCTCAATTAAATTAGAAACAACTCATATTTGAAAAAAAAATGTGAATAAGCTTATATTTTCATTATTCTCTTCGCTTTGACAACCGTCGCATAAAGCCTATCTTATTTGCAACAAACCGCGGTTTGTTGAACCGGTTTAAAAACCGCAGTTTGTTGAACAGGTTTATGAATCAGTCTAAACTACTCAGTTTGTTGAACCGATTTATCGATTAACCGTCTTTTGTAAAACCGATTAACCGGTTTTCTTTTTTGACGGTTTCTGCCACTACTTCAATGTATACTATACATTGTATAGGTTCTTAAAGATTAAGTACTATAGTGATAGTTCTACAACCAATCAGCGTAAGACAATAATAATAATATATTATCTGCAGGTAAAGCTAATAATCTTTAAATACAACATATATTTATATACAAAATTTGTGAGAATATTATAAAAAATATTTAAAATTTATTTTAATTTGACACACGTAGTATTAAGTATTATGGAAGGTGTACAGTACCTTTACAGTACTCCATGGTCACAGTACTCCATGGTCAACAAAAAACATGTTGTTCCTGAGAATCACCACTTTATTTTCCGGACCTGGTCATCAAGACCCTCCCCGGATAATTAGGAAAAATGTACAACACAATTTCACAAACACAATCACATTACACACTTAATTAATATTATTACATGTGAATACTATGGTGGGTAACGGTTGGCATGTTTATATTTTAGTGGTTTTCCCTAAACCTCTTGAAAGAAATGTGTAATTTACCAAGACAAAAACCAATCCAATAATTGCACACGGTTTCGTCACCACACTGTATAGTTTATACTGATCTTCTGGGGCAATTCATACATAACACTTACATCACAATACAGTATTTAAAATGTACCATACGATTAAATAAATAAAGAACATTAACGTATACAAGGTGGTACTTTTGAAACAGGTCATAGGTTAATGGTTTTGGTATCAAAATAAAGTTAAAATTAGTCCTATAGCTGTTGTTATTAGGAATCAACTGAATTTCAGGTTGTTTTCAAAAAATTTTTCAATAAAGGTAAAAGTAAGTTTTGATAATAAAAGAAAAAATAATATTGGGTTGCCTACAATAAGGCTGAAAGAAAAATCATTAATAAGCAATAAAAAGGCTTTATTCCCTAGGAACAGCTTCGAATGATATTAGAACTAAATTAAATAGGGAAGGTTACAGTAAACAAACATCAAAATTACTAATTTTTATTGATGATTTTTCAAAAAGACCGTGTAATTCAGGTAATTTCTGATAGCGATCGCTATGCGCAATAATTTTAGCTGCGTCTTGATACGAAAACCATTTTTGTCACTTGAAAGGGCGAGCAGGAGTTCGAAAAAACCAGTTCACAATGCTAAATTCCTATGACCCGTTTTCAAAGCACCACCCTGTATACACACGAATACGCAGATAGTGAGGGCACGTCTGGACCCTTTCTAATGGAAGGTAGGGCGAAACGTAGGCATATACGGGAACTGAGAGTTTCATATTGAGCCTTATATTTATATTATTTCTATTTTTTTATTGTACGCACTTTATTAGTACTGCTTAATCCATTGATGTGCCAAAGAGTTTGTTTTTGTTTTGCAAAATACAATTTCAATTGTTTCTAAAAAATAAATATCTTATTTAAATTTGAAACAAAACATCTGAAAATACTTTGACTTTTTTCGCAGATGACGTAATCTGCTTATTTTTATTTAGGAGTCTACCCATAGTGTATTGTAACACTAAACTAATATATAGGTTAGGAACAAATTTTCATTGGTTCGAATACCAACAACAGCCAAACATGGATGCCAACATAACTATAAATTCTTAGCAATACACTACAGGTAGACCCCGTGATTTAAATAACCAGATTACATCATATGTGAAAAAGGTTAACTAACAATGTGTATACAGAGTGTTTGCAATATGATGACTGGCTTGTACTAATGCATAATCTAGAAAAATCAATATTTTTAATGGTACACCCTGGATGGGATTGCATTTTATTATGTGAAATTAAGATCGCTATACATCAATATACTAACTCATACTGTCATTATATTTTATTCTAACTATTAATAGTACCTTTTCTAATACTTTCTCTATTTGTCTAAATATATAATCTATGCAAAATGATAAAAACTATAACTGTAACATCATTGTGGAAGCAACATTTCAAATGATATCTAGATTCGGTACAATATAATGTTATGTACACAACAAATAGTAATTTTTATTTTATTTTATTTAAATACTATTTTAAAATGTGTATACGAATGTTTCTTGAAATATTTATGAAGCAAATCTGTTTTTTTTCACATTTGTCATGAATTTTCATGCGTCGCCTTTCTTTAACTTTGGAATGATGACAGTTTTATCGCGTATGAAAATACTGTTTTCTATTTTGGGTTGCTTACAGAGCTATAAAAGCACCCAAATATACAAATTTGAGTTCTTTTATAGAAATAGAACAATTTTATTCCGAACGGTGGTAACACTGATAACGTCCAAGCTGTCATTACGTTCGGTGTGCATTAATTTAAATCATAATTAATGTTCAGTAGATTTATTTATCTACTTATTTTTATTTCTACCCATTTTTTTTAATGAAACATGATGATAAATGTACTAATTAAACTTAAACTAGCATTTAAACTAAAGTTTAATGAAAATATTGCCACCTTAGCAACTACACTTCAAAATTCCCTAAATTTAAAAACTTTTATTTTAAAATCAATCTGAAAAGCCCAAAATAGAAAAAATAGTATAAATAATTCGTTTCAGAAGGCATTTTAGCGACTCGTACTTTACTGTACTCGTCTTATAAAATGCGTCTTCTGAAACTAGTTCTTTAATATACTATTTATAAATAACTGTATTCTAACCAGTTTTCTTCTCCAAGAGAGAATTATAGGTATGAAAAAATATGCTATATTTACTTATTACAATAGAAATAATTATCAACATTTGTACTAAACATCTTTTTCTGAAATCGTCATTAAACTTGAAGTTTAAGTACTCAAAGATGGCACTAAAGTCGATTTTAATGCCTAGGTTTTAAAGTTCAGAATTTAAAAATTTTAATGACTAGGCGTTAAAGTTTTTAATGATGACAGTTGACACTTTACCTTTAACATAATCTGTAGAACTCAAAATTAAAGCTTAATTTAACATTAATAAGAACTAACTAATAAAGAAACTGGGACATTAAAATACCTGAACTGAGTTTCACTCAATCTTGTAAAAATTAAATCGTTATTCCACTAAAATTGTGTACTTTTTTAAATATCCTACCGAATAATGTCAATTCCATTTCCGTTTTGGCTGTCGATCAGACTGTCAATGTTAGATTGTTTATTCCGTTTTTTCCTTATCATCCTAACCTAAACTTTGACATCAAAAAGTTGTTAAAATTAGTTGATAAGTATATTATCAATATATCAATCTAAATAGTGGTAAGTATAAAATTTCCCATTTCAGGATTACTAACATGCAAGATGACGATAATTTTCTGGAATGTACCCCACCTGAAATTGCTGCTGTGGCTAATAATGTGGTGGCCAATTTGTTATCAAACAAAACTGTTAAACTGTATGAAAAACAGTTTAAAAAATTTATGCAATGGGCAAACACCAACAACGTAGTCAAATATACGGAGAACGTTTTTGTAGCGTACTTTTCAGAAAAAGCTAAAACCTTGAAATCATCCACTTTATGGAGTACGTACTGTATGTTGAAATCAACATTTTCAATTAAACACAACGTCAACATATCCAAATTTACAAGATTAATTGCATTTATTAAGAAGCACAGTGCAAGTTATGTACCCAAAAAATCTGCTGTATTTACAAGAAATGAATTAAATTCATTTTTAGAAAACGCTCCAAATGATACTTATTTAATGCTAAAGGTAACTTTTCCAAGTTATAGTTAATTAACCCTGGAATGGATACATAAGCACTACGAACATAAATGGATACATAGGGTACCTGAACACCCCATTGAAATAAATAAATTGAGTGCTTATGGAGAACATATATATTCATTTTATTCGAAATAAACACTAATAACGAACAATCAGACATACTACATACAAGAATTGCACACGTTTTCACGGTGTTCTGGGCATACCGCCTTGGAACATTTTGCACAGATTATTTTGGATTTTTGTCACGAGACCTGGGACAAAGATGACATCTGCTGTGTTTTTGGAGTTTTCTTGGCGGCTCTTGAGGTTCCTGCTCGTCTTCATACTTGTTGATATTCAAAACGTCAGCAATATCTTGTTTTAATTCTTTTGGTAACTTTTTGTCGAGCCGCCTCTTCATATGCGATTGAGCTAACTGTAATCCCAGATTAGTAAGAAATTGTCTTCTTTATAATTTTGTCCTGCTTCGTAGCTAGTCTGAAGAGTACCATACAGTTTATGCCAGCTTGATCTAACATTCCGTAAAAATACCTCATAGGCCATCTACGTGTTTTTCGAGCAACAGTATAGAAATGTGCCATCTGATCGAATGTATCTACACCACCTTTTGTGGAATTGTAGAATTCGATTATTTCTGGCTTATGGGACTCTGGATTGACTTCTTTTGAATAATGCATTGTAGACAGCAAAATAACAGACTTAGATTTTTTTGGTGTAAACGATACAAGTGTTTTCTTTTGATGAAAGGCAAACTGGGAAGACAAAATAGCTTTTTTTCTGTTTGGCAAAAAGGATGGAGGAATTTCTTTTTTATTATGTCGAAGAGTACCAGTAATAGTTATCTTGCAGTTTTTTAGCATATCATCTGCCAGTGGAATAGAAGTGAACCAATTGTCCATTGTTATGTTGCGATTCGTACCATGAATAGAAGTAGACAAAGTTTTCACTAACTGAGATGCAAGTGGTTCTTGACTGGATCTGTTTTCCTTTCCAATGTAGGGAATTGCGTTGATCATATAAAAAGTTCTGCTGTCACACATTGTTACTATCTTGAGCCCGTACTTATCAGGTTTTGACGTTATATAGACTCTAAATGGGCAGTGTCCTCTGAATCCAAGCAACTGTTCATCTATAGTGCAATATGCATGAGGAGTGTAACTCTCAGTACATATAGTTATAAAACACTCCCATAACTCACGAATTGGTGCAAATTTGTCGTCCAGATTTCTGATATTCTTGTCATCAAATCGAAAACAATTTATTAAAAATTTGAACCGTGGTTCGCTCATTATGCATCTATATCCTTTAGCACTTTGTTTCGAAAACATTTCACAAGTTGGTAAATGGGCGTCTTTTCTAGCTCGGATATATACAATAGCCCTATAACAGCTAATATTTCTATCGAGTCTGTATGTTCAACATACCTAGCTTCTCCATAATTGTGTTTTTTTTCTTTCAATTTCCTGGTTTGTATAGTTTACAATCTTGTCAATCATGTTTTCAGTAAAAAGAACCTTCCAAGCTTCAAATTCGCTCGAAATATTTCTTGCATTAGCCTTTATACCTGGAACTTTTAACACAATATTACGTGCCGCCGTTTTTGTTTTAGGGGTTCTTTTGTAGTCCATTTAATTCCACTTTTGCCAGTAAGTATATCACCATTCCGATCAACTATATCACTTTCATCCGAAGTATCAGCTGCGGAAACTACACTTTGATTATCAGACAAAACTTCCACGTTATCTTCACATTCACTCCCAACATCGTCGTCAGGTTCTTATATTTCATTGTACCACCTTAGTACTGTTTCCTCAAAGTTCAAATCAGTGTATTTGACAGTTTTTCTCTCAGTCGTTTTTTAAAACTGATGACACTACTATAAAAAAAATGCACACACAGACGGATACAGGGGTATCTCAATACCCCAACCTATTGTTTTCTTGTTAAATAAATTATTATTAAAACAGTTGTTATTATAAACACACACGTTATAACCTCAAATAAGGATACCTAAAGCCACAGATTAGCCAACCTAAAACTGACAAAAATATTGTAAAAACAAATGGGGTGCTCGAATACCCTGTATCCATTCCAGGGTTAAGTATTAATCAAGTGCTTTTTTTTGTAGGTTTCCTTGATTATTGGTGTGGCAGGCGCCTGCCGTATAGATAAACTAAGAAAAATGACTATTGATCATGTGCAAGATAAGGATAACGTACTGGTCATCATAATCCTCGATTCCAAAACTAATAAAAGAAGGACTTTTACACTCACCAATGAAATGAACGAAAATATAAATGCCATTGATTTGTATAGGCAATATCTCTCTTAAGACCAGGTCATACTCCACATAAATCACTTTTTGTATTTTATCGGTTAGGACGATGTTCCACACAACCAGTAGAAATTCACACATTGGGAAAAATACCAAATCTGATAACAAGTTATTTAAAATTACATAACCCAACTTCTTACACAGGCCATGCTTTTCGACGAACATCAGCCTCACTTTTAGCCGACAGTAGCGTTGATATTTTAACTTTAAAACAGCATGGGGGCTGGAAAAGCTCAACTGTTACTGAAGAATATATTGAGCAATCTGCTCACAAACAGGAAGAAATTGCACGAAAAATTATGCAAGCCCCTGTATGTGGCACTTCCAAATCAATAGTTGGGTTTCTAGATAATGAAAACTGTACTGTTTCTAACTCTACCAGCGCCTTAAATACGTTGCAACCAATTAACATTTCAAGTAATCAAAACTGTACAATTAATATCAAGTTGACTAAACAATAACCCGTTTATATTAGATTTTGATTTTGTACCTAATTTGTTAATTATACATTCTGAAAATAAATTATAAATACATAAACTAGTTTCATCTTCGTTTCAGTTTTTCGATTTCAGAAAAAACCTAATATGCACCGCGGCACTAAAGTTATCTTTTTTGTCTCATGTATATTATCTGCATCGGCCCCTACAGGGCCTCGGCAGTTAAAATTACATTCGACAAAAAAGTTTAGTGCCTAGGGTACATAATAGTATATTATGTTACTAGGAGTAGAACGCATTCTTTTCGTGTTGAGCGAAGGTATTGCGGCCGAAGCGCAGCTGAGGCCGCAAAATACTTTGCGAAACACAAAAGGCGTTCGACTCCGTGTAGCATATACTATTTTTCTTTCAAGCGTAAAAACCAAATTCTTGAAGTAATTGAGGTGGTTTTAGAATGAATAGGCAACAGCGTTAACTCAACTTTACAACTGTCAAACAACATTATTTTTGTTGTGTGTATTAACACGGTTTGTAAAAGGAAAATTTTTGTATTAATTTGTAGAGTAAGAAAGAAAGCTATAATTATTTAACAATACAACAATAATAATAATTAACTCTTATTCAGATGAAAACTTAAAACAAACATTCTTTTGTAGTAACTATATAGTGGAAAAAATACCTATTTCTTATTTATAAGTAATATTAAAGGTACAATTTTGTAATGTCGAGTTAATAATATTTAATCCACTACTTGCTGTTTTAGAACTGACATTGACGTCATTATAGTCGTGATGGATTTCATATTCACTTGACTGGGATATGCTCGATGTTGCGGTGGAAGTACTAGGCCTGTTAAGATCACCTGATGTTACGGTAGATGTGTTACCTTCATCGCACTCTAATATTCTATTGGCAATTTCACGTTTGTTTGAAAGGGAGTCTTTGATGTATCCCTCAGCTACATTGTTAGATTTCCATCCACCGTGTCTTTTTAGAGTGGTAATGTCTCCACCATTGTCAACTAACAATGTAGCTGAGGTTCGTCGCAGTGTATGACCAGTGTATTCCTCTGGATTAGGTAGTTTTAAAAAAGTTGCCACTTGTTTTGGTATACCTGAAATTTTATGTATCCCCATAACGACACGGTGGCATCTACCATTTTGGTATTTTAAAAAGAATCTAGTTATGTTGATGTGATTAGGTCGAAGTGTCATATATTGTCTACATAAATTTAAATAAAAATCTCCAACTATGGTAAATGTCCGTGACTTATTCGTTTTAGTATTAGGAATTTTACTAGTATTATACGTTCCAGGTCTTCGATATCCTGTATTCTTAAATTGACTAGTTCGCCGTAACGACATGCCCCACTAACTCCAAATATTAATACGATCTAAGAAAATAGTATCTACTTTAGCGATTGAAAAAGTTATATTTGAAATTACCTTCATGGCCAAATATTTATTGTTTGGCGCATTTTGTAAAAAGTTATTAAAATGTTCTTTTGAGAAAACTTTTGCTTTTTTGGTTGATACCCATCAGCTTGGCGCTTCAAGAAGGAAATTAATTTTGCGTAATTTTTTAAGTTTATGTCATGTTTAATATTTAATTGGCACTTTAGCATGGAATATTGTGCCCATAATGACGAACTTTTCATAGTTTCCGCCAAATGGGAAAAATACGCTAACATAACATTTTCTGTGTAATTGATTATATTATTTTCTTGCGCCCATTTCAAAAAATTTATTGTAAGCAAAATCATATATTTTGCGCGATTTGTTGGGGATCAAATTTTCAACTAAGGCATCGGCGATTTGTTTTATTTTAGGTAGAGTTCCTTCAATTTGCGACATTTTTAAAAGTTTAAATTTTAAATGGCGTTTCTGCTTAAAAAGTGCTAATACCTCTACCGGAAAACTAAGTTACTAATTGAGCGTAAAATAATAATATTATTGTACGCCGTAACATAATGTATAGTAAAATTCATATTTTAGCACGCTTGAAGAAAAATAACTATTTTATTGATTTTCGAAATGAAAAATTGTACACATAGATGAGTAAGAAAAAAAATATTAATTTTTGATAACGCCATAATAGACTTTCAAAGATCGAAATAATGGAAATTTACTTCCGTTCCACAATGGAAATAAACAAAGATTTGGAAACGGGATTTAGGTACCAGTAATACAAATTAAATATAATCTACGAGTAGTTTTTTTAAATACAAAAAAAAGTTAATACAAAAATATGAACAAATACAAAAAGTCATTTATTAAAAGCTTTTTTTGCAATGATGATATGATATGATGATATGATATCCAAATATGAAATATGTGCAATTATTAATTAACATTAATTAACTATAATCAATGTAGTTTATCCACATTATTGGTCATATTAAATATATGCACAAAATAAAATATATGCGAATGCGGTTTGCATAGAATCCGCCTTTAAGATGATAAAATACTTCTGTTACCACCGTCTAAATAGAATCATAAATTAGTACATCTTATTAATTACGAAGATGAGACATTATAATTTTAAACCGAATTTTCAGTGATATTTATGGCATACAATTTTTTTTTACAATTTTACACGTAATCTTAAATTTAATTAACAAAATATATGTACTTTGTTAACATTAATGTTGATAAAAAAATAAACAATAAATAAAATTAGTTTTTTTTTACTTTCTGTCACTATACACTATAGACCGTATTAAAACTACTATAAAATGTAAAATATCTACAAAAATTCTTTCTTTTTAACGACTAGTTAAAATAATTTTATTGTACCGATAGTATTTACAATGTGTAAATATACAGGGTGCTTTACAGTGAGTGGCCTATTAGACATTATAGTAAAACTACAAATAAATTTAAACTGAAAATTTGCGCACATGGTGTTTCAGAGGTGCTCTATTTACTGAAAATAATAACTTAAAATAACTCAAAAACCACACATTATAGGTATAGGAAATGCTGGTGTAAGACGAAAGATAATCAAAAGAAAGCCGCTGATTTTATAATATACAGTATGCTCTATTTAAAATAAGCGACTAAGTGTGACCTCCTGTTTTGAACACCCTGTACAATTTGAAACATTTGTAGTTTATTCACACATAAGTTTCAACTCTCATAAACGTATATAAAAAAATCATTTATTAGAATTTAACATAGGATGCGTTATTAATTTTTAAAGTTGAATTAGTTTTTTGTATAATATTTTCTTAACATCAAAATAACAAATATTAATTTTAGAGTTAATAAATGTTATTGAAAGTTGTCTTAAAATATTAAGTAGAATTCGAATCTTGCATAAAAAACATAACATGCTATTTAAAATAAAAAAGTATGCGTCAACTTCTGGTATATCCGAAAGTACTGCAACCGTGTCATTATTTTTATTAAATCGAGCACCTCTGAAACACCATGTGCCAAAATTTTTACTTTCAATTTATTTGTAGTTTCACCATAACGTCTAATAGGCCACTTACTGTAAAACACCTTGTATCTTTTGATATATTTTTTAACTGTTATTAAAACTGGTAATTTTTTTAAAATTTTTTTCAATTTTTGGCAAATAAAGTTTTAATAATAAAATTTTATTGATGCTAACATTTTAATTATATTTGGAATTAATTTTTTTAGAACAAATATTTTATTAAAGAATAAAGCCCATGAAACCTTCTTCTATGATAAACTCTTTGATGCCAAAATATGATCTACTAAAGTCGTTGTGACTATTATGTAATGATATTGTTGATCTGTATGTATAAAGGACAAAAATATTGATATTGAGAGTAAAAGTGTTTCGGGCCAATAAATCTATAATTAAAATTAATTCATACGAATTCATTTTAATTATACAATGTAATATATAACTTTTTGGCCTCTAGCACTGTAAAACATTTAAGACAGGTGTCTATAAATAACAGGTAGCTTGATGTTTACACACAATATGGTAGCTAATTAGGTAAAATCATCAAAAAACACTGGACGATTAGGGTGATTTAAGAAACAAACTTTGGGTACTTAATTAAGCCCATGTAATAAACTATTTGTTACCTATAATTATTCTGCTTAAAATAAATCGTTATGTTTTATTTTAGCAAAAAGTAAATGCGTTTAAGTAGTTTGGGAAGAGCGACATCTATTTTGTACATTTTGAACCGAAACACAAATGACGTTTAACCTTTTGTTACAATGGTCATTCCACAACTATATATAAAAAACATTAATGGAATTATTTTAGTTTATGGGAGTAAAATGTGTATAACAGAGAAATGTGAGAAAGCATGTGACTCTCCATAGTACATTTAAGGTGTAATGACGGGTAATTTTATGGAATTAAATCAAGTAAGGCAAACAAAATAACTAACCTCAATTTTAAATTATTTATTTGTAGATATCCTGACTGACTTTCTAACATCCCTAAAAGCCATTCCTGCTTAATGCTTGCGTTTCCATGTAACCATTCATTAAAAGAATATACTTGAACCATGTAGAATTTATTCATAATTATCAAAATTTACAATAAAAATAATTATTTCATGTTATTACTTATTTTCTCTCTCTACTGTACAATTGTTGTAAATGTTTACGTTTATTGTACAATGTTCTAAATTTGAAAATAAACCAGGAATCAGCTGTTCTGACTGAATATTTGTATTTAGAGGATTAGTAACATTAACTTGTATTGTAGGTCTTTTAGAAGTTGATGGTACTTCGGTGATCATTTCTGAAACTTCCCCTTTTTTAAGGATTCTTCCACATAAGACTCGGCCACACTGCTACTTTTCCAACCGCCGTGTCTTTTCAACGATAGCAAATCACCACCTTAATTTACTAATAAGGTGGCCGAACTTGCGGAAACAATGGCCTGTAAATTCTTTAGGGTTTTCTAAATGTAAAAACTCTGCAATCTTTGAGGGAATTGAACCTATAGTATTAATGCCTACAGGTGAGCCCCAACATTTTCCCTTTTCATAACGCAGAAATAAACGATCATTGGTTTTAGTTATTTTCATTCGTAGTTCCAAATACTTTTAACGATCTTAACCCATTCTATATTTGATATAACAAAAGAACGACTAACATTTGTTTTCGTTTTAGGAATCTGAATAAGCAGGATATCATCCTTGAATTCAATGTCACTAATAACCATTTTAAATAATTCGTCCCTTCTACAAGCTCCAGATAATCCAATTATTAAAACAACCTGAAGATAAGTATGTAACTGTAATCTTGGTGCAAATGACAATTTTTTTTGCAGAATATAGGAAAATGGAAGTACTTACTTTCATTAATAAGAAATTATCATCTTGGGCTTGGGTGATAAAGGAAGAGATATGATCTGCCTCCAAAACTTTACTTTTCTTTGGTTTATGAAGTGCGGCCTTTCTTTTCAAGAAAGATATCAGTCTCGCATATTTTGAAATGTCTAAATTATCGTAAAGAGAAATACATGATCGTAGCATCGAATAGATAGCCCATAACGATTTGGTATTTTTATCCACTAATTGTGTAAAATACGCAAGAAGAACATTTTCAGAGTAGACTTTGCTTTATTTACGTTACACCAATTTTTGAAGACATTGTACCGTACTTTTGATTTTTCTGGTAGTAATTGTTTAGTAGCCCCATCTGCTAATTACTTTATTTCAGGGGTGTTGAGGTAAAACTAACATCACTATCGCTCATTTTGACTATCACAAAACAGAGTCACACAATTAAAAGCCCTCAAATTATTTTTAATTTGAATATGGGGATTAAAGCACACTATGTTTAAGCAAATCCAACAATCATTTTTTTTTAAATTTAGACTAAAATTTGTCGGCCAAAAGCTTTTATACAAAATCTCATGTGTTAAGTTCTTCTACAACGCTCCAACTAATAAGACACTCGCCCTTCGGGCTCGTGTCTTAAACAAAGTTGTCGCGCTTTAAATTTGAACTTACCGCATTCGAATGTAAATAGCTATTGTTTGCTTGATACATTTTTGCGTTTAGAGCGTCAGCACAATTTGGCAACAGTCTTTATTATACTTTTATTACAACTTATATTATATCGCGTTTAAGACTTCATTGTATGTTCAACTTAATCTTTAAATCATATTTAACATCTTCTGATGAGTAACTTCGGCTAATGTGAAGTTTCAAATTAACTGTAGTAGTAGTGGCAGGAACAACAAACTTTTTATAGACTGACGTTGATAAAATTTGATTTACAATTTTATCTTAAATTATTTAGTAATCCAAACGTAAAAAAAAATAAAAGCAAGCGTTTACTGCAAAACTCCACATTGTCCCGTTAAGCAAAAATAAAATTGCGTTTTAGAAAAAAATGGTTCAAACAAAAGCTATAGACAATAGAATTTCCAACAACTTTTCTCCCTCAACTTTTTTGTAAAATGGATATTGGTGGAAATATTGTTATAACAATTATTATCACGTGATTGTTTTATCTCAGTAATTACTTATCGGTTCAAAGAAAAAGTTCAAACAAATAAGATTTGTATAATTAAATTATAAACAATCTTTATTTATAATAAAATGTGTAAAGTGAATATTTTTCTAAATATTGAACAAATTCGACAATCTGTGTAGGTTTTCGGCCCTTTTGACTGCATAAATATGCCCAGAATCTAATCAGATCTGCTGAATTATAAATAAGGTCCATGTACAAAGTTTCATAAAAATCGGGTCTGTGTTTTTCTTGTTTATACACGGACGGGCGGCCGGCCGGTCTCCGGACATAAATTTTTTTGCTTTATTATAACGTACTAACTCTAATTCGTCGGAAAAAGTAAAAAAAAGGGATGTTATAATTTTCGGTTTGGAAACCGTCGCTAACTCCCCATATTTCATAAGATGTGGAGTAAAAATATATTAAATCGAACATTCGATATTTTTGCATTGTTTTTCTGACATTTCAAGGACGAATACCATACTTTAGAGGAAAAGTTTCTTTTCATGGCTCTCCATTTATTGCAAGCCCACTTAGAACAGATGCTATTTAGAGTATCACTTTTCCTCCATGTTAGATAATATACTAATACTTTTGAACTCCAATAATAGCGTTGGAGATTGGAAACCTTTGCATTGAGTGTTGTCTGTTACATTTGAGTAAGTCATTTTTTTTAGTTAACTTTAATAATTACGCCCTTTAAAAATTTTTTATTAATAGTTGTCGTAGACATTGGAAACTTTTCTGTTAAACAATGTTGGTTAAAATTTACAAACTGGTTTTGGCTTTCGCGGTGTGTTTTTGAACTAGTGTTGTCTACATTCGGATTTAAGAGCTAACGCTAATTTGTCGGTGTGTCCCAAACGACAGTTCGCTCAATGTTCATTAAGATTAGTTTCCATCGATCTCTTGATGGTTCCTATGTAAACTTTTACACAATAGCAAATTATTCGGTAAACTCCTGCTGCTAAAAGAAAGGCTCTTTTGTCTTTTGTTGATTTGATAGTCTGCTGAATCTTCTTGGTTGGTTTGAAGATAGTTTTGATGTCGTACTTCTTTAGAATTTTTTCTATACGGTCGATCACGTTGGATTTGTATAGTAGACATTTGTGGGTGATAGTAAATTGACTCTCTGATTTCGGTGTTCTTAATCTTTTGGACCTCATTGATTTTTTGATCTCCTTCCTAATGTACCCGTTAGCCTCAAAGGCAGTTTTTAAGTAATTGTGTTCCTCATGAAGATTCCTTCGAACTTATTCAGTCAGGGTCTTGATTATTCTGTACTTTTGGCCTGGGTAGTGGTTGAATAAGGCATGCAGGTACCTGTACACTGTGTGACTTAGTTTGTTTCCCCGTTTGTTCATCAACACATTCAAGAAAGCCAGTTGTTGTTCATGTTCTGTCTCCATAGTAAACTGGATACTGGAGTGTTGACTGTTCAAGTGTCAATGAAACTGGTTAAGCTTCTCTATGCCGTGTTTCCAAACATCAACGTGCGGAACTATATCATTGGTTTGTACTCCGCGGTCTCGATGAGTTTTTTTACTAAATTTTCAATGAAGAAGTTGGCAATCACTGGACTCAGTGGACTTTAATTGTCGCTCCATCCACTTTTTCGAAAAACTCTTTTTCCCAAACAAAATAGCTCCCTGTGAGACTTTGAAAAACTTGCTGATGTTCATCGTTCATCGTTCATCGTTCATCGTTCATCGTTCATCGTTCATCGTTCATCGTTCATCGTTCATCGTTCATCGTTCATCGTTCATCGTTCATCGTTCATCGTTCATCGTTCATCGTTCATCGTTCATCGTTCATCGTTCATCGTTCATCGTTCATCGTTCATCGTTCATCGTTCATCGTTCATCGTTCATCGTTCATCGTTCATCGTTCATCGTTCATCGTTCATCGTTCATCGTTCATCGTTCATCGTTCATCGTTCATCGTTCATCGTTCATCGTTCATCGTTCATCGTTCATCGTTCATCGTTCATCGTTCATCGTTCATCGTTCACCGTTCATCGTTCATCGTTCATCGTTCATCGTTCATCGTTCATCGTTCATCGTTCATCGTTCATCGTTCATCGTTCATCGTTCATCGTTCATCGTTCATCGTTCATCGTTCATCGTTCATCGTTCATCGTTCATCGTTCATCGTTCATCGTTCATCGTTCATCGTTCATCGTTCATCGTTCATCGTTCATCGTTCATCGTTCATCGTTCATCGTTCATCGTTCATCGTTCATCGTTCATCGTTCATCGTTCATCGTTCATCGTTCATCGTTCATCGTTCATCGTTCATCGTTCATCGTTCATCGTTCATCGTTCATCGTTCATCGTTCATCGTTCATCGTTCATCGTTCATCGTTCATCGTTCATCGTTCATCGTTCATCGTTCATCGTTCATCGTTCATCGTTCATCGTTCATCGTTCATCGTCTTCATCGTTCTCGTTCCTCGTTCCTCGTTCTCCATCGTTCATCGTTCATCGTTCATCGTTCATCGTTCATCGTTCATCGTTCATCGTTCATCGTTCATCGTTCATCGTTCATCGTTCATCGTTCATCGTTCACCGTTCATCGTTCATCGTTCATCGTTCATCGTTCATCGGTCATCGTTCATCGTTCATCGTTCATCGTTCATCGTTTATCATTCTTCGTTTATCGTTCATCGTTGAACAATGGATTGGGCGCGGCAGTAAACATCCTTGGTCATAGTGACGCCCTCTGGTTTGGTGCATAATAGATAACATATTGAAATTGAAATTAAAAAACTGTCTTCAAAGTCTTATAACTGATTAACGGAGCAAAATTGTACTAAGGTAAATTACGTTAAATCGTCACATTTTTGCCCAACGAATCTACCACTGCAGTATGTGGTTGAACTAGAGTTGCCGAGTACTTAGCTAAAGGCATGTTTTCACGGTACACTTTGGATGATCATCCCGGATGAATCATCCAAAGTGATTACGAGGATGAAAGCGATTATTGTTTACATGGGTCATCAAGATTGAATTAGTCAGTTCACTTTAAAATGGCGCCAAATGAAGTTGTACGAGCAGTAATTGCCATAATAAGTGAATATCTTGTAAATTGGCTTAGACATGTACTTGACAAGAAGATTAGGTAAAAAAAGCGTTGGTGGGTGAGACCGTGGATAGCACGACGTGATAAAATGGGGCGTCAATGCGTTTGTTAAGAGAATGGTCTGCTGAAGATCGAACTATGTTTCACAATCACCTCAGAATGTCCGAAACACAATTTGAAGAACTTCTTGCCAAAGTAACGCCGCTAATTGAAAAGCAAAACACAACCATGAGAGAAGCTCTGTCTGCCAGACTAAAACTGCAAATTGTATTGAGATATCTCGCAGCTGGAGATTGTTTTGGAACACTCGAAGCTTTATATCGTGTACCTAGATGCTCCATATCACATTTTTACCAGAGGTATTAGCCGCTATTTATGAAGTTCTGGAATACTGTATCAAGGTTAGTATCTAATTAAATTATTTTCCACATAAACTATTGAAAAATAAGATAATGCATTAATACTTTTAACAAAATAATTTTATTGAAAAAAGTATAACGTAAGTTTAATCGTAATTATTATGTATGGTCGAAAGAGCTTGAGATAAGACATCATATGCTGTTCCTTCTGAATATCCTTCTTGGTCCTGCATGATAGGAGTTGCGGCAGAAGTTGTTATGTCACTATTGCTTGAGTACACGGTATACGGTGATGGAACAGCTGTAGATGTATTTGACAAAGCATGTTCCATCCTGAAGAGGTACATGCGTTCTTCGGTCATAACATTTTGTAGTTTCGTTTGGCATATCAAGGCACGATCTAGAGGCATTTTCTTAAGCTGAACTGCCAGACTTCTGCAGAAGTGATCAAATTCATTATCAGTCTCTATGTTGTGTGAAGCTATGGTACCTAACTTATCTATTGCTCTTTCCACAGCGGAAATTCCAGGCAAATTAAGCCTTCGCGAAGAAGATGGAGTGTTTAAGTTTGCCTCAGGAATAGTTTTTCTGCTGCGTTTGCTTTGTTGTGATAGTTGCGTTTCATTATTAGAAACTATGCCATCATTTGTTACAGCAGGTAGAGAATCACCTGTTGCTTCAGGTGTATCCTCGATATCCGGGTCATTCCCCTCTTCTGTATCATCCTCGGTATGATTTTGTGGCGATAGGGCCCTTTTGCGTTGAGGAACCTGAAACAGAGACCTATACTAGCATACTATAATATATAAGGCGAAGATTCTTGAATATGGTTTTGTTTTTTACAGGTGCCTACAACCACTAATGAATGGGAAAAAGTAATTAAGGAATATTACATTCGTTGGAACTTTCCTAATTGCTGTGGAGCTTTGGACGGCAAACATGTTGCCATTCGCTGTCCTGAGAAGTCGGGTTCATATTTCTTCAACTATAAAAATACCTTCAGCATGATTCTTTTTGCAGTTGTAGATGCTGACTATAACTTTCTATATATTGACGTCGGCACAAATGGCAAAGCAAATGATGCATTAGTGTTTTCCAAATGTACATTCAACGAAGCTCTGGAGAACAATTCGCTCAATATACCCGAGAATGGTGTTTTTGTGGGCGACGACGCTTTTCCTCTAAGGACATACCTTTAAAACCCTATAGCAAGAGATCATTAACTAGAAAGGAAAGAATATTTAATTATCGGCTATCTCTCAAAGTAGAAACAACTGAAATATTGGTGAAAAGTGCTTGTGTTCTTCACAATTGGCTCAGAAAAACCTCTACAAACAACGCCCCATATGTAACTGAAGGATTGGTTGATGTTGAATTATGGGAAGAAGGCAGAATTGTTCCTGGAGTTTGGCGGCAAGGTGCACATGAAGGTCTCAGAGAAATAACACTTGCTACAAGTAACAACCACACGAAACTTGCTGCCACTATACGTGATGCTTATGCGAATCTGTTCTGTACAACTGAAATTGTAGAATGGCAGTGGAGAATGATTTAAATGTTTTGTTGTCGTTGTATAATTTGTTGTCTTGCACAATAAAGCTATTAATTTTTAAACTGCTTTGTTATTTATTTATAGGTACAGTGTGGGGAAACCAAGACGAAGTGGAGCATTCTAAATCTAAATTATAAAATAATAATAAGAAAATGATATACATATACTTACTGCAGTTCCTGTGCTGCTCCGCGGTATACAAACTGCATGCAGGAATGTATCAGCTTGTTTGTACCAAAATAGTTTTGGGACATAAACGTCATCTGGCCCTGTACCACTCTTTACGGATTTATTTACTTTAGTCAGTTCCGATGAATATCGCGTACGGATTGTTTTTATTTTTAATTTAATATCCTCGACTGTCACATCCTGAATATTCAGCTCTTTTACGATTTCCTTTAATGCGTTTTCTCTATGGACTTTATTTTTATACGTCTCTGCTTTAGTATTCCAAAGACACTGCCGGTCTTTCATTAAACTCAAAATTAGTGGGGTGTGATCGTCTTTCCACTTAAACACCATTATAAAAAGCACCACTGTGGCACACTGTTTACTTTAAATTTAATTATTTAGGTACTCAGAAAAAAGCACGTGCTCTTCTTGTTGCAATTTAGCAGTCACTGTGGATGAATCACTGCATAAACTGCATGTTTTCACGGTTCATTGAGGATGATTCATCGGCGATGAATCCTCCAAAGTGAACAAAAGTAGAACACGTTCAACTTTGTTCACTGTTCATCTTGGATGATCACTTTCGATAATTTTTTGTTTACACGGTTCATTTTTTATTCACTTTGGATGATTCATCCGGGATGATCATCCAAAGTGTACCGTGAAAACGGGCCTTAAGTAGTATCTTGGTGATTTAGGAGTACTCAGTGTTAGTTTCACAGGGACAGCTAATCAAAACCAAGCTAAACCCACTTTTACTTTTCACGAAACTTTTTAGTGAACAGGTAAGTCATGAAAAAGAACTTTAATGCCGAAGTAGATATTGAACTTCTGCTGCAACTTTTATTTACAATAACTTTTTATATACAATTATAACTTTTTTGGTGTTATTGTTAAACAGAAGCCACGTGAATGGTATATTTTGGTAATTGCTTGACAGATCAAAATTGCTCGAACAAAGCTTGTGAATCATTAGCTTTATCTAAAAACTGTCTTCAGAGAATATCTTAAACTATTTACTATTTTTACGCAGAACTCCAGAGTGTTTCTGTACTAACAAATGTGTGAAAGAGTATCAAAAGTGTTTAAAAAAAATTAAAATAAAAGTAATAGAGAATAACATTTTCAACAATTTTTTGTCTATTACAATTTTTGTATGATTGATCTTTAGAGATACTGTTACAATTACTGTCGCGTGATTGTCACTGGCAGTCGCCAACATGCGTCCACCACATGGCGCTGGTCCTTTTGCGTCCCTATCTTTACAACTATGTTGAATTAAAAAAGTTAGTATAAGTGAGGCTAAGGGAATCAAATGTAATTCAAACATGTGAAAAAAGTGATTTTAACGTATCTAGAAAGCACCATTTTCGCTCTTTTGAGCAACAAATGTACTATATTAAGGAATTCCATAAAAAAAATATTTTGCATAATGAGTGTCATATTGCCGTATCATTTATGAATACAAAGCGTATCAGAAGAGATTGAGAGAAAAGTTAGAGAATCGTGACCCAAAAAATTTGCATTTTCAACTTTTCGAAATCCTTTTGTGCCTTTGATATTGAATGTCATATTCAACGACTTGTTTTGACAATGTTTTGCGCTACAGAATTTTTCCAAAATTGTTTGAGAAGCAAAACAAGCGTTTCGCACATGGTTTTGATACTAACAAACGTATGAGAGTATCGAAAGTGTGCGGCGACATATAGCATTTTGGTCGAAAAATAAAATGCCATCAGACAAACATTTTTTTTGCTTGATTATACGTAAAGGACTAACTTATTCGCCGGAAAAGTGAAAAAAAAAAGATTTTAAAATTTTTGGTTTGGAAACCGTCGCATAACAAATTGTATGCTAATCGTACAAGTACATTTTTAGTGGATATTTTTTCCCCTGCGTGACATCCCAATTGTCATTGGTAGTAAATTCTAATTTTTGTTAGCAACTTTACAATTTTGCGATAGTAGAGAATGTCCTTTGATTCACAGAAGATGCACTTAGTGCCATCTTTCCTGGATTTCTGTTTTTAGGATGATGTCAAAACCTTCCCATTATTGTCCATCCTGATGACGGTTTCTTCAATCGCTACCAAATCTGACTTTAGAAAGTGTTGTAACACCAAGTAATATCTTAATAACTCTGAGCATACTTATATCATTCAGATTGTTTCATTTTCACCAACACGTTCCCATCCATCGGCTGTATAGTAGTGCATATCTGAATGTCTTAACTCCTTTTGGGTTAATGCATAACTATTGTCGATTAAACGAATTTTATAGCAATTGAATTGTTAAAGAAAAGTTCAAACATTACAATTCCATAAATCTGTCACCCGCACGAATCTTTTGCCAATGTTTTTACATTGATAAAATATATAAATTGTGGTGAAGCTAAAGTACAAAAATAATAACGCAATGTTCAAATCGGGTATACAATTACAGTGAGAGAAAATATTTTTTTGTCTGTTTGTCTTAAAAATATCCTGATATTATCATTTCTTTTTTTGTTGACATGTTTTTGATAAGTTAGTATGGTAATATTACCATGTGGAATAGTCTCGGGAATAGTTCTAACTGTCTGCTTTTGTATTTGACAACGTAGGCTGGATATCATGAAATCGTTAAAAAGACCACGTTAAAGAATCATGTACTACAATTCTTCTCTGCAATACAAATAAGGAAAATTAGTGAAGGCGCTGTAAACGCGATATAGTGTGCGTTCGTAAAAAATGTATACTACATAAAAATCTGGCAACACTACCGACGCTTTAATGATTATACGTTATAAGAGTGTTTATTTGAATGACGCTCAACAGTCGACAGTGTATTAGTGGTAATGTATATTAGTGACGCTTTTATGGTAGCATGTTGTATTGACGCTTTAAGACTGTTATGTATACTATTGAAAATTGTTTTTACTGATTTTAAAGTTTACGTTTCAATCACCTGGCGGTATCTATCGGATACTAGCACAATATTCAGATGGAAACGCACTGTAAATACCTTTTTTTAGCTGATGACGCTCAAAAACTTATTCCTGTATGAGCGCTCTAATGATAGTGAGATATATATAATCATAAACCTTTTTACCCTAAGGTGTAAGGTATATTGCCTAGCATGGTTACATTTCTATGTACCTACATTTCATTTGTGTGTTCAAATGATGCCCATTCCTTCTTATTTTTTGCTGTTTTTTTTTGCTTCTGTCCACGTTGTCCCCTTTTGCTCTAGTACGGCCTCTACTTCGTTGTCCCATGTCTTCTTTGGTCTTCCTCTTATTGGATATCCTTGCACTCTTGCCTCCCATACCCGCTTTACTGGTCTCTCATTTATTTCCGTTTCCATCTTGCCCTCTTTTTCTATCTAAACTCCTAAATATTTATATACACTGACTTGTTCTATCGTTGTTTGTCTGAGTGTTATGTTAATGTCTTTCTTTTCTTTGCCTAGTACCATTACTTTGGTTTTGTTGGTATTTATTTTCAGGTTTCTTACTATTAACTCTTCTTCCCATAGTCGTAGGTTTTCTTGAAGGTCCCTTTCATTTTCTGCGCATAATATTTTGTCATCCGCAAACGCGCATTGTACTAGTCTTACTGGTTTTAGTTTATTATAGCCAACAAGTATCTTGTGTATCTTGTTTTCTAGCACTTTAATTATGTCGTCTATAATCAGGATGAATAGCGTTAGGTTCAAAATAGAATATGAGATGTAATCAACTACGCTTTAATATGTTCTCTCCATGTTAGGCGAGGATTTAGTGTCATACCAAGAAAACGACACTTTCACCAACAGTTATACGGGCATTATCTATAAACAAAATAGGACCATAGTGAAATTTGCGGTCTTTTCTGTACAGAATTTAAATCCAATATTGCGTGCATTCTGTTGCATCCGATTAATCGCTACCTGTATCACCAGTGTGATTTTTTCAATTAATTTGGGTAAATATAATTACTTTGTTCATTCCTTACCGTTGCCTAATCTTTCCTCCTGTTTGTTTCTTTGTTAGCCACCGTGAAAGGCACCACGGTGTGAAAAGTGTGTCCCCGTTTATTTCCTTTATTGAACTTCATTGAACTTTATAATGGCTTTGTGTAAGTGTTGCAATAATAAAATCACTGAGGAAAATCAAATAATTACATGTTGTGTATATAAAAGAACATTCAATTACAGATGTGTTGACATCTCCTCTGCTGAAACACGAATATTACACTCCAAATCTAACATTAAGTGGAATTGCAATACTTGTAACAAATTTGAAGCTGATATAAATTGTTTGAAAACTACTGTTATAACTTTATTAGACGAAATTAAAGATTTAAAAAATACCATAAAGAATATGCCCACTACTTCGGGAGTTAATGCATCTTGTAATGAGACTGAAAAACTAATCGAAGAAATTAGTGAGAGGGAGAGAAAGTCTAAAAATATCATTATATACTACGCCCCTGAATCTAATAACAATACTGAAGATGTCAATAAAAGAGATACTGAATTTGTAAATGAATTATTTAAAACTATCTGCAATGAACCAATTACTCCAACTAAGATTATTCGTCTTGGTCAAAAATCATCAGTTAATATGAGACCAATTAAAGTAATTTTACAAGATGAACGGCTTGTTACAACAATTATGCGTAGTTCAAAAAAATTAAAGTTTCTTGAAATATATAAAAATACTTATATCCGTCATGATTTAACTATTCAACAAAGGGAGTATAGCGCCATTATTAAAAAAGAATTTGTTGGACGTAAATCATCAGGGGAGTTTAACATTATCCTCAAATATATGTGAGGAATTCCTAAAATAATGAAATCAAAAAACATGTAACAACCTATCAGATAAACAGTAGCTCTAATAATTATTCTAATTCCAATACTAAACATAATACAAAAATTCATTTATATTATCAAAATATAAGAGGTTTATGTTCGAAAACTCGTGAATTTTATAATAATATATGTTCAGTTGACTTCGATGTTGTTATATTAACAGAATCTTGGCTAAATGATAGCGTAAAAAATGGTGAGCTTTTTTCAGATAATTTTAATGTATACCGTAAGGATAGGAGCTTCTCAAGAGGAGGAGGTGTAGTCATTGCAGTATCTAATAAGTTTTACTCATCAAGTGTAAATATTGTTTCGCCAATTGCAGAAATTAATATTATAGCCGTTTGTGTTAAGTTAATGTCAATATTTCTTGTTATTATAGCAATTTATGTTCCACCAAATATGAAATTAAGTAATTTTAATACTCTGTTTAATTTTTTTGATGTAGCTATGCGTAATAATACTGTTATAGTTGGAGACTTTAACGTTCCCGGATATTATGATTTTTCAATAAATAGTATTGGTGATAATGATAATATTTCATTACAGTTGGCTGGTTTTGCTGCAGTGCACAATTTAAAACAATGTAATAATGTCTTGAATCACAATAATAGACTATTAGATCTCATTTTCGTTGGTAATGATTATGATTGTAATGTTGAACGTAGTTTAGATGTATTGGTTAATGAGGACATCCATCATCCACCTTTAGATTGTGTTCTTAAAATAGAAAATGTTACTTATGTTAATATTAATAGCCCTGTAATCTGGCGATATAACTTTAAGAAAGCCGATTTTCATGGTTTATATACTTCTACCGCAAATATTAACTGGGAAGTACTTGAAATGTATGTTTGGAATTATAATATTAATATGTGACAATTTTTACAAGCTGTTATATACAGCGATCAATAGATACGTACCTAAACAAAAAGTCATTAGAAACAGACAATTTCCGCCATGGTTTACAAAAACTATTATTAAGGATATAAAACGTAAGAGTCATTATCGTAAGATGTACAGAAAATATAGAGCAAATTTTTACAAAAATAAATTTTATGCTATGCGTTCTTGTATAAAAAAAACTCTATCAGACTTAGTTATTCAAACTATACACGTAATACTGAAGACAGAATTAAATCAGATTCAAAAAAATTTTTGTCATTCATGAATTTAAAGAAAGGACACTCGCGAATACCTAGACACATGTACAGTAATGGACAGATTATATCTAAATTAGCAGACATTGTTGAAGAGTTTGCTACTTTCTTTAGCTCTGTTTATGAAACAAATAATGTTGAAAATTTAAATTTATTAAAATTATTACAATCGCCGGATAATATTTGTTCTAACACTTCCTTTACTTAATGTCTCCGAAATTGAAGTTCGAAATGCCATTAAAAAAATCAAAGGCACATTAACAATGGGTCCTGTTTCGATTCCTTCATTTTTAGTGAAAGATTGTGCTGAATACTTGGTGAAACCATTGACAATGATTTTCAACAAGATTATCTGTCGGAGAAAATTCCCGGATGAGTGGAAACGCTTAAGAGTAACACCTATATTTAAGTCGAGTTCACGAAATGATGTAACAAACTATCGTCCTATATCTTTGATTTCAAACTTTGCCAAGATTTTTGAGACTATATTGTATAGACAAATATATGATCATGTAAGATCGCTAATTTGTTGTAACCAACATGGGTTTGTAAAAGGTAGATCGACCGCGAACAATTTAAACAATTATACTCAGCTAGTATCCGAAGCTCTTGATGAACGTCAACAGGTTGACGACGTTTAGCAAAACCTTTGATCGTGTGCAGCATAACTTACTACTACAGAAATTGCAACAGTTTGGAATACATAATAATTTCCTTTATTTACTGCGAAGTTACCTAACTGAAAGGCAGCAATATGTAGAATACGAAGGGATCAGGTCACGAACTTTTTTTGTACTTAGTGAAGTGGCACAGGGCTCAAACCTTGGCCCATTGTCATTCATTTTGTTTATAAATGATGTGTGTGAGACAATTAATTCTGAATGTTTGCTTTATGCTGATGATTTAAAGATTTTCCGTAAAATTAACACCTTTGAGGATTTTAATATGCTTCAAACTGATTTACATTTATTATATAAGTGGTGTCAAAAAAACTTCATAAACCTTAACATTGAAAAATGTAAAGTGATGACATACTGCCGTAAAGCTGTTATCCTAAATTACAATTACATGGTCCATAATGTGACACTTCTAAAGCACACTGAAATTAAAGATTTAGGCATAATATTTGACAGTAAATTAACATTTTACAATCATATTATTGATATCTATTCTAAGTGTTGTAAGTTACTAGGATTTATTATAAGGTCGTGTAAAGATTTTGTAAATACGGACACCATTATTACTTTATACAATTCTTTAATTCGTAGTAGATTAGAATATTGTTGTACAGTTTGGTCACCTATATATTTAAAATACATTAATCTGTTAGAATCAATACTAAAGAAATTTTTGAAGTATTTCTATTTTAAGAATAGAGTTTAACTTTCAAAATCTCGCCAACCATAGAAAAGTAATTACGTTGTTATACTTGTATAAATTAGTTCATAATATCTATGTTTTTATCTCAGCTAATGTTTTATGTACCACGTTTGAGTAGTAGAAACTCGAAACCATTGTTTCGAATGTGTTTTTGTACAATTGCTGTAACTATTTTCTGGACATATTTGGCGATAGTTACAGTAAATTTATGGTTTCCGTGAAAGAATGTATTTATTTTACTTTAGGGCAATAATATGGTGTTACGTAACTTAGTTTAATTAAAGCTAATTGGTTTAATTTAATTTAAATTTGAATTAATTAGATTAACCCATTATTGACCACTGTACTTGCTTGGGTACACCGAAATTAATTTACCAGTAATGACACCTGTCGTGCTGTAGCTTAAGTTTAGTACCATACACGTGTTCACTGCCATTTGCCCTTTTGCATAGTGGTAAAGTTTTCCAATTTTTTCTAGTGGTTTTAAATTTACAAGGGAAAGAATCAGCACGTGTCTCTGTACTTTTGAGGTTACCAGGAGTGAGTGGATATTATTATAAATAGTGATCATACGTGATTCTTAAATATTACTGTTTGTGTGTTATATGTTTTGTAAGACATGTAAGTATAATATGTGTTCATTATATTACCGTTAAATTGTTGCATGTGTTGTATATATCATTGTAAATTTGTCTGTACTCAGTTGAGTACAACGGGCATGGGCATGTTATGAAAGATATTTTTTGAATTTTTCAGTGTACAATCTAAAATGGATTTTACCGAAATTTGCCCGACTTCATTTTATGGGAAGAGATTTGAAACACTGGCGGCTGCATCAGATGCGATTGAAAATGCAAGGACCAATATTTCAGAAGTAGATTTAGTTATAATTCCACCAAATGTCGATTATCAAACCGACGAGGAAGAATTCGACGATGATGACCTAATTGCAACTGAACTGCCAAAAGATATACCAGGAGAGTTAGAAGTTCATGTAAACGAACCGGAAGAAAGCAACAATCTTCAGTATGACAGTGGTTCGGAAGATGAAGATAAAGAAAGGCCAAAAAATCCAAAGAAAAAACAAAAGTGACGGAACCTAAATGGACTCGTAAATCAGTAAACATGGGGATGAAAGGCACCAATGGAACTGACGCCCGTGCTGAAAATGTTCGACAAGAATTGGCAGGTTTGAATGCTGTCAATGTTTTTGAAAAGCTGTTTGATGAACAAATTGTAAACCATATTGCAACTCAAACCAATGTTTACGCACGAGCAGCGAATAACCATAACTTCTATGTCACTGGTGAAGAAATAAAGATTTTTATAGGATTTCTTCTCTTCTCCGGCTATCACAGACTGCCCCGTGAACGTCTTTATTGGAATTTAGATGAAGATTTAGGTATCCCATTTGTGTCAAATGCCATTAGCCGAAATAGGTTCAGCGAAATAAAAAGTACATTCATTTGGCTGACAATTCAGCTATTGACAAAAATGATAAAATGTACAAGCTCAGGCCGCTAATGACCTTGGTAAATGAAAAATTTCAGCAGTGGGGTATTTTTTCATGAACATTTGTCAATCGATGAAGCGATGGTCAAATACTTTGGGCACCATTCGGCGAAGCAGTTTATCCGAGGCAAACCAGTGCGCTTTGGTTATAAAAACTGGATGCTTTGCAGTTCCACTGGATACTGCTATGCATTCGACACATACTGTGGTGCTAAACCTTCAGCTGCACAAGATGAGCAAATGATTCAAAAATCGTTACTTCCCCTGGGATCGCAAGTAGTTTTAGATCTCTTAAAAGTTGTTGACGTTCCAACGGACCACATTGTCTTTTTTGACAACTATTTTTCAAGCTACGACCTTCTGAAGACACTGAGAGAAAAAAAGATAAGAGCTACTGGCACAGTGCGAGATAATCGTACAAAAAAGTGCCCACTTGCAACTTCGAAGGATATGACTAAAAGGGATCGGGGTTATTATGATTATCGGTATGACGAAGAAAATTCTCTTTTGTTCGTACGATGGAACGATAATAGCGCAGTAACGATGATCACAAATTATGATTCATTAGAACCAATAGCACAAGTCAAGAGGTGGTCTGCAAAAAAGAAAGAAATAATTTCTGTACCGCAACCCCAATTGATCAAAGCTTATATATATATATATATATATATATATATATATATATATATATATATATATAAAATAACCCTGTAATTGGTTTATCTGTTGGGTTATTAAAATGATTATTATTATTATTATTAATCATTAATTTTTTTCCATTTTTCGGTACGAATAAAAGAAGGTAGAATCATCAACATAGATGCAGCGGTAAACTGCCCTTTGTACACCCGTGTTATATTATTTATGGCAACACCGAGACACAACGTGACACTCAGGGTGGAGGAACTCCATTTTCCAGAGTTCGGCTATTCAACAAACAATTGCCTACTCGAACTTTAAAACGTCGAACTTCGGTAGGTTACCACGTAAACCCCAATCATGCAATTGCTTAAAAATTCAATAACGCCATGACATGTCGTACGCTTTTTCGAAGTCAAAAAACACTGCTACTAGATGCTTACGGTGTTGAAACAAATCTAGCACATGCTCTAGATATACAAGCTGATCTGTTGTTGACCTGAATTTTCTAAATCAACACTATTCGAGCATTTACCATTCTTTCTAGAACTTTACCCAGGCAGGAGGTAAGACTAATGGATTTATCGCTAGCAGGGTCTAGCAAATCTTTACCTTTTTCAAAATTGGAACGATGATAGCCTTCTTCCAGGCAGCAAGGTAAGAGCCGTACTGTCATATATCATTATATAAAGACAGTAACGACAGTTTGCATTCAGGCGTTAAGTTATGCAGCATGTTATATGACACTGTGTCTATTCCAGGAGTGGACAACCTAGTGCTACCAAGAGCATTTTCCAATTCTTGTATGTTATATGGAAGGTTAAAATCTAGTAATGATTTCCGCAAGGGTTTTGTCGCTATGATCATAGTGAAACGATGAACTGATATTCTCATACTGGGCACCTTTAAGAAGCAAATCTTAAGACTACGGCTACGGCTTTTTCTGAATTTGATTATCTGTTTTTTTTATTATTTTGTTTGCTATTTCTTTAACCTACTAGTTTTTTTGTCATTGTTGTGACTGGCGCTTGGAGCGGTCTATTATATGCCGCCATGCAATTGCTGTGCTGTTTTATTTCATGTTCTTATTTACTTGCTATAATATTTACACATTTAATTAATATTATTACATATGAATTCTAAGGTGGGTAAGGGTTGGCATGTTTAGGTTATAGTGGTTTCCCAAAACCTTGAAGAAATGCTTTGACAAGACCAATCAATCCACAATTGCACACGATTTCGTCACCACACTATACAGGTTTATACTGATGTTATGGGGCACCATACATAACACTTACATCACAATACAATATTTAAAATCTACCATACGAATAAATAAATAAATAATGTATATTTAAAAGTTGCTGCTCTTACTACCGATTATTTGCATTAATATTTCAAACTTTGGCTTGTATACAGTAATGCCAACTTAATATTTGATGCTATCTCATTGTCGTTCTTTTCGTATTTAACAAGATAGATGTATTTTTCCAAAGAGAAGAATAAAAAAATAGATTGCTTTCATCGAAAGTCCCGTAGTAAACATACTCACATGGTACACTCGGACATCAATCAATAAAAATGAAAATAGCATTTATACCTTCAACAATAAATTGTGTGTACAACAGATAAATATAAAGGTATTGTATTGAATAAAATACAATAAAACTGGAGAATCGCAAAAGTTTATTACAGATAATAAGAAAATATGAACATCAACTATTAAGTAACAATTACCTTTTTATAAAGAAAGTATTTGAATATTTTTATATAATGAAAAGGTGAACTATATGGGAAACTTTGTTATTATTAGTTTTAGGAAAAAAAGTTATTCTTCATAAAAAGTTTTGCATTATCTAAAACCTAAAATGCAATCATCAAATATTTCTTATTTTAAGCCGTATACGAGGTTTGTTAAAAAATATTAATCTTACTCTTGAGTAAAGTACTTTATTTTTTACAATACAGAAAAATGAAGTAAAGTTGTTTAAAATTAAAAGCTATATTCAAATATGCAATTACAGTTATTTAGCATGAAAATTAAGATTTGGTAATAATTTACGTTTTACATTATAAAGTATTTGTAATCGTAAATTTCAATACTGACTTAATTTTCATGCTAAATAGCTGTAATTGCATAATTGAATATAATTTTTAATTTTAAATAACTTTACTTTATAAAAATTTTTTGTATTGCAAAAGGTAAAGGTACTTTACTCTTGAGTAAGATTAATATTTTTTGACAAACTTTGTATACGGCTTAAAATAAAAAATATCTAATAATTGCATTTTAGGTTTTAGATAATGCAGAACTTTTTATGAAGAATAACTTTATTTCCTAAAACTAATAATAAAAAGTTTCTCATATGAGTCCAACTTAAATAGACACACTGTATACAGGCTGTTTCACGACGAGCTTACACTATCTATATATTGGAAACTACTGATATGATTTCTATAAAATTTGCATAGATGGATAACAAGTTATGGCAAATTTATGGAAAATATTTTGACAGACATGCCACTTCTGGTTATACGGAAGTAAACAGTAACTTTGTTATTTTTAATAGAACGCCCGGTATATTATTAACTTTTCGGATTCTATGTTCGATTTTAATGTCACTTTGTGTAGAATGTTCTATACCTAGAAGTTATACTTTTCGAGATATTCATTTTTTAATGGAAAATTGACAGGTGCAGACCTAAATATTAAAAATTCTGTGTGAACATCCCCAACACCAAATAAAAATTATCTTGTAGGGTTAATTAGTAGGAAGATCGAGGTACTTGGTGACAAGTCGAAAACTGCTTTTTTATTATACAGGGTTCTTAAAAGTGATGAAAAGTTCAATTTTTATATAATGAAAAGGTGAACTATATAAAATTACTAAAGTAAAATAAAACAATTCTTATTACAGAAATTTTATACTTTTTTCTATTTCAATACTACTTAATTGGACTAAGAAGATGCACATGTAGCTTTGATTTATGTAACATAAAATATCTATAAATAAATACTTTGTATTCCATTTTAAAAATTATCTAAATTTACGCGAAAATTACTTTAAACTATCTGGAGCATGAAAATTGAAATTCTAAATTAATTTTAACTTGTAACACTGTTAAAAATTGATGCTAAATGTACCTATATTTGCGACTTGCATCCCTATTTATTTAAATTACCAATTGGGTGATATAAAAATTAATACATTTTCTAAATGTCAATAATGATGTTAACCGTAATAGAAAAAAGACTGCAAACGTTTTGTAAATCAATATTAGCAATTGCATTTTGTTTTTAATAAAAAATCTAAATTTGTTGATGCTAAGAGATTGGATACGCATCCTCCTGTACAGAATCGATCGTTGGTTATTATTAGAAAACTTGTATTGTTACGGATTTGCATTATTGTACCACAAATTGGTTTTATGGAGCGTTGCAAACAATAAAAACAACTAAATGATTACACTGAAAACTTTTATAATAACAGTATTACTCAATTTTGAAAGTAAAGTTAAAAAAGTTCGCACTTGAATGTAGAATTATATTTTTTTATGATAGCAATAACAGTATTATCTCGAGTGGCAGCATTTCGAAATTTGAAAAAGCAAATTTTCGCCTTTGATTAAAACTCTTAAAATGTATTGTAATCTTTTGAGGTTTATACTTATTGGAGAACGTCGAGTATACGGAATTAGAAATGTAAATTACAAAAAAAACAATGCATTGTTAACATTCTTTGAATATAAAAATTAACAGATACGTCTTAATAACAATTCAAGTTATTTACTGCTAATTATGTTTATTTTTTTAAAAGAGAGTTCTTTAACAACTCTCATCAGTTTAAATTAACCCTTTTGTTTGTTTCTGACAATAATGATCTACATTAAATTCCATTATTTACTTTTTAGTCTTTAAAACTAATTAATTTTATTTACATAATGAATTTTAAACTCATCGGCGGTTATGATACTGGCTCGTTCAAAATCTGTAAACAGTTTCTTATATTTTCGCATAAATTATGTTATGCATTCTAGTTAATCTTGATGCTTTGTTAAGAATCATACATATTCAAGCTTCTCGTGGTTAAATTTCTATTAATTTTTTGCATTCAACTAAGAAAATAGTTAAAGTAGAAACTAAATTAAATACTATGCACCTTCTTTACATAATGGTATACATTTGAGGATAAAAATTTAAAAAAAAATTAAAAAGATTGTCTTTAAATTGTTAAAAAACAAATAATAATTGTTATTAAGAAATTAATAATTGTAAAAATAATTACCTCCCACATATCTTAACAATTTTCATTCTTTTACATGAGGTTCTTCAAAAAGACAGGATTGCAATCTTTGTTTAAACTTAATATACATAATTTTCAAGCTTATCTGATATCTATTTAAACAAAAACTGATTTTTAATTATAATTGTTACACAATGCCTAATTTTTTGAGCTCTGGTTGTTATAGACATAACTTGTCTTGCAACCGAAATGTTAGCATTGAATTATCGCAATACGACGAATAAAATATTATATAAAAAATGTAGTAAAACAGGTAATACATTAGTAATATACTGTGAAACAAAAAAGGAAAGACGAGGAAATTGACTTTGCACGTGTTGCACACTACGTTTTCTGTAATTGTGTATTAATAAACAATAAAAAATTTAATCTCGATTATTGGTATCCTTGTAGAAGAGGATTATCAAAATGCTATTAAACTAAATTAGTGACTATATATCCTAGACTTTCAACCGCTTTAATTGGGGACCAATACCGATAGATGTCGTGTGCATGTTTACGGAATCTTTGTTATATATTTCAATAATTAAACACACCAATAAACGAATTAAAATGATTTTTTAAATAAATTTTAATGTTTATTAAATGCTTTATAGTTACGCCATTGTAAGTAGCGATGCAACTCCTATTGGTCCCACGACATCTATCGGTATTGGGCCTCAATGAAAGCGGTTGAAAGTCTAGGATATATAGTCACTGACTAAATGTTTAATTTCGCCTTCTTTTTGTGAAGGTTTCTTCAAGCCTTAATTAATTCAATTTAATCGTTTTGAGGGGAATTTTGCGCGCTACAATTTTATTCTCTTGACCAAACTCAAAAAATCTATTTCAGAGACAAATAGATGCGCTTGGATTAGCAAAAATCTTAAAGATATTCTTTCTGTTCAGTCTTTGACACACGACATGTTCGGTGTTATCTTGCAAATTAATTAAACAGACATTTTTTGAGTTATGGTGTCGCGAAGAAAACTTAAAATTTAATATTTCCTTTACGTAGCCCATTCCCGCACGAAAAAACAACAGGATGAAACGCTAGCGCACTCAAATTGCGCGTTTTTTTTGCGACGAACAATGTTGGACCTATCCCGCAAATTGCTCAGATCGATACTTTTCGAGATATGGCGTTACAAAGTGAGAATTTTTGAAAATTGCTTTTGCGGTATTTCGTATTTTACGGGCAACAATTTTTGTTTTTTTACGAATTTGAGAAACCGAGACTTTTCGAGAAATAGACCAAAAACTGTTCAATTTTTGAGGTTTGTGATGAGGACCAAAAATATCGGGGGCACAAAAATTTGAAATAATTGCCACCCAAATTTTTCCGCAGCTTTGGTTTGCAAAAGAAGTTTGGAAAAGGGAGCAGTTTTTGGTTCATGTCTCAAAAAGTATCAATCTGAACAATTTGCGGAACAGAATGAGAATTATTGCCCGTGAAACACTGCGCATTTCTGAGTTTGCTAGCGTAGCATTCAGTCGTTTCTTTGCGCGGGAATAAGCCCCGAGAGGAGAATTTCAAAATAATTAATTAATTTGCGGGACAGGACAAAACTGAACAGAATGGGTGTCTTTTAGAAACTCCTGGTTTTATTGATTTCCATCAATTCATGCGAGCTTATATCTCAAAAGATATATTCTATTTTGGTTTTAATGTTTTTTACTTTTTAAATTTTAAAGACTTTTTTGAAAATTGCGTTAATCCATGGTAAAGAATTTAAAAAAATTTACGCAGTTCCGGTAAAGAATGTGTACCTACTTTTAATCAATCAATATACAGGGTGTAACAAAATAAGTGTAAAACATTTTTAGGGAGTGATTCCTCATCGAAAAAGAGATAGGGTCTTTCATATAAATAAACTTTATTGGAGCATCCCTGGTTAAGATACAGCCCCTTAAAGGGGGTACATAAAATTTGTTTTACAATTTTTTTCACGAACACTAAAAAAGTTAGAAAAAAACAACACACAATTATTAATTCAATTTCAAAAATTTACAAACTGACAGCGTGATACCAATTTAATTGTCATTATTACTAATAGCGGCCTACTAGATAAATTAGTTTCACATTATCTCTGTAGTTGTTCGTAAAATAATTTTTTGCTGTGAATTGATTAATTTTGGGCAAAAAATTCAAGAGACATTTTTTGTTTAGAATGAAACAAGCTATTGGAAATAATTTTTAAATATTAAACAAATAATAAGACAAAAAGTTATATTGTAAATAAGTTTTAGGGATTGCGTTTTCCACCCCTTACCACCATGAGGTAAACCAAATAAATTACAGGCCAATTGTCTTTTTGATAGTAGAAAATGTCACCTTAATTTCAATTTTCTAACTTTTTTAGTGTTTGTGAAAAAAATTGTAAAACAAATTTTATGTACCCTCTTTAACGGGCTGTACCTTAACAAGGGATGCTCCAATAAAGTTTCTTTATATAAAGGACCCTATCTCTTTTTCGATGAGGAATCACCTATTAAAATGTTTTACACTTATTTTGTTACACCCTGTATATGAAAGACGCTACAAAATAGGTTGAGCGTAAAAAAACGCGTAATATTTATTTAGACTATAAGGTTAAAAAAAATAAGATCAATATATCTGACAAATGGTTAAACAGCATTGAAAATATAAAAATGTTCTGAAGATTTTTGAGGATACTCATAGCGTAAGAGCCAGAAATGGCGATGGTTCCTTTAAGCTTGTCCGAGTGTCCAAAGTCCAAAGTTGAACTTTAAAACGTAATCATAGGTTGTCTACCGCTTTAATACTTTAAAGTATATAAGTTTTGTTGTTAAAAAAATTGGCAAAGTAATACCTAGTTATTAAGTCTACATTTTAAAAATATTTAAGTGCATACAGGGTGATTTGAAAAAAATGCTGAACCAAAGTTGTATTTTTTTAAATGGAACACCTCGAATATATTTTCAAAAATTGATTCCTCATGACATTTGTTACAAGCGAAACGTTACTTTTCCAAAAAGCATAATGCTATACAGGGTAATTGCTTTACGCAAAATGTAATTATTCTCGATTTTTTCAAATGGAACAAACTGTATACTTTTTCAAAAATTGAAGTGAACACACCGTATACGTTTAATAATAATAATATAAATAACATATATATATATATATATATATATATATATTTCATAAGTGTCTGACGTTAATTTTTTTTAATAAAAAAATTATTCATAATACTTTAAGGTATTAACGCCGCAGACAACCTGGGATCACAATTACAATTTTGACGACTTTGGACTCCCGGACAAGCTTATAGGAACCATCGCCAAGGATAGTAGATCTCCATTTCAATTACGGAAGGTATAACGGAATAAGTAGCATAAATAAGAACTTTTCTAAAATACCGTAAGTCTGCCGATAGCTGGCTCTGACGTTGTCAATTATTATAGAAAAATCAAACGAAATTATGCAGAAGAATTAGTTAAATTTACAATTAAGATAAGATAAGATAAATTTATTGACCATAATAATGTATAATACATTTTTGGTACGTCAGATACATTTTAAAATACATTTAAAGCAGCTGCGATTCAATAATTTTGCATGATAGGAATTCGGTTACACTATAATAAGCATGTTCTATTAACAATGCGCTTTATTTCCTCAAATGTTTTTATTCTTATATTAGCAGGTATTTTATTGAAGCATTTTGGACCAATATAACTATTAAAACTCATGTTTTTGGAAAGACGATTAAATTGTATAAATATATTATCTTTGTTACGTGTGTTGAAGGAATGTACATCGCTATGTACTAAATAACTGTTAATATTTTTTGTGAATTTAACGCATTCCAAAATGTACACGCAAATTAAAGTTAATATTTTGTTACTTATAAAATATTCTTTAACATCGTCACGAAATTTTAAACCACAAATTGTTCTGACTGCTCTTCTTTGCATTTTAAAAATCGTTTTTATGTGACTTGAATGCCCCCATATTAACATACAATAAGATACAGGGTGGGGCAGAATGGACTCCCTAGTTTCAAACAATCACTGATGAGCGCGCTGGTGATGTAGCGGAGTGGGAGTAGTGGCATTAGGTGGGGGAAACGACGCCATTTTCAGTAGCAATCATGCCGTGGTCTGGTGAGCATCGAGGTTTTATCGTAGAAGCGTTCTTTAAAAACAAGAATAGTGTTGTGGCAACGCAGAGGGCTTTTTACTCCCCAAATTGGAAGGATATGGTGGAGAATATGAACCAGAAACCTTTTGGTTCACGCGCAATTCTCCAAGAACAGTTCCCCGGTTGCCTGATCTCCATACGAGGCGATATTCCATGGCCTCCTCGCTCCCCTGTGATTTTTTTCTTTGGGGATTTCTAAAAGCTGCGGTATACCAAGTTCGACCAAGGACCTTAGAAGCTCTTAAGGATGCCATTACAGATGTCGTCGCTGGAATAACGCCAGATATGCTGAGCAGAGTGTACGAAAACTTCTTTGAACGACTAAATATGTGCATCGTTCGCCAAGGTCGTCACCTGGATGATATAATTTTCAAAACCTAATGTAAATAAAATGGCATTGACAGTTGTTTTCAGAAATAAAATAATGTTTTAATTATCTTGGTTTGTTTTTGTACAATTCACCCGTAAAGTCAGGGAGTCCATTCTGCCCCACCCTGTATTAATGAGTGGAATAGTAAATGATAAGCAGTCCAAACAACATTGCGATTTGCATTAATGTAGATGTTTCTTAACACAAATATATTTTTTGCCAATTTCTGCGAGAGTTACTACATGGTCTTCCCATGTTAACTTTGGATCGAGGACTAATCCTAAGAACTTAACGTGGTTGGGTCCATCTTTTGTTGCATTTACAGAGTTTTTTAAAGAGAAAATTACATTCTTTGTCTTATTTCTATTTAATGATAGCTTATTACTAGAAAACCACCGTTCGGCTCTTGACTGAGCTTCATTCATGTCGTTTATCAGATTATTGATGTTATTATTTTCACATATGATCGACGTATCGTCCGCGAATAATATGCACTTATTGTTGATGAAATGTTTTAAATCATTTATATATATATTAAAAACAACAAATTACCTAATGAGCTTCCTTGCGGTACTCCATGCATTGGACTAATGATCTCAGATTTTGACTCGTTGATTTTAGTTAATTGCTTTCTGTTTGAAAGAAAAGATTTTAAGAGATTTGAACCATTATCTCGAATTTTGTAATTTTGAAGTTTCTTTACAAGATATTCATGTGACACACAGTCGAAAGCCTTGCTTAGGTTGCAGAATACTGTGCCTACATTGGTTTTATTATTAGAACCCCTATTTATTATATTTATTAGGATCTCTAGTTGATTTACCTGATTGAAACCCAAATTGTTCTTCGACTATTAATTTATTAAGTATAAAGTGATCATTACGTTGTTTAAATATTATGTTTTCGATTATCTTAGAGATTACCGGGACAATAGCTATGGGCCTATAATTAGACAAGTCTTCAGCAGAAGCTCTTTTGAATATAGGAACTATTTTGGCTATTTTTAAACAATCTGGATAATAGTCGTCCCTAATACAATCGTTAGTTAATTTACTTAACGGTATGTATACAGGGTGCCCATAATCTATCTCATAACATGGGTAACTTTCTTAATATGCAAAATAAGTAATCGGTTAAATTAGGAAAGTTGGGCAGAATTACAAGCAAAATGTTAAACTTTTTTGAAATTTGACATATGTCTTCAACTTTTTGAAATTTTGTGAAAAAACTGAAAACAGTCGATTTTTTAATGTTGTCCTGTTCCACTACTACTTACTTTAGAACTGAACTAAAAATGACATCTTATACATATTTTTACGTAGAATTCGATAAAATTACTCAAAATGTCATAACCCTCTTGATTTTCGAGATATAACACAAACTTACATTTTTTTAAATGGCAATCATAGTTGGCTGTGATCTTATTAAATAGCTTTTGTTTTGCGATTTCATTGATATAAGGTTCGATATACTTTACTCTTGTATTTCTATTTAAATGCCCAAAATTGTGTTGTTGATACCATTAAGGAACAAAATGATTTACAAGTTAGTTAAACTTGAAACAAAAATTTATATTGACAATATAATACCACAAGTAGGTACTATTAATGGTTTGTAATTATGTTCTATTTCAATAATGTACAAAAGACATAAAAGTTCATATTAAATGTTCGAAATGGCCCCCGTTAACCAATATGCACATTTGACATCTTCTAACCATCTCTCTATGCACTTTTTTCCAAACTGCGAGGACGAATTCTTCTAATAATCAACCTAATTCTATCTTTTAATTCTTCTACATTATTGGGTTTTTCTTTGTACACCCTGTCTTTAACGGTTCCCCACAAGAAAAATCGAGAGGTGTGATATCAGGTGTTCTTGCCGGCCAATTAATAGGACCTGAATTACCGATCCAGCTCGGAAAACGTTCGGAAAGATATTCAGAAACAGCTCTAAAATTATGAGGGTGATTTTGTACCACATTTAATGGCAGTTCATCTAACATGTCTTCCAAGTCATTTTGAAGAAATTCTAAATATCGCCTTCCATTTAAATGGTAATTGTAAAAGAACGGACCAATTATTCTGCTACCGAGGATGCCACACCACACATTTATTGAAAAAATATGTTGATCTCGTCTCTCAACAGTAACATGAGGGTTGTTCTCAGACCAATAGTTATTATTATGTCTATTAAATACACCGTTATTGGTAAATTTTGCCTCGTCAGTAAATAAAATTCTGCGCGAAAATATGGATCGTTGTCAGTTTCTCTTAAAACCATCGAGCGTAATTTAATCTTCTCTCTGAGTCGGCTGGATACAAGGTGTTGCCGATATGAAATTTATACGGCTTGAATCGATTTTGTTTTAAAATTAAACGAGCTTTTTCTGTAGAAGTACCACACTCACTTGCAATTTCACGGGTAGATGTTTTTGGTTTATAATTTACATATGCCAAAACTCTTTCTTCGTCTTCTTGATTAAACTTTTGCTTAGCTTTTGGTTTCATAAATGATCCGTATAGTTTTAAATTATTTTCCAGTTTGGAAAAAAGTCTTTTATCTGGTTGTCTTCTTTCCATATATCTTTGCAAATACATTTCACTGGCTTCATTACTATTTCTGTTGCTAGCATAATAACAAAAAGCATGTCGTTTCTCTCTTCATTTGAATACATTGTTTATTTTGAGAATTTTATGTTTTAAAATAAATCACCGTGAATAATACAACTTACTTATGTAAATCAAATTATTTAGTTGACGACACAGGCTTTTGTTTCAACAGGTTTTTGTTTGAAGCATTTGTTTCCATAGCCTGCCTGTGTATTATTTTGCAGCTTAATTGTATCAATAAACTACTTTTAGCATTTACAAAAAAATGTAAGAGTAAAGTATATCGAACCTTATATCAATGAAATCGCAAAAAACAAAAGCTATTTAATAAGATCACAGCCAACTATGATTGCCATTTAAAAAATGTAAGTTTGTGTTATATCTCGAAAATCAAGAGGGTTATGACATTTTGAGTAATTTTATCGAATTCTACGTAAAAATATGTATAAGATGTCATTTTAGTTCAGTTCTAAAGTAAGTAGTAGTGGAACAGGACAACATTAAAAAAATCGACTGTTTTCAGTTTTTTCACAAAATTTCAAAAGTTGAAGACATATGTCAAATTTGAAAAAGTTTAACATTTTGCTTGTAATTCTGCCCAACTTTCCTAATTTAACCGATTACCTATTTTGCATATTAAGAAAGTTACCCATGTTATGAGATAGATTATGGGCACCCTGTATATGGTTAATAGCTTTTTTAATAATATTAACATTAAGATTATAAGCATCATCACTCATACTATTTTTGAGGTTTATTAATTAAATCTCTCATTTCAATAAAACCTATTTATTTAAAAGTAAATACGGCACCTCATTCAAATTAATAAAATTAATAAAATTGTTTACAATTACATCATTTCTTTGGATGGTTTTTTATAAAAGGGATATTGTGGAATTAATATCTAGATAAGGAAGAGCGTTTAAAAAAATATATGTATTATTTACCAACATAAATGTAATTGTCGAAATTTACTTAAAAATCAAAATTTCTCAAAAGTGCACAATTATTGAGATATCAATATAGTAAATATTAGATTTAAATTTAGCAAGTTGGTGCCAACTTTCGAAGGAGTTTACGGTTTGAAAATATTTTTGCTCAATTCGTTAGAAGCGTTTATCCAAATATAAAAGTTTTTACAATTTCATTATAATTAGGTGTGCAAAATACGTTAACCAACGGATTGCGTAAATGATTATAATTTATTCAACAAGACAATAAAGATACTCAATGGTCGACTGGCGTTTCTTTAGCGTCGAGTTCAGAAAATTATCGATTGTTTAGTTATTCTACAAACAAAGAACAAATATAAAGTTGTTTATTAATTAATTGTTTGACTGTCATAGAACGTTCAATGATATCTTGAAATCTATAAATGAAGGACTGAATTCAGAGATGACATTATATCAAACTCACCCTAAACGGGTCAGTCACTCATTGCTAATTAGGAACATTTTAGTCACTCATTGCTCTTTACTCGTTTCTGAATACTGTTTAGTGAGGTTAGCGAGTTGTAATTAACGTATGAGTGTGAGTAGGCTTTTGAAACGATCTTGGAATTCGGCTCTAAGTTGAATGCGAGTGAATATACAAAGGTTTGTATTACAAGAATTTAACACATATTTGTATATTCGTTCAACATGTTACTACAGTATAACCGTTGTAATACACGGTTACCAAGGAAAATGTAGCATTCTTATTGGTTCTTATTGATATCAATGGAACAGTTACAAAAGATATGCAATTATCAACAATACCAGCAGTTACATTTTTTTGTAAAAAAACTAGACCGAGGTCAGCAAGAAAATCGTCGAATGATTTGCCCCTCGTCAAGGCTCTGGCAAAAATGCAAGTATGGCGATTGGCATGTGCCATCTTCACCTTGGGGCAAAGTCTTCAACGTGTCAAAATATACATGTTTTGAGGAATAGTGATACTAATGTCCACCATACTCGTTAAAACGCGTCACTTTTTTAATGTATTGTAGACATTTGGCGTCGCCGTACCGGAATGACATATTGTGTTTCCCTATTTTAGGCTAGTATCACTATTCTCCAAAATCATTTATTTTGACACGTTCAAACCTCTCCCCAAAGGAGGATGACCTGACAATCGCCATCTTCAATTTGTGTAAAAAATATTACTGGCTAACTTTCCCCAGAGCCTTGACGTGGGGCAAATCATATAACGATTTTCTTGCTGGCCTACAGTTTATACACCATGACAATGATTGTTTAAATAAGGCATCATCTAACTATCTTAGTTATATTGAAACGGTTGACTTAATTATCAATTCAATGATAGATTCATTTAATAAAAATGTATTTTCTTACAGAATTACCCAGCAACATTTCTAGTTGCGCTAATGGAAGTATGTTAAAGGGTTACCAGAATTGGTTATAACAGAGAACTATTAACAACTTATGTTGGGCTGTAATTTCTATATAGATCACTCGGCATAATGTTGCCTTTTCCATTATGGCCATTGTATGACACAAGTTGGTTCTGCAAAGTATATCCAAATCGGTATGATTTGATTCCTTTACATAAAACCACCGGTTATTTGACGATTACATGGCTAAAAGTAGGTACATTAACCATCACATCCAAAGTCCCATTTTATATACTTAAGGCCATAATGTTAACACAAAAAATAAACAAAATTACTTTAGGGTTATGTTTGCCTTTTTCCCTTATTGTATTACAATAATAATAATAATAATAATAATTTTGACAGTTAAACCGCATAAAACAAAAAATGTATCTTTTATACGAAAAAAATTTTTGTGTTTGTTAAAATATACACTTTATCATTTATTGACAATCATTATTATTTATACTTTTTTTATCATTTTAAAGTATTTTTCGCTTTGATTTATATGCTTTGTATGTGTAGGCACGCGAGTATGTTAGGTTTATAAAACAGCATTAAAGCACACATTTTTTTACCGTATACAAAGTAGAATGGCCAATAAGTTCGTTGACATGCGGCCATAATTTCGATGTCTTAGCACTGCCAACATTAATGGTAAACTTTTTTTCCTTATAGGAGAGGTTGGGGGTAATTAAACCATTACTATAATATCGGGAAACAGTTCGCCTGCTATGGGGGGCTCCTTCAGGCCGTAATTATAAAATTGGTTTGTAAATATAAACGAACGCACACATTTACACGCAATAATTGTTATTATTCTTTAGTGGGTACGTAATAAGTCTTATTCAGTAAATATCGATGTACATTTGTTTATCTTTATATTTTTTAGAATGGATTTATATTGTTGTATATTCCAAGTTCTTTTTTTGTTTGATGAGAAAGAGTAAAACAATTACACTGTTTACTCAAAGCAAAACTAAATAATTAAATTAGATGTATTCACTGAAGTACTGTGCCATTTATAAATTCAGAAAGATTTTGTAAGATACGAATAAGCAACAATCTTTGAATGTCGGCAGTAGCAACGTTTGCGCTTAGATTGCGTATACTTCTAATTGCATCAAAAGAATTTCAATTTAACTTTCAAATTATTTTCCTTAATTGAAATAAGTCTTCTTTATTTATTTCTTATTTATTAATCGTATTTTAGTTTAAATTTAGCTCCAGCAAGTAAGCAAGATTAACACACACACACACACACACACGCACACACACACACACACACACACACACACACACACACACACACACACACACACACACACACACACACACACACATACACACGCACACATACATAATATGTTGTTGTAGTAGTAAGTACATTATACAGTGTGAGTAAAAATCTTGAGCAAATTCAATAAAATGAAAATAATTGAATTTTTTTAACTGTAAATATTTGTTGATATTTCCTGCATTTCAACAGTGTTTTGTTTTCACACTGACATCGTCGTTATTTTTTTTTAATGGTACTCCATATTTTTATATCATAATAGCCGATCCGACAGACGTCATCCTGTCTTTCTGATAATTTGACAGAATTTGGTTCAACAAATGGTTGTTTTACCAAATTGTCGTGTGCACAACGATAATCGACTTATCCTGCTGAATTGCCCATAAAATAAGTTTTTAAAATATTTATAGCTACTTTCCGTGGTTCGCAATAAGGAATCTGTTCTATGACCATGAATTTGCAAGAATATACAGTGACCGGCAAAGAGTTTGCAACAAATACGAAATTTTTGTAATTTAGATATCCAAAAATTTCTTTTGGTAAATGAATTCAGCATGTCAAATGACAAAAAAAAACACTTTGACAAATGTTATCTGACCACTGTCATGGCGGCAAATTAAAAAAGTATCATTAAATATGTAAAAAGTGAGGTTAGATAACAAAATATTGAAAAATGACTAGAAGAAAAGTTGTTCAGAATTAGATTATACGTCTATGTGCAAATTTTCAAAAGAAAATAACGACTTTTTAAAAATATCAGTTTTTCGGCATTTTTTCCGGAAATATTGAGAAAACAAAATTTTTTGCGTTTGATTTGCATAAAACTCAATAAAACCAACAAATAAACTTTACAATTTAGTAATTTTTATTTATTAGTCTACCAATGGACGGTAAAAACCAAAAAACATTGTTTTTTTAGGACGGACTTTGTTGCAATGGCCTATAGAAAACAAAAGGTTGAAATTACAAATTTAGAATTATTTAAAAATAGTCCTAAAATGATCAATTCTTCCATTCTAAACCCAATTTAAACATTTTTTAGAATTAAAAGAAAAAAAAATAACTTAATATACGAAAATAACACTACACTGTACTTAATTTTTTGTATGTTTATGCATGAGCTTATATCCAGGCAATATTGTAAAAAAATGTTTAAATTGGGTTTAGAATAGAAGAATTGATCATATTAGGACTATTTTAAAATAATTCTAAATTTATAATTTCAACCGTTTGTTTTCGTAGACCATTGCAACAAAGTCCATCTTAAAAAATCTATGTATTTTGTTTTTTACCGGCCATTGGTAGACTAATAAATAAAATTTACTGGATTGTAAAGTTTATTTGTTGGTTTTATTGTGTTTTATGCAAATCAAACGAAAAATATTTTGTTTTTCAATATTTCCGGAAAAATTCCGGAAAACTAATATTTTGAAAAGTTGTTATTTTCTTTTGAAAATTGGCACATAGACGTATAATCTAATTTTGAACAACTTTTCTCTTATAGATTTTTTAATATCTAGTCATCTAACCTCACTTTTTACATATTTAATAGATACTTGTTTAATTTGCCATGACAGTGGTCACATGACATTTTTTAAAGTGTTTTTTTGTCATTCGATTTGCTGAATTCATTTGCCAAAAAATATTTTGGATATCTCAATTACAAAAAATTTTCCCATTTGTTGCAAACTCTTTGCCGGTCACTGTATAAATGTAATATAGGTAATTTTATAGCTAAATATTTGTACAGCCATGTGGCTGGCAAAATACAATAACAGCTCTGGCATTTCCGTATTTAAAAAATTAAAATAAAAAATTGAACATACTCACTTCCGGTTGCTTTTGGCAATTCATAACTAACATCGTACTTTATACCATGTCAACCTGTTAACGTATTTTGCATCAGCTACATGATGGTAAAATTTATTACTTTCCATTATATTTACCTTGAAAATAAACCTAAATTCTGGGATAACCTGTATTATACCAAATGACGTCATTAGAAAGCAATTATTATATTGCTGGATATGAATCAAAAAATGTCTAGAATCTGGTTCATTCTTGGAAAGCAATGGCGATATAAACATAAATTAAATACTTTAATGTAAGACGTGATTGCGATGAACTAACTCTAATAAACAAACACTTCTCAAAAAACTCATTTAACAAACTCAAGACATGGCGACGCGCGAACTGTCAAACGCGCTTAAGTTTTCTGAAATTTTCGAATTTTTTGAAAAATTTTTTTTAATTTTTCTTTCAGTAAGAACCTTCCATGATTTAAGCAGTAAAAAACTGTTAGAAAATATATAAATGAAATCGGTCAAGTCGTTCTCCAGTTATGGAGTGATAAAGAGGATAAAGCGATTCATTTTTATATATAAGATTTGGATAGTGTCTATAATTAAAAATTCATTGTTGAAAATGAATAATAAAATTAAATTAAGAGGTATAAGATAGAATATGAAGACAAATTGAAAATGAATGTGGAGAAAATAAGAAAAGAGAAACTTATACTTTTAAATGGAAAATAATCGAACTGAAGATACGAGAAATTAGTGAACAAAAGAAATGAAGCATGAAGTATAGTAATGGATGGTTAGTATGCAGAGCAAGCAAAGAGATTATTAGGATAAAATTTTTAAAGAAAGAGTTTTGTTTAAAATTCAACTTTTTGGTGATCGAGTCCAATAAATAGTTTTACCAGTAAACAAAAAAAATACACCAGGTTTGTGGTACAAAAGTATAGAATGGTATTGTTATTAAAGTTTTGGGTACCAAAACAATTGTTTACAGTTACAATTATAGAACTTTTGTAAAGCTTTGACGCAACCTACTTAACTCGTTTCTCCTACATAAACTTAAAGTAAAGTAAAGCTTATTTGAGAACTATTGTATATGCCATTAATATTGGATTAAAACCTTGCTTTCTCAGTTATTGAAGTTGCGAACATAATGAACTGGTGAAACTAATACCTACTATGTACCTACTTTTGCATTTTCTCATACCGCTTCAGAACTTTAAAAAGTTCTGTAACGACACGTTTTATTTAATTAGATTTTACAGCAGTATTACAATTTTTCGAAACGTTATAACACCTAATGGAAACGTTAAAACAACAAACCTTTATTACACTGCTGGTATCGTTCAGAGCAATTTTACCTAAGCAAAGCTAGCACAATGTGATGTTAACGTAACCTATTTCCATTAAAATTTAGTTTTACGACTTTTTACCTGTGTGATAGTGTTTTATACGTTATCTTCCAACGTAAAAACATCCAAGCATAATAAACTGCCGAATTATCTTGGCTTTAACGTAGCAAAAGTAGGACATTATGCTTGGAAAACCGAATTCAATTTCAAATCAAATGAAAACTCTCGATTTTCGTTACCGCTTTAAATTAACACAAAACAATAATTTTAATATCAGGAAAGTTCTATTTATAACGCTTATAACTTATAGCGTCGATATTGAAATTCTAATTAAATTAATAATGAAATATTAAAATTGAGCTTACCGTATCACGCTTTCGACTTTCCTTTAAACTGAACCGACGCTTCCATTCTCTTTTATCAGAATCTGAACTGAGCGATTTTAACATGAGGTCGTTTTAATTTAAGCGCCCTGTATCAGTTTCTTGAATAACATTTGACGTAGTAGTTCAAATATTATCTTCCAAATTATCATCACTAATCGATAATCTTAAAACCATGTATCTGGAAGTAAAGCTAAGTATTAATGCTTGTAAAATAAAAATGAGGAACGAGAAAAAAATATTTTTAGTCAAGCAAATATACCGCAGGAAACATAAGATAAAGCAAACAGATTAACTTGTTCTTTCCACTACATCAATTTTTAACCTATATCTCAGTGTGACATTATCGAAGTTCTGAGCACTTTGACTCAAACACTTTCTCTTAATGTTACGGTATCGTTTCTATTCCAAAAAGTAATTAATCTTTTCATCTCTTAATATCGGATGATAAAGGTTGGTTAGAAAAATGCAATGTGGTTATTATTTTAAAGGAAAATATAAATAACAAAAAATATTTTACGTTTATATAAATATAATAATATTTTATAAAATATTAAGCAGTTATATTATTCTTATGATTATTAATGTTTAAAATTTTCCACTACTAGCGCACATCACGAAAATTTTGTCACTAATTAAAGAGACGTATTTTCCAACCGTTTACGCAAAACACGTGAATAATTTTTATTACTTACCATAGTAAATAATGAACAATATGTTAAAAAAATTTCGCAAAATCTTTTAATATTTGTTATGTAAGGGTTATGTTATGTTAAAACCATGTTATTTAAAGTAACAAATAGCAATTATGTGTTTGTTATACTTCTTTTTGATGATTGTGGATTATATACAATAAGGGCCACTTGTTAGTTTTTATATATAGCGATACAAAAATTGAAAATAATAAGTGGTCTTTTTGTATACAGGGTGTCCCAAACAAAGTGGCCTATTAGACGTTTATGGGGAACTAATCGTATTTAAATTTTGAAAATTTGTGATAATATATTATTCATACTGATCTTTAATTGTAAAGTAGTTTCGCTTATATTGCCCTTCCGGTTGTGCCGGAAGTCGACATCAACTTCTTTATGTTAAATGAATGATATGTTTTTTATGATATTTTTGTATTTAGCTCCTAATTTAAAACAACTTTTATTAAGGTTTGTAATATCTACTTCCCATAGTTTTAAAATATCATTAAATTTAAAAAAATATTGGTTTGTGGAAGATTTTTTTAAAATTGATATTTTTGAACTTTGTTAAAATGAAAAAATTATATTTGGTTTCCTTATAATAGAAGCTTAGTTTTATTCATTACTGTGATCAAAATATGTTCAGTGTATCAGTAGCTCTTCAAATATCACTTCTATTAATTCTTCTAACTGCCGAATTTATTCGACCTACCAGTTCTTTACAATTACTTACGGGAGTTGCGTAAACAATATCCTTTAATTTACACCAAAATTAAAAATCGCAAAGAGTCAGATCTGGTATTCTTGGAGGCCAACGTAAAAGACCGTAACGAACCATCCACCTTACCAAACATATTGGTTAGTTTTTGAGTAGCATGTGTAGTATGACCTGCAGCTCCGTCTATTTGGTACCAACAAATCAAATATGTTTAAAGAGAAAGATCTGTTTTATTATTTTACAGTATTACAATATTACATGTCACCAATAATGCATTGTTTTTTCCATAGTTAGCTAGATATTACAAAATTAAATATAAATTTTATAAAAATAAGTAATAACTTCTAAACCGTATAAGATGAGTACAGACAATGCTTATATCAATCGATCACAAAAAAATGTCTGAATCAACGTGTTAAATAATATTTAGTATGTTCCATGTAAAAAAATCGACTTGTTACTATTTGAAGTTGCCTTACTTTGAGAATCAATGGTAGACGTCCTGAATAAACTGAACATATTTTAATCACAGTAATGAATAAAACTAAGCTTCTGTTATAAGGAAACCAAATATAATTTTTTTATTTTAACAAAATTCAAAAATTTGAATTTTTCAAAAATATTCTATAAACCAATATTTTTTTTTAAATTTAACGATATTTTAAAAACTATGGGAAGTAGATATTACAAACCTTAATAAAAGTTGTTTTAAATTAGGAGCTAAATACAAAAATATCATAAAAAACATATCATTCTATTTAACATAAAGAAGTTGATGTCGACTTCCGGCACAACCGGAAGTGCAATATAAGCGAAACTATTTTAAAATTAAAGATCAGTATAAATAATATATTATTACAAATTTTCAAAATTTAAATACGATTAGTTCTTCATAAACGTCTAATAGGCCACTTTGTTTGGGACACCCTGTATAGTCCACAACCTCCAAAAAGAAGAGTAAGGACCACATAAATGCTAAAAATAATATTGGAGAAATAAAACGACCAATGTAACAAATCGCATTAACATGTACACACCAATAAGTATTAAAAAAAAAGAAATGGTAAAAAAGATCACCATAGACTTAGCGGGGTTCTTCTAACGCTTCGTGAGCTCTACTAGTATTCGGCTACATCTTACTTGGGTCTGACGGATTCTTCTATGTATCCTTCTCCTATAGTGTCACACACTCCATCCCCCATGCTTTCCCATGTCTCCCCCAGAATCAACAGGAAGTGTAGCAGATGTTCGGCGGTGACAAACCTAGTATATTCATTTGCGTTTTCCAACTTTAAAAATATGGCAATTTCTTGTGACACGTTGTTAATTTTGTGAATGATCTTGATTTTTCATTTTGGTATATGGAATCTTCACAAGTAAACCTGATGTAATTTCTTAAATGTCGTCAATTTTTAAATGCACCAATTCGGTAGATTGGCACGCTCTACTCACACCAAAGATTGCGACAACCTGAATGACAATTTATGAAATATAAATCTTTACTTTCATCATTACATATGTGTGGTGTAGAGCTTCTATTAAAAAATATTTCAGTTGATCACTTGTTAATACTCTTAATTTCTTGGGGATATAATCATAATTTTTATTTTTTAAAAACGCGCTTAATTTAGAAAATTTTTCCACCTCTGTACCATGTTGACACTCAACGTCGCTTTAATCATTGAATAATGGGACCACAATATGTGGAAAATATCAAACTTTTCGCCTAGTCAGCAAAATACATCAATAAGATAGCTTTAGATTATGTTTTTACCTTCTTCTCATCGATTTTAAGCGCATTCATAATTTCTCGAGATTTTGGTAGAAGCACAGATATCTGTGGTAGAAGTAAGTTCAAGACAACTTCTTGCGCCATGTCTGCTACATATTCAGGTAAATCTTCTTCGAAATTCATTATTACGCAAATGTACTTACACGTTGAACTATTGACAATTTTTTTTCACAAAACAATTATTTGATAAACAAAGCCATGACTACGTGGGTACCAGATATTGCGATACATTCCCGCAATTGTAACTTCCATTATAAAGAGTACAGACTTCATACCATCTGACTACCATAACTTTTACAAAACACACAACCACAGTTTCTCCCAATTGTTTGTATTAAACTAGTCGGCAACGCATTATCCCTGCACTAAACTGACCCGGAACCCAAACGTCCCGACCCCGAAATGACCGCACCGAAATGGCCGCCCCGAAATGTCCTAGACCGGTTCTGAAGCAGTACGGGATGGGTGTGTGCTCTATTCTCAATTTTGTGGTGCAAAATTAGAAGAACTTAGCTTTCTTGTAGGAGGGGCAATTAAACACAATTTTCTGTGCGGCAAATTGACGACATTTTGTGTTCTAAGGATGAACACTTCCTCAGGCCTCACGTCGCACAGAAAATTAAGTTTAATTGTCCCTTCTACAAAAAGGCTGAGTTAATCTAAACATTGCATAATTAAGAGGAACTAAACCATACCAATTAGTCCTAACTTACCGAATAGAAAAAACTAAACAATCTATTTATTTTAAAGCATTAAATCACGACTAAAAAACAAATTTCTCACAACAATTCATAACGTTATTGCTAATGGCAATCAAACCTGTCAATTATGTAAAATCTCCTAACCTCGGCATAACTCATTAAATGTGACTCATACAACTTTCTACGTTTATATGCTTCCTGACTAGATTTGTCCAAATGTAAACTCTGATATTAACCATATCGTAAAGATAGAAATTTTCTAAGAAGTTTTTGTGGAGTGCAATTATCATTAAGCAAAAACTTTTTCACAATCTACTAACTACCGTGCTCTTTAAGAGCAATCAAACAAAAAATTAATTGCTAACCTTAACAGCCAATTTATACATTGAGCTTGCAGAGCTGTATTTTACTCCCATAATGTTGAACCGTTTATTGACTATATTTGTCCCAGTAAAGACACCTATTACTGTACAAACATACTAATTTCACCTACTAATCAAATTTTACTTAAACAGTAATCACCGAATTAAATTCAGATCACCTGTCCATATTCATCTCCTTTGGTAGTTTTTTGAAATTCAATTGTCCCTCTATGCGACTAACCAATGTCGAATAAAATGAGATCATCTCCAAGCAACATAAGACCGCCATTTTAATAAGATTCAACCAAGAGGACGTAGCAATGATAGAAAGGTGCCAAGAAATCCTAAAGAGGACTCTGACAACGAGGCAGCTGAACAACGAGTTAGATAAATGCAGAATAAAGTCGTACCATACCTATATCGCTAATATTACCCAGGTGACTCAGAGATAATGGAACACTACTAAAATTAGTATTTAATGTTGTATCTCTATAGGGAGGTAAAGCAAATGAAACACTCTTTCAAGTTTTAATTAGCATACGTTTCGCTCATAAAATATAGAGTTTCTTCAGACTTTCACATTTTGAGCATTAAAACTTAGAAGAGTGTTTCATTTTAGTTTTTTCAGTATCTTGAAAACTATTTTTTCATGTACAACTTTAATTTAAATTAAAGTTGTTTCCATTCAGTTTATATTCGAAATGCAATCCTAACAATAAACAATAATACCCATACTATAAAATCAATGTATGGAATCAAACCAGTTGTGTTAATGTGTTTGTAGAAATGAAGGAGTTTGAGTTTTAAGGTATTCCTTTGTGTATTTAATAAGAGAGCACTTTAAAGTCGATACAATAAGAGGTACTTTAAAGATCATAGTACACTGTTTAGACCATATATTGTTAAAATTTTGAAGTAATTACTTTGAGTTATCATTTGAGTTAAGTTCAAGAAATGTTGTTATTCTAATTTTACATCACAAATCATGATAGTCACAATAATTGTAAAAATGGTTGTAATAATTATTGGCTTTCTACTAAAACCAACGGTTATGTTTAACTATTTAATATAAACAATAAAAATTCAGCACTGAAGCGATTGTGAATTTCGTTTTTGAGATTTTCTCTAACATAAGGTAAGTGAATTGGTATGAATTCTAAGAAATTTTACAATTAGTCATATTACAGAAACCAACATGAGCACGAGATTTGGTCAAAGCTCGGCTGATTCAATACAAACAGCTGTCCAACAAACAACGCCATTCTCCACCAAAAAAAGCAAGAACACAATATGGAAACAGTTTTTAGAGTTTTGCTTTGAACATAAGTATGAGTTAACTGCATCAACCGAGGTGAAACAGATCGCACCAATTTTGGAGGACTGGGCATATAACATGGTAAAAAGAAAACTACAAAAAATCTGTCGTCAAAACTTTTTGGAATGGAACCGCAAAACTTATCCAGGAAAAATATTTCAGAGATTATAATAGAAAAATTGATCCCTTCACTGATTTTAAATTTAAGACTGCACGAGACGCGCGTAATTGAACTTCAACATATCCCGAAAAGAAAAAATTATCTTCTGCAGCTCTCAGGAAAGAATAAATAGAACAAATGATGGCAGCATGGGACGAAAATAGTCCAAACGGCTTACAAAGAAAATTTTATCACACTGCTAGCTACGAACTCGCTTGGAGAGGCGGAGAAGCGACAAAAGCATTGGTGCAATATTTTAGAGAAGAAATAGATCATTATGGAAATCAAACTGGAAGGATAGAATATAATCGAATAATTTCTAAAACCGCACAAGGTGGATCGCGCAGATTAACTACTAGAAAATTTTTATGGTCAAATAAAAATGACACTGACAAATGTCCGGTACGTTTTTTTCATAAATTAATCTTAAAAAGAAGTGAACACATTCAAACTGATCGTTTATTTTTGGCACCTAATCCATATTGTCAAGAATCTTTATCCAAGGGGTGGTATAAAAATATCCCGGTAGGACAAAACGAAATGGGCAAATGGACATAACAGGCGGCCCAAAAGATTGGTTTGGATCCTAACAACATAAAAATTACCAACCATTCAAATCGTTCTTCCGCTGTAACACAACTAGCTAAAACTAGAGTAGGTGAGCAGCAGTTGTTAAAAATAACAGGACATTTATCTGAAAGCTCCATTAAACCCTATCTTCAACTTAAGATGACATTCATCTCAAGGAAATTGTACAATTACTTACACTAATTGCACCGTTAATTACAACAATTGTAAACATTCTTAATTGTTTAATAAAGATACTTACATACTTGTTTAACATTTTGCAACATAGTTTAAAAATAATCACGTCGAATTACATTCGTGGTTATAATTTTATTGGTAATTTTGACTAGATTACTACTCATCTTTGTTGCTATTAGGAAATTCCACTCGTGGATTTTAATTAATCAATTTTCTCCAGTAAGATTATTTTATTAACTTTGGCTAGTATAATTTCAAAAGATTTTTGATCCAAAATTGCATCGTGCTTTAGCATTCAATACTAAAGACTAAACTACTAAGATAAACTATTTTTTTTTGTTTCAAAAACAATTTCAATGCAACAATAAAATTGACTATTCTGCTAATTTAAATTTTTGTTTAAATTATTTATAACGTATAACACTTTGTTGAAAGTAGAGAAATTAAATTTGCTACATTCATCACATTTTTAGAGAAAATTCAATTAATTCACTTGCTCTTAGCTTAATCGTATTGTCGTAATGTCAGAGTCTATTACGTAGTTACAAGACATTAACACTTTAGTAATGACAAATTTACAAATAAACTTTGAAAAACAAAATGTAATTACCGAAATCTATTATTAAAAAACTTTAAATATTGAAACTATTTATCTATATGTTGGTTTTTACATATATGTGCCAACATGAGCAATAAGTTAAACAATGCTGAACGATGAACTTCAAAATGCGAAACTGCGTATTTTATTTGAAATTGGCACTTCAGACCGGTTTGTATTGTAAACGATATTTTTAGGTGCTATTTCAAAGAACTATTTTCTAGAATTATTTTTGACAATGATTAAGAATTATACCGTGTATAATTCGATTGACATTAGTTAAAATGGAAAACTAACGCATACCTTTTTTCTGGTCCTTATTCGAGCACAATATACCTAATAACATACTTTGTCAGATAAATAAAGTAGAAGAAATTTATGTGATGATAAAAGTTTTTAAAGCTTATTTAAAAAAATCAGTAAAATAAGTTATTATTTATGTATTTTTATTTAATGATTCGGGATTGAGAACTTGGTGTAAACTACTATGTGGGCAATTTGGTTAAATCGTTGTTGAATAGTGATTTAGGGATAAATTCCTGGTTCGATGCCAATTGCCGTAATTGTTTTAATAATCGATAATAATGTTAATTAATAAAAAATTACGGTAATCGGCATCGAACCCGGATTTTGTTGCGTAAATTACTAACCGAAACAAAACAATTTAATCAACTCGCTTACTAAGACTAACCGAACTAATAAATAAAAGTCCATAAACAAAAATAACTTATTTTACTAGTTTTTTACGGTTTAAACACTCATCATTATTAAATAAATTTGTTCTATTTTGTCCATCTAACAGAATATGTTGTTGAATGACAAAAGTGACTGTCAGTCCTATCAATTAAAGTGGGTGCGATGCAAGAAGTTAAAAACGTAGGTATAGAACTAAATTAAATTAGATTTAAAGATGGTTGTAAGCAACTTTAACACATGTACAAGTACGACAATGACAGTCAGGGTGTTACGCTCACCATTACGATCTTAGAAAGTGTAAAGAAATGTAAATATACTTAAAATTCCACAAGTAAAATGTGTGTCTAATGACATCTCGTGTAATATGTACACGTGTAAATAGTATAAACAAAGAAATGCCAACAGTTAACTGTAACGACTGTGAGTGTTAAAGTGCATATCGTTATCAAAGCAATAACTTTAAATGCTTAAAACACACGTGTGTCGATAAAGCCAAGTATTTTGTCAAGTGCAGCACACACGCAACGAAAGAACACCTGATATAGCATTTCGCTCTTATTATGAGCTCATCAGAGGTGTATACTTAAGTACGGTATACAACTGTACAAGACGGCGGTTGGTCTTTTAAACTCTCGTGGAGCAATGAACATAAGTAAAATGTGTGCCTAACGACACACGTGTGTTTCAAGCATTTAAAGTTATCGCTTTGATAACGATATGCTCCTAAAAATCTACCTCAATTCTACTTATCTCAAAACTTTCTGTGTCACTTAAAAAGAAGTATACAGATCCGAGAAAAAATTATACGGATCTAAAAAATTAGAAAATACTCGTTTTCATCTAATAACAGTAGAACATAAAATTTTGCAAATTTTGAGACAGCCAAGAAAATTGTATTTTGCGATTGTCAGCAAAAAAATTGACAGTCAGCACTTAACATTGATATATTATTTTATGATGAATTTAATGTGTCGAATAAAAGATGTTGTATCTATGTACGTCTCAGCGGTCCATTTCTTCATCAGCCAGAAAAACACACACTCTCTCGGCTAGGTACACTATTTCTTTATTTTCAATTTATTAAGTTATCCTTCACTCGAACGGCTTAAAATTTGAGTCTCTTAGATGAGGAATCAATTTATAATAGACTTTTGCATAGCGCTTCATTTGTAATTAGCAATTGTCTTCTTTTCTTTATGTTAGCCATGTCATCTTTTTATTACTATCATGTGAACAATTTTCTTGCAATATTAATTTTCTCATTCGAAACGTCTCAAAAATATAAAATGTGACATATCGTTGAATTCAGTATCAAAGAGAGAATTAAATATGGCAAAAAATATTTTTTCCTGTATTTAAAAATAAAGTTGATGATGATTGCTAACAAACGAAACGTTGTATCAAAAATTGAATATAACCATTAAGTAGAGCTAGAAGAGTGGCAATGAAAATGTGCTATTTTTTTCTTGATATCTCTTCAAATAAGGTCAGAAAAAAATAAATACGAAAATCAGAAAACTTAATTTTTTTCAAATATCTCAAAGACTAAAAGAGATATCCGAGTTTTTCAAAAACTATAAATACATCCCCTCAAATGCGCAATTTTTGTTTCATTTAACCGACCTTCCATCTCTTACCGTTTCCGAGATCCCCATAGTGGGCATCTTGAACACGTTGTATACTGTTTACTAATTTCTCGTTGAAACTTAACAGTTACCATCAATGTAAGAAAACAAAAATTCAATAATTGCCTGCTCATCAAAGTCCCTCGACTATTTTCAGTGGAGTACTTTAAAAATTTATGGATGGATGTAAAAAACTAGAAACAATAAATAAATTATAATAAATGTTCAGAACAGTGATCGTTACAGTGTTGGTCTTTGTACTTGTTGAGAGGAAAGACTTCTAATTCCTCCTTCGTGTTCCTGGTGTATTGTAGACACGCTGTTTGATATGTCCCCAAAAGTAGATGTCCAAAGATGTCAAATATAGAGATCTTGCAAGTCAGTCTATAGTCCTAACCACCATATCCACCTGTCTTTAAACATTAAAGTAAATTCTTGGGATACTTCCAGAGTGCAGTATCAAAGCTCCATTATTATCAAACTGATACCCACAGCTTTTTCTCAAGTTCAAAGTATGTTGTCAAAAAAATCTTCTAGCACACTCCGTAATAAACACGGGTAACGCTCCACGGTTATAAATGACGTAAGAAACCTTGTCATCTATCATAAACAAAAGACCTTGAAACTAAACCTGCCCCAATATTGATTGACCCTGACCGAAACCCAGACTGGGTTGTTATGCCTGTTAAAAATCTCTTCACACAAAAACTTTATCCGTCCAAATAAGTTTTCTAAAAAAGTTCTCTTTTTGTTGACCTAGAAAATTTAGCATCTTTTTAAAAAAAATAGAGAGAACAGTTTCATTGAGGGTATCCGTATACATCAAAAATATAAGCCATTCTATTTGAAAAAATCAGCTCCAAATTGACCACATTTTTGGAATCTTTGCATTAAAATTTTTTCCTAAAATTTTATTTGTAACAGGTAGAAGCTACCGGCACACTAATAAACAACCCTAAATAGAACTAAAATATTCGGAAGGAAGACAAAAATAAACATGCAATTTATTACTAAGAACAATAAAAAAAAATGTATTAAGTACAAAAAAACAAATCGTATTTGCTCTAGCGAATTACACTTATAGTAACAAAAAATTAGAAAACTATTTACTTTAAATGAAAATATTGCATAAAAACGTATAAATGTAACGCAATGTTAACTGGATGAAAATCATTAATCAACACCCCAACTAACACTCCATATAAAATTTTTGTTCTGATAGATTAAAAAATTTACCAAATATTTATCAACGTTTTACAAATGATTTCACCTTAAGTAAAGCAAAAATCATTACTTCGAGCATTATTCATTTAAATCACAAAACCACAAAAAAAGTCTTTCAAACGTAAGCTCAAACAGAATTGTTCCGATAAAGTCAACGTTTAACGGTGGAAATTTTTCATTTAGCAAAATTTAACAAAAGATCTACTGCTTTCAAATCCATCTTATTTATATAAAAAAAAATATTTACAGAAAAAAAAATATTTACAGAAAAAGAACATATTGTGCTGCATTTTTGAATTTTTACTTTTGTGAGATTTTATTCAACTGTAACAATAAGCTTGACGGATACATCTCTGTTAAATAAATAGACTAGAACAATAAAATCAAGTTCATATGGTATATTACGGAATAAAAGATATTGTTCAATCGTATATATTGAAACGATATCTGGTGTTTGAATAAAGCTGAATAATAAAAGTATTGGAGATTTATGAAAAATATTCAAATACATATTTTACAGAAATAGTATCACATATTGACCAACTATATTTACTTACCCTGGCATGTTAAAATTAGTTTCGAATAAGCAATGTAATTTGGTATCCATGAATTATTTACTTTGCAAATAATGTCAATTTTTATAAGGGTTATGAATGTGTTATGTATTATTATCGATAATTATTTATTAGTAGAAAATTTGAATTACTTAAGAATCAAAAATAATAAATAAATGCTGATTTGCAAGTGTAGAGTAATTAAAATAAAACAAAATACAAGAAAGAGCTGACAATAATACACAGTTGTACATAACTAAAATTAATTTACCACTGAACTGCCATTTTCCAAATAAGGAAAATATATCCCAAATTTGGATACGATAGTTTAAAATACAAAATTGGTATTAATTAACACCGATTTTATCATTTAATGTTCAAAACAAAAACTTTCGTAAAATGCAAATTTGTTTTTGGTGAAATTAACCTTAAGTAAGTTTAGAGTATAAAACTTGATGGGACATTTTTTGCGAGTACTAAAAACACTCACAATTAATGACTAATTTGGTAGACAGTGCATTTACGTAGAAAATTCAATCAGCCGTAATTAAAGTGCACGAGGAAATTGCACAACTGCTAGTAATGAATACTAAGACTAAATTGAGAATAAATTTCCAGCTGCTTTTAACCAAGATTATAAAGGAAAACTACAATTAACATTAAAAATTACGTTTTCTCGCTGCGCGTATTTTAAGAGCAAGATTTACCTTAAGTGTTTAATTAACTTCATAAAAATAAATTGTAAAATTAGCACAAATATCAATAAAATCTCTCATTAAGAATATGTCGTCTGATGAATTTATGTTTTTTATCTGCAATTAAAGAAATACAGGGTGGCCCGGTAGGTACTGTATAAATTGGAATAGTATGTATAGTATATTCCTTAGGTCAATAATTTATGTAATAAAAGCCTTCCAATAAAAGGGGCCCTAATCAATAGTTATATATCTCTTCTTCTTCTTCTTTTGTATGGCACTTCGTCCTATTTATTTTCAAGGATTAGGTGGTGATTCCATTGAGGATAACATCCAACTTTAGCGCCGTATTTTCCGTGGACCTGGTTGTCTTCTTCCTGGTGGTCCCTTGTCTCTACAGATCGTAACTATTATTTCCTCTTTCATTTGTATAATACGTTCGTTCGTTCTACCCTGTTTCCATATTTCGTATTATATCTCTTAATGTGATTCCGAGGATAAATCTTAGAGTTTTCAATGCAGCTGCTACTACCATCTATTTAGTTCTTTTTGTTGCATTACTGGTTGTACTGCTGTTTTGTAAATTTTCAATTTGCTGTGAATGTTAATAGTTATTTACGTAACATGTGCGGAAACAGATTCTTTTCGGGAATGAGTGCCCGAATTCCCGAATACTGTTTACGCACAAGTTGCATATGCTATTTTTGCACGATTTTCTTTCTATAATTGCATTTTCAAATCTTTATTATTGTGATATGTAAATTACAAAAATTAGTAAGCTGTAGCTATACGTATGTGCAATAATGTATACAAGTAAAATGTGTGTCTTTACGACATCTCCTGTTAAAATGGACACGTGTAAATAGTATAAACTAAGTATAACTATATATATGTATACATTTGTCATCTAACATCTAGTTAACCTATTTAATTGTGAAACTTTTATTTGAATATTTGGATTGTTTTAAAACATTTACAACAAATAAAATGTGCGTAAATTGCATTCTAGATAACGAACAATATAAGTAAATCAACAAATTGTTCGTGGACAGCTTCTAAAGGTGCATTTAAATTAGAGCGAACAGAAGCGAACGAACGTAAGAACGAATTCGTAGGTGTTCGCTCGTTAGCTCGTTCGCTGCAAGCAGGAGCATTTAAATTAAGAGCGAACATTCGCAATCGTCGATGATCCGTCCGTTCGCTTGGTTGCAACGTCGGATTCAGATGAGGATATTTTAATTAGCGCCGCTAGTTTTATAATTCAATCAATTGCAGGGCCTTTCGTTTGTCCACTCCATATTGATGAAACATAAACAGCATAAACTACTAAACAAACGTGCAACAATATAATTTGCAAACAAATAACAAATTCAGTCTGGCAAACGTACGAATTTGCTCGGTACAAAACTACACTGTCCACATTGAGCACCGATTTCCTTTGATGATTCGCTGATTTACCGACAAGCGCTAGAACATGTACGAACGCAAACAAACTCCTTTGCTTCCGTTTTGTTTTCCATGTAAATTGCGCGAGCAGAAGCAAACGAATTCGTTCGTTCCCTTCTGTTCGCTCTAATTTAAATGCACTTTAATGTGGAGTGTTTTTTGGTAGTTTTTGAAACACGCATGTTCAGGATAACAGCGTTTCGGTGCCTGCTTTACGTGCGCTCTTGATTGTTTCATAGGTAAGGAGTGCAAAATAGTTAATTACATTCGCGTGCGGAAAATTAAATTTTACAGAGCGAAAGAAATTTGAAGCACGACGCGTTAGCGGAAGCTTTAAATTTATTAAGCGCTCTAAAATAATTTAACGCACAAGATTTGTATTAAATTTTTTTGCCGGCGATTTTAATTTAAATGCAAAATGCTTTTCCATTTTCCTAACAAAGAGTATCCTGACATCATTAACATTTCTAGTTGTTGTGGCGGAGATGCAGGATCTAACTTTAGCGAATACGAATAACGAAGCAGAGTACCAAACTTGTTCTTCTATTTTTCAAATGACCGTCCTGTGCAATTAAATTTGAATGGGTAAGAACATGTTCCACAGATAGATTGAATACAAGGGTCGAGTACTAGAAGAATTTCTTCTTTTTGTAGCGAGTATTATATTATGGGCTTTTGTATCCGTATCCCGTAAACAAATTCAGCACCTAGAACCTGGTAATTTTGAATTGGGATTACATTTCGGTCAGTTACCAAAAGTAAATCTACATACAGGGTATGAATGTAAGCTTTCGCGGCTGTTGTTACTAAGATTATTATCTTCCGGGTTGAGCCATGTTGGTCCTTCCTTCCTACGTTCTCTGCTTGACGTTTCGCTAACCATGCTGTTAGCTTCTTCAGAAGTTACTCTAAAGACTGATGTTGTTGTCTTCTGCTCCTCGTTATATACCTATGTTCCGTTACAGTTGGTTGATGTCGATCAGTGCCGGGGGTTGGTTTTCGATGGGTGGTTGATCTTCTGTTTGGTGTTGACTAATTTTGTGGTGACATTTGTTTTCTTTGTTTTTGAAGATAATAATCTTAGTACATACAGGGTCTCTGTAAAAGGTCTTTACCCACGCCTACTACATATTCCTTAGACCAAAATAAGCTGATTTAAGAAAACTTATTTTTTCTAGTTTGGGCTATAAAAGCACCCAAATGAGTTCTTTTATAGAAATAGAACAATTTTTATTCCGAACAGTGGTAACACTGATAACGTCCAAGCTGTCATTACGTTCGGTGTGCATTAATTTAAATCGTAATTAATGTTCAGTAGATTTATTTATCTACTTATTTTTTATTTCCACCCATTTTTTATAATGAAACATATGATAAATGTACTAATTAAACTTAAACTAGCATTTAAACCAACATTTTATTTTAAAATCAATCTGAAAAGCTCAAAATAGAAAAAATAGTATAAAGAATTCGTTTCAGAAGGCATTTTAGCGATTCGTATTTGTCTCATAAAATGCGTCTTCTGAAACTAGTTCTGTAATATACTATTAGTCCAAAGTCGCTTAGTTAAGGCGCTATGCGGCCTTGAAGTTAAAATTTCGCAATCGTTTTGTTATTATAAATCTAAAACGGCGTATGTGATGTTAATAAGATTTGGCATGGAAAGTTAGTATTATTGTACAATCGTTTTGAGAAAATTTCTAGAAAATACTAACACCGGAAGTGAATGAAATACGCATGACGATTATGAAGATTAATATAATTTGTTTTGCTATCTGTAGTAGTAACACAAAATAATTTTTTATTTGATAGAGAATTCAAAAACTATCAAATTATGCCTCTTGTAAAATATTTTTATTCGTTTTCGAGAAAAATTAAAAAACCTTATGGTGATGCGTTTGAAGAAAGCATATAATGTAATCCAGTCGCTTATGATTTATATCATAAACAAATGAATTTTGCATGGCTAAATCTACTGTTCAAATAAAGACTACAGGTATAAATAAGTATAGACATAATTAAAATTGACTGTTTCGGAGATTCTGGGTAAACTTGTTTACTATAATGGGTACAGTTTAATTTCCTTCGTCGTATAAATCTTAGTTACCCAGTAACTCCAAAAGCGTAAACTCTATTAAGTCAATTGTTTCTACTACAGACAGCAAAAAAAACGATGTTAATTTTCATAATGGTTTATGCGTGTTCCATTCACTCCCGGTTTTAGTATTTTCTAGAAATTTTATCAAAACAGTTATCCAATAATACTAGCTGACCATGCGAAACGTAATTAGACAAAGACTTTAGACTAAGATAAGATTACTTAAATCGGTTTATTTTGGTCTAAAGAATATGTGGTAGGCGTGTGTAAAGATCTTTTACAGACACTCTGTATAATTCCATTCCGTTATTTATTTAGCGACTAGACCGAATGTCTAGTAAAGAAGTGAACAATACACGTAATTCTCATTTGTGGTTATATAGAAATTCACGTGCCACAACAGAAACACATTTTCAGCTCAGATTTTCTGTTATTTTCTTTGATGAACGTCTTACAAGAGCATACTTGCTACCTTTTTTGCGGAATATATTGCTAACACTGCTGGAACTTTTACTAACAAGATAACAAATCTATTTGCAGAATAATGAGACTCCTTATTTTAATTGATGTTTGACACAATACATATCAAAAATTTTCTTACAGTATTGTTTACCCCCGATCTTTGGATTACTCTATGGTGTAATTTTAAAAGTTCCGTACACGAGGTAACAATAAATACAGTTGAAATAATGAAAAATTTCTGATATCGTATAAATGCTTGTATTCAAAGTCGAACATCGAGTGAACTAAAACCTATTGTTATGTTAGAACGGTATATACCTTCAATTTAAGTACATGTGTTAGAAAAAGACGCAAATGAATATCAGACTATTGCGCTTCAACCGATCCGATTTAGGAATTTTTTCATGATTTCAAATTTAGCAGAACTAAACAGGATTTAAATATACAGGGTGTTCGAAAAAAATGCACAAAGGAAGACCACATATTTGTTGGTCCAAAATATAATAATTTAATTAAAGAGCAGTCAAATTACTTGGAGTTTTATATAATGGATCTATGTCATTGCCAGTGAGTTTGCAAATAACGATATATTCAAGGTTTTTGGGAAAAATACAACGCAAGATGCATATATTTTCGTCCAAAACGATGAATTAAATTAAGTTACTTACACAAAGTTGCTTCTTTAATCGTAACTGAACTATAAACATAAATACTAGATTTTTTTAAATAAGTTGAATAGAATGTTAGAATGTTATCCATTTCTTGGTCAGATCTTTTATTACATGAAACGTCAACTCTTTAAAAATTCACATTGCGTTTAAAAACTTTGTCACATTAACTTATTTTGTAAACGAAGTGTTGATTCATTTCTTGTAGTTTCTTACTTGATGTTTTTACACTTAAATTTAAAATATATTTCTTCTCTTACAAAATTTTAATTGAGCCAAAGGTTTAGTAAAAAAATAAGTCGTTACAAATCTAAACCAGTAATTAAATTTAAAATTAATATGGGGGCAAGAATAATTGATACTTTTCTAATCGGTCCGATTTCTCAATTTAAATAGAAAAAAAGAATTTTTTTATATTTTATTTTTACAATGAGTCACACAACCGTAGAGGGCATAGAACACGAGTTATTGGCGAAAAACGGAAATTTCCGTCATTTGACCTTTAAAAACTTTTTTTGCTTAAATGTTAGCATATGAGATTTTTCACACAACAATTAAAACATTAAAACAACGAAGATGTATACAAACTTTCAGACCCCGACCTCAAAATTCTCAGAAAAAGCCTTATTTCACTGGGCTATTTTAAATGTTTTTAGTCAACACAATTTTTAACGACACACAGATAAAAGGACCTTCTACATCTATAAGAATAAGATGTATAGATCTAAAATTCTTTCTCGAAATCGTTGCTAACCTATATGAGTTAAAAATGCATCAATTGACACGAATAAAAAAAATTTGTCCCTTAACTATCTGGAAAACCGCACTTTATTCTTATGTGTTCTACTCCTCACGTCGTGTTAAAGGTGACGCGTTTTGCATTCCTAACACCTCGTCGTTCGAATAAATCACTGTCCCGCTTAGGTCATTTCCCCCCTCCAAGCTCTGTAATTATCGCGTACCGTAAACTTCTTTAGTTTGGTATGGCTTAGGCCAGTAGGAATTAGTTTGAATTTACAACTTTAAGGCGTACATTGTTTTTTTTTACCACATTCTGTAGGTACCGTGCCCAAGGGTGAAGAACGACGGAGTGCGGATAAACTCCTATAAAATCTGGTGTCCGACATTCGCCCGTTTCAGTATATATTTTAAATACATATCTAATATAAGTAAGATTTGCTAGCTCAACAATCATTTTAGAATTTGTAACATCAAATGCTAAGCTAAACAAAATGAATGTTTTAAATCTTAAAATAATTGGAAATGTATTTCGTTATAAAAGACAGAAAACAGTAAGCTACAGAATTACACAAAAAATTGAGAAATATAAGTTAATAATTAAATAGCTTATAATAAAAGTATAAAGCCTAAATTTAATACACTTCAGTCCGTTATCAATATTGCGTTAACATTGTTATATAAATTATCTTCTTGTGTATCGAATTTGGACAATCTCATTTTCGAACAATACCTTATTGTCATAATGAAACTATAACAATACCGTCGATAGAACGTAGAGATTAAATGCATGTACTACAATCTTATTGCAAGAACCCTACTAATACACCAAAAAATATTAAGTAACTTTTAAATAATGAAGTACATCAAATGTCGAATTTTGATTCGTTTTGTTAGCACTTCATTTGTTATCATATGTGACGGGCATTTTTAGAAAATCAAGTAGAAAATGAACACTGTTATCAAATGTGTTTGTCTTGTTTTGGGTTACATTACGACTCCTACTTACTCCATTACTCAACTTTTGTCATTTCATTTTGTGTAGTTATTACTGTAAAATATGTCTCAACGACAATGTATTTTTATACTTCTTTCATTTTGTATAAAATGAAAACTATTAAACAGAACTAAAGCCTTTGTTATTTATAAAAATTAATTTCTATTTAATACTAAAAACACTTAACCTTGTAGCAACCGTTATAACTACAAGTTTATAATGTTTAATGAAATCTATCCTCATAATTTCATAAGAACTAAAATGAAATGAAGTATACTTGCAACTATATTTTTTTTTGACCATAATATACCACCTAATTATTTTGTTCCATATGTAGTTACTAATGAATGACGTCTATCAATATACACTTTTACCATAATTACAGAATCAACAATGTAATTATTTTAAAGAAATGATACAATAACCACAGGATTAATATTAATACTTAGATAAATATTTATTATAGTTCAAATATTATACTCAAAAAGATTTTAAAATGAATGTATTTTATTAACCTTGTTTTGTGTTCATGACAGAATTATAATAAAAAATGTAATAATGATTTTACAATAAAGAAAAATAATAAACACGATCACGTAAGTTAGTGTAAAAACCTTAATAAGAGCAGTTCAAAAATATAACTACATTTAACCTAATTAATGCATACTAAAAATGTACTGGTAGTGAAAGCAAAGCAAAAGCAAACATACGCCTTTCATTACCTTCAAACGAAGAGAAATAAACACGCTTAGTTCCTATGTGCTCGCGGAGCTGGTTGTATAAGTAATAGGTAATAAATTATGTTATTATTTATATTATTATTGTTATTATTTATAGTACCTATATCATATTCTATAAGATAATCCCGTTTTATCATATGATGTTTTGTGCTACACTTTTATCCATCTTTATTACCATTTACCAATCAAAGTTACCACAATTTTAGGTTCATAGTAACTAAACTTTGTTATCTGTTCTATTGTTCTTGCACAGAAATAGTTTGAGCCGTTGGCGTTGTTGCGAATTATAATATCAGTTTAGAGTTCTTGGGTTTTCGTTCTATAGTGTGTAAGTGTTTTAATACCGCTCTTCTTAACAAATACATTTCCAGTTTGACTACAAATTTATGTTAAAATTTTTGTAATTGTCTCATTCTTAGAAATTATTTAAAATGCGCCAAAAAGTAGCAAATTCGATAAAGTATTAAAGATAATAATTATATAAAAACATTTACTTTTACTTAAATGAAATAATTTAAGAATGTTATATTTTAGGTCAATCCATTTAATTTTTAACCGAAAAGTAACTGAAATGTTTGAAAAAGTTTTAATTTGTAATTTAAATAATGTTCTCTCATCTGAATGTATATCATTACTTAAGAAAAGTATACATTTTACAATGAATGCTATAAATAAAGTATTATTGATTAGTCGGGCTAATAGGGTTAAATCAATTTTCCAGCGCTTTATTTTTGGCAACAAACACTAAATATAGATAACAATGCAGTCAATTTGTCCACTACGCTGACAGAACCAAGACGAGATTTAACGATAATAACAGCATTTATAAATTATATAATTTTCCTCCATTAAATAAATTTACTTTTGGTGTATGATTGTAACTATGTAATTTTTCGACGCATTAGTTTATAAAAGAATATTATTTGTAAACAATATGAGTCGACAGAAAATCTGTAATACACGTTGCACGCACATTTACGTCAAAATAATTGCCATCAGCTTAAAAGTATTATTAAATTTTTGAATGCATATACCGGGTTTATTTTATGAGTAAAATAGTAATACAATTTTGGAAATTTAAATATGCCGATAAAAGTAGCTTTAAGTAAAGTTCTTGTAATTTAAAAACAAACATGAAATAATATATTAATATAGTTTAGACTATTACACTTGTGAACAAAGATTTATTATAGATATCTTACACCTTTAAGTGTTCACATGCTACTTATCGCCATTATCATGGTAAAACAGTGTGTCGTTGAAGATCTAGTATTTTAAGCTTTTTCCATTTGTCAACTCCAATTGTCAGGATGGGTTTATTACTCATCTACAAATGTTTGTAACAAGTTATTTAAATAAGATTTTTTCTTCCACGTCGAAAGAGCAGGTACTTTTTATTTTAAATTCACAAGATGACTAACAAAATAAGTAAACATTTGTCTTCATATTTTCTAATACAATCTCACAAGGTACACTTCTTCAGCCGCTTGTATGCCAATGTGTATTTAGAAGTAGACTGGTTAAATATAATACACGAATCAAAGTCGTTGCAAAACAATGGAATATAAAAATTTACAAAAAAGTAGCGCAAAACAATTATAATAATCCAATCAATATAAACAAAATGTTCTCAAAGTCTAGAAAAAATTAAAAATGAATGAAATATGGAGTTTAGATAGTTGAACTACCTATAATACTATTAATGAAGATAACTTTCACCAAGCAAAGTGACCTGTGGTTACTTGTGCACACTTATATTTACCTTTTTTAATATAATTCCAACAAAAGTTGTACCTAACATCTTAAGCTACAACTTTTATTTGTCGTTTGCGTAATATGCTTCTTATAATTCTTTTTATATAATACAGGCTGTCCGTTTTTCTAGTGCCACTATGGGGATCTTGCTTATCTTAAGAGATACGAAGTCGGTTAAATTGGGGCAAAGTTGTGCATTTTTATGCTGAACTACAATCTGAAAAGAAATTTGAAATATCTCCAATAATTTTTAAAATATCAAAAAAAAACGAAAATTTCTGATTTTTGTTTTTAATTTTTTACCGATAAACTAATCAGATTAGACATTTTTAACCAAAACATTATTCAAACAGTTTTTTTATGGAAAATTCAAATATGACATCACTTTTCCAATTATTTTCAACATGGCGGAGAAACACCTGTCAACTTCATTATTTCTTATAAACGCCATTTTGGATTTTAACATTTTTAGAAGACGTTTTTTTTTCTCATTTCAACGATGTATTACACTTGGTAGTCCAGTATCACATTTTTGCCAAAAATCCAATTGTTCATTTTTTGCATGCAAAGCGTTGGAAAAAAAACAAATGGAATCTGTTTCAATTTAACAATACAAAAAATTGTGATCAAAGAATGTTGGATTTAGTTTTTTCCAATACCGTTGCAGAACGTAGTTTAGAAGAACTGGTTCCTATAGACTAATATCATCCTCCGATATTGATAAACTTTGAGTGTTTTAAGTATAAATCAACCCTCGATTATGATTATTATTATTATGATTTTCTTAATGGTAATTATTGTAACTTATGTTACTACTTATCTACGTTAAATTGGAATTTTCTTTTATCTTTAAATGTAAATGAAGCTGTTGAACATTTTAATGATATATTGTAAGAAAGTTTTATTATTTTTGTTCCTAATTAAGCGTAAATTCAAAAGCAAAAAAAAATTTCCTGTATGGTATTCTTCTGAGAACTCAGAAATTCCAAAACTTTTTGAAAAAAATGTTGTTTCAATTATGTTTCCCCTACTCAAAAACATTATTATAGAAGAACAACATGGCTTTTATCCTAACCGTTCTACTACCACAAATCTTCTTTGGCTCCAAGATTTTTTTTATAAAGCTTTTGATGAAAACGCTCAGTTGGACTTTATTTATACTGATTTTGCAAAAGCGTTTGATTGTGTTAATCATAAGATATTAATTAATAAATTATCTAACATTGGTGTTCACGGTCCGTTAATCTCTTGGATAACAAGCTACCTTTCCAATCGCTCCCGAGTATTGAACTACAAAGAATTTGTTTCTTTTTCTATATCAGCTCACTCAAGGCTCTCATCTTGCTCCATTGATGTTCTTGATTTTTATTAATGATATTCAAGAAGTTTTTCAACACTCGGATATACTGCTATTTGCCGATGATGTAAACATTTTTAAAATTATTAAAAGCTTATAGGATTGTGATCAACTTCAACATGATTTAAATCGTTTTTATAAATGGTGTTCTTCAAATGATATCAAATTAAATTTAAGTAAATGTTTAATGATTTTATTTCATCATTCTTACAAAATTAATAACCAGTTTTTACAAATTGTAAATTCTGTTAATGACCTAGGAGTAACTTTTTCTCAAAACCTAAAATTTAATGCTCATATAGATACTATTACATCCAAAGCACTTAGAGTATTAGGCTTTTAATTTTAGATACTTCATACATATTTTTAATCTGGATACAATAAAATTGTTATACATTTGACTCGTTCGCTGCAGTTAGAATACTGCTGTGGTTATCTGGCCACCCTATTATAGGAACTGCATGCACAAGCAATTTCCGCGTCCGTATTTTGCGGAAGTATAAACAAACAAAGAATGCTACGTTCGCAAGGAATTATTGTAACCTTGCAAGCTAAGCATCCCAACACGCCAGACGGTATATAATGAGGCGAACGAGTCAACAGAAGACAGACCCAGAGTACGATACGGCGTAGTAACCAAAGTGACTAGTGCGATCCCAGCAGTTCCGCGTTCCTATATGGCGCTTACTCGCATTCCGCTCTCGCAGCAAACGCATTAACATTAAACAACTAACAGCGCGGTTATTGTAAGTTAAAATAAACTCGTATTCGCAAACTCAACGTAGTTTTTCTCTGATGCAAACCGGCGCCTAGAACTAACCCCTAGCCGCCACAGTGGTGACCCCGACGTGATGTATTTGATCAGAGAAAGGTCACCGTTCGAAGACTTCACCGCAGAATTCAGAAACAACGGTGCAACGTCTTATCCAGTGACGACCATCATCATATTTTTCGTGATCGTCCTGTTCGCCGCCAAACACTGGTAAGACTCCGACGCACATACGAGTAATGGGAGGTTCTGAATCTAAGGAAGAGATCATCGTGCAGAACGCAAACGGCAGCGCATCTGCCACCCTAAACACCGCCGAAACTCTCCACACAATCACCGTCGTATTATTGGTATTAATCATCATCCGGTTCGCCGCAAAGGACCTCTGCGCATTTCACAAGAGGAAGGTAAACCGCGCGGCCACCAAGCTCCAGGCACAAGCGACAGTGTAATCTTCGAGACGACATCAGATCACACTGGCTGCCGCGAACAAACGAAAATGGCCCCCACAATCGCAACCGCTTCCGCGAACCTCACGACGCCTACAACGACCCCGCAATCGAACGCGTAGGCGTACGCATCCCTCCATTTTGGCCGGAAGACCCTCTCATGTGGTTCCTGCAAATCGAAGGCCAATTCGCTTTAGCTGGGATCATCGCGGACGAAACAAAATATAACTACGTGATCGCCAATATAGATACCAAGCATGCCACGGAGGTACGCGACATCCTTCAATCACCGCCGACCGAGGGCAAATACGACACCCTCAAAAGGAACTAGTCAATCGCCTCAGCGCATCGAAATCGCAAAAGATACAGCGATTGCTTGAAGGCGAGGAACTCGGCGACCGCAAGCCATCGCAGTTCCTACGACACCTGAAAACCTCGGTGGGAGCACCATCCCTGACGACTTCCTACGAACCCTATGGCTCAACCGTTTACCGGCAACGATGCAGGCGATTCTGGCAACGCAGACCCACGACGACCTCGATAAAATAGCCGTGCTCGCCGACGCCGTAAACGAGACGCTCGCATTCAAAACGTATATACGTGCGACGCACGAACCCCCGCATGGACGCCGAACCCCGACGCAACAGGCAACCCGCGTTCCGACAATCACGACCACCATCTCGAAGCCGTTCCAATTCGAGAGATCGACATCGAAATTACGACCCCAATAACACTGCCACATGTTGGTACCACCAAGTTTTCAAAGGCCGAGCGAGAAAATGCCGCGAACCGTGTGATTTCCCTCGGGAAACGGACAAGGCAGTCGATAAACGCGGCCAACGACAGCCTCAACATAACCCCGCGCCGCCTCTTCTTGCACGAGCGGGCCACACGACAAAGATTCCTAGTGGACACCGGCGCGGACGTCTCAGTTTTTCCCCGCAAGTTAGTTAACGGACCACGACACAAAACATCATACGAGCTGACAGCAGCGAACGGATCCAACATCGCGACATATGGTTTCATAACCCTCAGCCTCAATTTAGGCTTACGACGATCTTTCACCTGGCGTTTTATAATAGCAGACGTAACGAACCCCATAATCGGAGCCGACTTTCTGCACCACTACGCCTTGCTGGTGGACATCCACAACAATAGGATCACCGACCCGTTAACAAACATATCACGAGCCACTGGAGTGACCTCAGACCACGAACGGCCTACGATACGCGAAATCTCAGGGACGACACCGTTCCACGAAATTCTCAAAGAATTTCCCGAGATCACGAGACCTTCGGGCGCACCGCACGTGCCAAAACACGAAACGAAGCATTACATTCGAACCACTCCAGGGCCACCAATAACTTGCAAACCACGCCGCCTTGCACCCGACAAATTGAGGATTGCAAAACATGAATTCCAGTCCATGGTCGACATGGGCATCGCTCGCCCGTCAGACAGCAGTTGGGCATCACCGCTGCACATGGCACCGAAAAACGGCCATGACTGGAGGCCTTGCGGAGACTACAGGCCCCTCAACGCCCGAACAATCCCTGATCGCTACCCCGTGCCACACATAGAAGACTTCGCGCAAGGACTCCGAGGAAAACCATATTTTCGACAATAGATTTGGTACGAGCATATCACCAAATCCCAGTTGCAAATGAAGACATTCCGAAAACCGCAATTACGACACCTTTCGGACTGTACGAATTCCCTTCATGTCTTTCGGACTACGAAACGCCGGCCAGACTTTTCAGCGTTTTATCGACGAGGTAACCCGAGGTTTGGACTACTGTTACACCTACCTCGACGACATACTCGTAGCCTCCACATCCGAAGACGAGCACAAAATCCATTTACGAACACTGTTCACGCGCTTACAGAGGTATGGGATACTCATTAACCCAACGAAATGCCACTTAGGCGTCACGAACGCACGTTTCCTCGGATACCAAGTCTCGAGCAAGGGCACGACACCACTGGCGGACAAAGTGGACGCAATCAGGAATTTCCCCACGCCGACAACGGCCAAACAATTGAGACAATTTTTGGGCATGATAAATTTCTACAGGAGATTTATACCAGGAATTGCCGAACTGCAGGCACCGCTAAATGACCTGCTCAAACGCAACATTAAAGGCGCAAAACCAATCGAATGGCAGACCAAAGCAAACGAAGCTTTCGATGCCTGCAAAGAAAGACTGGCACAGGCCACGATGCTCGCACACCCCGAACCCGGAGCAACCCTTGCCATAGTCACTGACGCCTCAAATAACGCAATCGGAGCCGCTCTCCAACAACGCATCGACGACGACTGGGAACCACTCGCATTCTTCTCCAGGAAACTTTCAAGCGCAGAGAGAAAGTACGGGACCTACGACAGAGAATTACTAGCGATCTACCAAGCCATAAAACACTTCAGACACATGGTTGAAGGTAGAGAATTTTCTGTTCGTACGGACCACAAACCCCTGGTATACGCATTCCGCCAAAAGCCGGACAAATGTTCCCCCGCCAATTTCGTCACCTAGATTTTATATCCCAATTTACAACAGACATCCGTCACATCTCGGGCACGGAGAACGTCGTTGCGGACGCGCTATCCCGCATCGAAACAATCGCCACAGCCCCGATCGACTTCGAAAGTCTCGCAAAAGCACAGGCCACGGACAACGATCTGCAAACGCACCTGCGTCTAGGGAATTCACTCCAACTAAAAAAAGTGATTCTCCCCAACACGGACACAGCCGTATACTGCGATCTGTCCACCGCCAACGCCAGACCTTTCGTCCCTACAACCCACCGCCAGCACATTTTCAACACAATGCACAATCTGGCGCACCCGGGAACGAAAGCCACAACAAAGCTCGTCAAACAGCGTTACGTTTGGCCATCCATTGACGCCGATTGCCGACAATGGACACGCGCATGCATACAATGCCAACGATCAAAAGTCACGCGACACGTAAAAACACCTTTCGGAACGATAGCGAACCCATCCACACGTTTCGAGCACATTCATATCGACATAGTGGGACCGCTCCCCATATCGCAAGGCAAACGTTACTGCCTCACCTGTGTCGATAGATTTTCACGCTGGCCCGAAGCATACCCAATCGAAAATATCGAAGCCGAAACAATCACGCGCACGTTTTACAACGAATGGATCACACGCTTCGGTGTCCCGCTGCGAATAACCACAGACCAAGGGCGACAATTCGAATCACAACTGTTCAAACAGTTCAACAAACTCCTCGGCACCACACATTTGCGAACAACGGCCTACCACCCGCAATCGAATGGGATGGTGGAGCGTTTCCACCGCCACCTCAAAGCCGCCATCCGTTGCCACGAAACGAAACAGTGGACCGACGTACTACCCACGATTTTACTAGGACTACGAGCAGCATGGAGGGAAGACCTGAACTCATCTGCAGCCGAACTGGTATACGGCGAACCCCTGAGACTCCCTGGCGAATTCCTAGTACCAAAACAAACGCCCACAACGGACCCGATAAATTACATAACGAACCTCAAACGCTACTTCGCAGAATTAAGCCCCACAGCTGGAACAAACCACGCCAAACCAAACACATTCATTTTTAAAGACCTACAAACGGCCCAACAGGTATTCGTTCGACGCGACGCAGTAAAGACGCCACTCGAACAACCGTACGAGGGACCATTCCCGGTTTTAAAACGAGGAGATAAAACCTTAACGTTAAAAATAAGGGATCGCGAAACGACCGTCTCCATCGACCGCACGAAACCAGCCTACGTAGAAGGGAACCACACGCAGACGACGCAAACTTCAAGGACAACCTCGCCCACCACGGATCATCAAGGAGACACCGCCTCCAAACGAACACCACACACCATAACAAAGTCCGGAAGACACGTTCATTTTCCCAAGCGCCTGCATTAAGCGCGCACGCAAAATAATAAAGCGGCAAGGTAAAGCATACGCAAAATTAAACATTTTTGCCCACCAGCTCCGTTTTATCGTGGGATTTACCCACTAAGGGGGACCCATATAGGAACTGCATGCACAAGCAATTTCCGCGTCCGTATTTTGCGGAAGTATAAACAAACAAAGAATGCTACGTTCGCAAGGAATTATTGTAACCTTGCAAGCTAAGCATCCCAACACGCCAGACGGTATATAATGAGGCGAACGAGTCAACAGAAGACAGACCCAGAGTACGATACGGCGTAGTAACCAAAGTGACTAGTGCGATCCCAGCAGTTCCGCGTTCCTATATGGCGCTTACTCGCATTCCGCTCTCGCAGCAAACGCATTAACATTAAACAACTAACAGCGCGGTTATTGTAAGTTAAAATAAACTCGTATTCACAAACTCAACGTAGTTTTTCTCTGATGCAAACCGGCGCCTAGAACTAACCCCTAGCCGCCACACTATCATTCAACTCTTATTACTAAAATAGAAAAAATACAACACCGTTTTCTTGGATTTTTTTTATATAAATCCCGACTTCTATTTCAAAATTACATCCAAATTCTTTCATTGCTTGGTATTAATACTGTAAACTCCCGAAGAAATTGTTCATTTTTCTACAACAAATAAATCTAAACGTCCCTTGTAAAATCTTCAAAATAATAATCAGTTCTCTTTAAATGTTAGTAAAACCAATTTTCATCAAAACTTTCCTATGTTAAGGTTAATGAAGACGGCAAATTCTTACTCTAAAATAAACTATTTTGATAGTGAATCTAAATTTAAAATATATCCCAAAAGAGAGTTACCAAAAACACCTGCAGTTGGAAAAAAAGAACCAAGATTTAAATGCTTAAGAAACCACCCGGCAAGTTACAAAGGTTGCCTGGTACGAAAACAATTACAATAAAATGTATTTCCAAACCTAAGACCAAAAACAATTTAGCCAAACGATAACTACGCTCAAGCAACCCAGACAAACCTGCAACTACACTAGTACCTACAAATATATCCGAACAAAATACCGCAAAGGTTCAATAACAAAAAAAATTAGAAAATATAATGAATCAATTAAAGGAGTAAAATAGACGCAATGTAAAACTTTCTTACATCCATGATAATAACGCTTAATTAATGGCTTGAATTTAATTGAAAATAGGAATCTGGAATACTAACGTACCCAAGAACTTAGGACCTTCGTAATATTAAAATCAATAAGTGTTGCGACATCTAGTCAGCTGTCGACTGATTCTCGATATTTGTTTGCTATTGTATAATACTAGCAAACCCGTTTGTATTGCATACAAACTAATTTATTTACAGAGATAGTAGTTATAAAAAATTGACACAGCATAATAATATTAACATAAAACTTCACGATAAACAATATTTCTAGTTGTAAAGCTTCCGTCCTCCTTAGCCTTAGCGTTTACAGTCCCAAAAAATCTTTAGTAATTAATATATAGATTTTGCGAACTTACATCAGGCGATTCGAGATTTTTATTTTTGCCAACACTTAGTTGGCTATAATAATTAAAAAATCAACTTATGTAATTGCTTACACATCTGTCGACAAAGTTCCTTTAACTTTAAGATTATTCTGATCTTGGAAACATGTTTTATCCAAATATACTATCTAAATTATACATGATTTCCTCGGCCGCGTGGGACATAGGGAAAAATACATGCAATGCAACTCAAATTTTTAGTGTAAGAGATATTTTGTTGTATTTTATGTTATAACATTTTAACACGATGCTATCCATAAACTGTACTCTTTTTATGGTCTTGTTTTTGTTTATGTGTGTTAAAACTTTTTTATATAAAAACTGATTGCATTTTAATGACCTATAATTTCTTAAACTTTATTTTCTTATTTAAATGAAGAACTTTCAGTCTAGCTTAACGGTAAAATTTTTTTAAAATTGCCCTTCTCCCTGGACGACTTGCCTCGGACCATAACTGACATAGTGCAAAACACCAGTGTTCAACTGAATCCGCTTATGAGCGATTGTATTCTAAATAAATGTTTTAAATACTCAGTTTGTGTATTAATATTCAGTTGGACCTCAAACGATAAGTATTTACACAACGAACAAACAATCAAATATTAACATGTGAAAAGCCACAAGTTATTTCATTCCAGCAGTATATCCATTTTCAAAAAGTTTTTTTCGTGTCTAATTTATTGATGTAGTGGAGTGTTTACAATTAGTTCGGTTTACTTATATTTTTGTAACATATTTAAATAAGAACATTTTATTTTCAGATAATGAAAAGCCTCAAGTCTCAAAACTCTTCAAAAAATATAAAGGTGAGCTGACCTAAAATTAACCAAAACTTATTCATTATTTGCGTATTGAATGATGAAATCTAAAATAAGTTTGATTAAAGTGTTTATTTAGTAGTTTAAACAGTTTATGACTATTAATCAATAAATTAAATATGCAAAGTTTAACTTCAATCCATCATATCTCTTTAACGTGCCTAATAACAAACCTAAACTCATAACCGCATATGTTTTTAAGCAAACCACATTTGCTCTAAATCCTCAAGAAGGATTTTCTCTGAAGATTAAATTCAATTAAAGCACAAATCGTATTAGCCAAAAAAAATTACCTACATTCCACAAAGTGAAGTCGTAATTATATAGAAACACATAAAACAAATTGTTCTGAATGTATTGCTTTTAAAATTAGTAAATTAACAGTTAAAATAAATCAGTGTACTAATGCGATTACCAAACTGACTTGTACTTACGAAAAAAAACTTCTATAAAGAGATTACGATGCAGAAGAAATAATTAAAAATGAATTAATTATGCTTTTCTTTGCAAAGTACTCGTATTCTATAAGTAGTTAATAGTTATTTACGAATCAAGTTCGGGAAGGACTTTTTCCTACATGATCGCATTTAACTTACCGTTTCCTTAATCGCGTTCATGTCTTAATTATTCAAGTATTATTCTAACGAGGAATAGATTTGTATCTTTAATTTTTCATGTAATGAAAAATTTTCAAAAGAACAAAATTTTGTCCGAATTCTTGCGTTTTTAAAACTGTTTTATTTCTAAAGTTTTTAATTGGTGCTAAATTTTATTCTCAGTATGTAAATAAAATTTGAAATGTAACATTACCTTGTCAGCGGGAAAAATTCTAGTTTTATTTTAAAAGTAGAAAAAAAGGCTTTTTCTACTCACTGCATAAAAAACACAACTTTGCTCTATTTTTTTGAGGGAGCAAAATGGTTCATTCAGTTATGCAGATATTTTATTATTTAAAAGTGTACAATTATTTTATTTTACGGTTTAATTTATTATAGTGAACTGTAGGAGCATGTGGTATTATTGTTTATACTTTGACTTCTATTAATAAACGAAATTTAAAAAAAGGAGAATGAAGAACTTGCAGTGCCAAAACAAAGACCTACAAAATTAAAGTCATATTAAGATGTTGATAATTTAGTTATACGAACAATTTTATTCGCAATTACGGCCCTCCGCTGCGCGGAGAATTAATGCAGAACTACATTATTTCATTACCGATTGCCTGATTGACAAATATGAAGTACAATGCAAAGGTGCAAATCGTAATGATTTCAAAATTTCAACAGAAACCATTAGATGAAGCTGGTTATATTAAAAATAATGGACATTATTCTCTTAAACATCTGCTTGATGAATTTCTAGTACGCTTGGTGTATACTTTTTACCACATAATGTGTGGGGAAAAATGCAAATCTCACAGACGTCGTAAACATCGACTTATATTTGACGGAGACAATGCATGTAAGCATGGTTTAAATATCAGGAGGCTAAAAAGTAAATTAATAAAAAATCCCCATGTGAAAGTAAAACTAGAACTTTGTACCCTTCATATTTTGCAATTAATCTTTATTACTACACTCTGTAAAGGAAATACACGCATATTTGTTGATTTGTTGATTGTTGATTAGGTGATTGCACTCAACTTATTAGATTATTAAACTTTTAAGCAAATAGGTGCAAATAACAATTTCTGCAATAAAAAGTGAGAAAATTACTCTTTTCATAAAATATAAAATATATTTTAAGCAGCGCGTTAAGGAATGGCTAGAGCGATATTCATAAGTGTTTAGTGTAGTAATATTTGTAGATTAGAAATAAAATGGAAATTAAATGATAAACAATAGATAATAATCTAGATCATCCCTAACCAAGCGAAATTCAATGTTTTACAACTCACTCCTACATTGCTCACCTCACAAACTTCCACCTTGTACGTAAAGATTGTTTTACAAAACTCGCCCCTTAAATGACTATCAACTTATTTTGTTAGAAAATAGATGTGTGAAATTTCAAACAACTATCACATGCTGATTAAATCTAAATCTAATTTTACAAAGTTTCGTAAATATGAACGTCATACTAATTACTCGTTCAGCAACTACTAATAGTGATGTTTAATTTAACTACCTATTCGAGCATAATCTATAAGATAATGAAGCCACATTCGAGTATAATTTCATACAAATTTGAACATAATTCACAAGCGAGTTTAAATGAATTTTAAGTAACGAAGCAAATACTTTGTTTCTTGTTTTTCACCTTCGCCCTTCAATAACTCCAGCTAATTTTTTTTCTGTTTTAGACAAATTCCACCTTAAATGCTATACTTCCCTTTAATCATTCACTCGTTAATTTGCGAGACAATCTAAACTATACAGCGGGCATTCTACTCTAATCTCAATAAATCAGTATCGGTATTATTTGAAAAAATATAATAAATCGTTTACTTGCCAACAATTTTCAAACTTTCGTAACTACCACCCCCACCCCCCCCACCCCCCCCCCCCAAAACCCCCCCCCCCCCACCCAACCAAACCCCCCACCCCCTCCCAAAAACAACCCCCCCCCCACCCCCAAAAACCAACCAACCCCCCCCCCCCCCCCCCCCCTCCCCCCACACCCACCCCCCCTCCCCCCCCCCCCCCCCCAAAACCCCCACCCCCCCCCAAACACCCCAAAACCCCCCCCCCCAACCCACCCCACCCCCACCCCCCCCCCCCCCCCCCCCCCCCCCCCCCCCCTCCAACCCCCCCCCCCCCCCCTCCCCCCACTCCCCCCCCCCCCACCCCACCCCCCCCCCCCAACCCTCCCCCCCCCCCCCCCCCCCAACCCCCCTCCCCCCCCCCCCCAAACCCCTCCCCACCCCCCCCCCCCTTTCCCCCCCCCCCCCCACAACCCCCCCCCCCCCCCCCCCCCCCCCAAAAACCCCCCCTCCACCCTCCCCTCCCCCTTCCCCCCCCCCCCACCAACCCCCTCCCCCCCAACCCCATCAACCCTCTCTCCCCAACCCCCCTCCCCCCCCCCCCCCTCCAACCCCCCCCCCTCCCCCCCCCCCCCCCCCCCCCCTCCCCTTCCCCCCTTCCCCCCCCCCCCCTCCCCCTTTCTCCCCCCCCCCCCCCCCCCCCCCCCCCCCCCTCCCCCCCCCCCCCAACAACCCCCCCCCCCACCCCACCCCCCAACACCCCCCACCCCAACAAACAACCCTCCTTCACAAAACGGTGAAAAATTTCCCGCACAAAACTAAAACTTGACGCGGTAGTGTAAATGAGGCTTTTCATTTCGTTACTAAAACTAACTCTCATCTCTTCTCCAAAAATTCAAAAAAAGTTTCTTTACAAAAAAATACAAGAAAAATTTAGAATTTTTTACAAGGAAGTTTCTTAGGAAACAACAAGTTTGAAATACTTTTTATACGTAATAATGATTTTTACCATATGTAATGGTATTTAACTCCTAGGATGTGACCTAAACCTAAATATTCTTTCATGAAAGTACGATATTCTTTCTTGGTAAGAAAGTTTGGATAATGAGCTTTGTGGTTCAACGTTTTCTAGGATCCAAAACAATTGAAGAAAGTTATTTAAAGAATCAATTGGTTTGTCTATTGCATTTACAACCAAACTATTGAGAGTTAATTCATCCGAAGATGATGATGATGATGATGATGACGATTGTGATAAGGACCAGCAACTATCCATCCTTACAAGGTTTTTGAATGAGTGGCTTGTTTTTGTTATAATGTCAATATAATATTTTTTGTCGTTTTTGAAATGTGTTCACCATTATTTTCTTCCGCAAACTCTAACATCTATCTACGGGCAATGATTTATTAAAATCGTCTTCCGCCAATCGAATATTTTGTGCAATTTTTGAATCCTTCTTATTAAGAAATGCGTTGGATTTTTTTACAAAATTTTGGGAATAGTTAAACAGTGTAACTTAGTTTGATATCGACTATGCCTTCATATGCCTTGACGCGATTTTAAAATTGACAGTAGTGTTAGATTGAGCAGAACAGGAATTAAAACCTAGTATTTTTGTTTGAATTGGATGACTTTTTAGATTTAGTTTGGCTGCATGTTTTTCGATATTCAAATTTGCGTGAATGCCATTATAAAATAAAAACTGGGTGTATGCCAAACGTGGCCTTTTGACTAATTGCGTATAGAAACCGTAGAAAGTAGGATGTCATTACTTTGAAAGAAAGAGAGTACGGTGGCAGGTATCGTTAGAAGAGCTGATGGTTTTAATTGTTGAGAAAATAGATGAGTTAATTTGATAGGCAGCTGGTTTTGTCTCCGAATTGACCTTTATTAAATGAAGCAAGGAATGATGTTTTAAGACAAATTACAAGTAGTTCGTTTGCCCTTTCAGTTTTTTGTGCGACTTTTTTACTTCACTGATTAGTAAGCTCTACAAATCAAACAGGAACCTTTGCCGGCGTAGCTATTAGAATTTGTTCAAAGTTTTCGGTTTATTAGGAAAATGTTTGTCAAAGTCGTGAGTACTTACGCTTTTAACACTAGAATCAAGCTCTTTCAATAACTAACAATGCTTTTTAAAAAATCATTTATTTCAACAAGATTTGGAATAATACGTGGTTTTGTGCTCTGTCAACTTTGTTTTTATGATCGGATCTAGTTTAGACATTAGAAAGCAATAAATCATCAAACACTCTACGATGTTCGTTTGAATTTTGTTTATGGGTTGGTTTTAAGGCAAGAATACCCTTTATATGGTTTACAGTGATCAATTTTGAGTCAATAATTCAAACGCAATCTTATAATCGATAGCAGAAAGCTGAATGTTAGAAATTGTTTGAGCTCCAGCGCTCTTTAGACTGGATCTCAAATACATCAATCTTTCTATGTCTGTGAGACTAGGATTATTATGAATGAGTGAAATGAATGTTTCGAAGTATGAATTGAACTCAAAGTAATTACCATAGTAACTAGACAATGAAGCGTGAGTTTATACTTGTCCCGTTCGCTATAGGTGCCAACTCAGTATTACTAACTTTACTACAATTTAGTCTGAGATTAGAATTGCCAGACAATAAAATTGTATCAAACGAAGTACATTTCATATATTTATTAAAAAAAATCATTGCAAGTCATAGAGTCATCATCTTTATAAGCTAAAATATTTCACTGAAGACACTACTCTTCGTACTTTTCATTTAAATTTTTAATATTGCCAAAATGTAAATGAATTTTAGTGTACAGTCTTTTATTAATTCCAGACTCTGAAACTGTTGATAAAAATAATTCAAACTTTTTGATTAGTGTTTTTTGTTAGTAACCATTACTTCCACTTTTCTAGTTAACAATAAACATAATCCGCGACACGTAAAATGCTCAACTCGTAAATCTTTACGAGATACTGTGAAAAGCACGAGTATTTTAGCGAAAAGTGGTTAATTTCAAATAAAGCTTAACAAGCAACGAAACCGTTTTTTAAATAGAAAATTGCAGAAATGTATTGCAAAAAGAGGAGTTTTCCAAATACGAACATACTGAAATGATTTGTTACGGTAATTAATCTCCGGCACAAACCGCTTTTCGGATATGGATTTCGCTTGACGCTCCTAGATGGCGCGCGAAGTTAGTCCGGTACGCATTTCGTGTTTCGCCCGCCTTTCCTGTAAAAATTCCTAAGATGGTGAACGCATATATCGTGTTATAATTTCGCTAGGTAAGAAATCCGTTTGTTTCTGGGTCATCCTTAATTAAGGGTCGTTATTTGTAGGTCGTCGCCTTTTCCAAAGTACCGATTATATCTGTAAATTACCAAATGACGGATAATTTCTCCTTTTATGCGAACACCGTAAGTTTTAGTCATTGTAGTCTTTTTGTCTATTTTAGATCTAAGATATCCTCTACGTTACCATTTAAAGGTATTATCTAAATTACCATCGAATCTACCAGCTGAAGGGCTATCCAATTATCACCTAAGTGCCATCCAATTATACACTAGGGCAGATCACCCGATTCTTTGGGAAGAAAGAAAAATTCATTTCTCGCTGGCTAGATATGCAAGCGTTTTGCCTACGACCAACTTGATAATAGCTCAAGGTACCGTTTTACTACTTTTAAATTTAATTATGTTTTGAACGCTAAAATAAATTATTTGCGCGACACGCTTTATCTTCCTTGAATTTTTGTTCGTTCTTTTATGTCGTTATCTGGAATCGTGGCGTACGGTTCATTCAACTCGTCACCGATAGTACGAGTGCGCTCGAATTTTGGGTAATTATACTACGCTTTGCTGGTGCGTTGATGCCCGCTACTCTTTTATGTTAAAATTATTTGTGTGTGCCGTTTGTTAAAACCCAAGATTTAAATAAAGTTACACACCTGTTGTTTTGTTATCGTATTCGGTTGCTTTATTTAAGTGCCTCGCCTAACGAATTTTTCTTATCAACAGTATTAGTTCTGTTTGATAATTATTTGTCTCGAATTGGACGTTCAACTAACTAATTGGCGCCTTGCTCATCCACTCGTGATTAAAATTTTCGGGCACGAGATTCGGGTTGTGCAAAATAAATATCGTTGAATGTTCGATACGAATGATAGGGTAATCTCGAGCGGCTATTATACTCTTATTATCTGGACCTGCGACGCTTCACCGAATATTCTAGTTAACTGGGAAGCTGTTGGAGAAAATTACCATCAGTTCGTAACCTCTGCTTATATACAGCGCGGTTCTTAATTAAAGAAATTTGCTAATTAACCTTTTTTTTTGTACGGCAAATTTTTCCTGCTCGTCACAGATTTTTAAACAAATACTACGCCAAGAGTTTTCTCGTCTTCAAGAACTCAATGGGGTCGCTTAAAAACAAAAACCAGTTTTTTTTAGTAAAAATTGAAAAAACGTTTTACAAAAGTAAGTAATACACTGATATGCTTTATAAAGAATACAAAACAAAGCGTTTTCTCTTTCCCAGATTTAAATCGGGTGATTGCGGTACTCATATGATCTATATATGTAATTCGTAATTTCGTGTGAAGCTTTTTTCTCATATTCGTACAGTGGAATCGACCACCCATCCAAGTACTACCGCGCAAAACGTTGCTTAACTTTGGTGATCGGTCGAGAACCAACTCAATAACTCAACGAATTTTATTTACAATATTTAAAAAATTTAAATACTTGTGAGTTTTCGAACAATGAAAAGAGTGTGTTTGATTACTTGACAGAAATTACAATTAGCTATTTTATAATTTATTGTTTTCAGGAATTTGTGTAGGGAAAAATTCTATTTTATTTTATTTTTGACACACCAGAAAAATTTTCCACAATTTTAGTAATAAACAAAACCTGCTCTGAATAGACGTAGAAGTTGATAGGGTAACTTGTGTTCCATTCTCGTTTTCATATTGTGAGTTTAGTTTTCGTAGTGTCTCTTATAAGTTTATTTGTGCTTAGGTTTTGTTTATCTTAAAAGTTGATGGAGAAGCGATTAAGATATTTTTCCACCGGTTCAAGATTGGTTCTTGTGCGCAATTCATCTATCCTTGTATATCTGTCAGCCCCCGCAATTAAAAGATAGAACACCTGTAAAGGACGTTGGATTGTTTTGGATGCCGTATTTCAGACCGGTGCCGCATATGAAATTATTGGTCTCAAAATGGCCGTACAAATTAATTTTTTATTTCTGTTGTTTGGGCCAGATTTTTGGCTCAACAGCGGGTAGAGGTTCTTGTTAACGGAATACGCATTTGTAGAGTTTTTCTTTACGTAGGTTTTGAACGTTAGTCTTTTGTCCAGATCGACTCCTCCTCTTTCGTCTCGATCCTCTTGCCATTGATGACAATCGGTGTTATTATTTAGAGTTCCGTAAACTCACGGTGTTGAGTTCGGTCTTGTCTAGAAGTGTCAGTGTAAAGTTTGACGTCAAAAAAGTAAACCAGAGTCACGCAATAAATTAAATGAAAAAAGATGTCCACCGAAATTGTGAAAATCGAAAAATTGGAGTATCGAGCCATCATCAAGTACCTGTATTTAAAAGGGTTAAGAGGTAAGCAGATTTACGAAGATATGCTTAATACCCTGGTGATCAATGTCCTTTGTATGCGACCGTCAAAATTGGAATGCAAGCTTCAAAAGAGGTAAATTTTCCATTAAAATGATGACCGATCGGGAAGGCCAGTTTCTGTGTCAGTCCCCGAAAATATCAATGCAGTTCATGACATGATTTTATCAGACCGTCGAATTGGGCTAAAACGGATATCTGAAGCACTGAATATTTCATACGAACGCTTCATCATATGGTTCACGTCAATTTGGACATAAATTGCTGCAAAATGGATCCCCAAATGTTTCTCGTGTCGTTCGATCTGTGCTCGATTTGAAAACGATGTAGACTTCTTAAACCGAATTGTTACTATGGATGAGACTTGGGTACATTTCTACGATCCAGAAACAAAGCAACAATCGATGGAATGGCGACACTCTGGTTCTCCAAGACCTAAGAAGTTTCGTGTCCAAAAATCTGCTGGAAAAGTTCTTGCTTCAGTTTTTGGGATTGCCATGGAGTAATCATGATTGATTTTTGGATAAGGGTAGAACAATAACTAGAGATTACTATTCGACATTGCTGACCACTCTACGGGAAAATATTAAAGAGAAAGGAAAGCTATCCAAAGGTGTTTTGTTTTTGCAGGACAACGCCCTGCACACAAATCTCATGTTGCCATGCAAAAAATTCGTGATTTAGGGTTTGAATTACTAGAACACCCCTTATTCACTCGATTTGGCTCCGTCCGACTATCACCTCTTTCCTCAACTGAAAAAAAGTTTAAAAGGTCGTAAATTTTCTTCCAACAAGGAGGTAATAGAAGCTGTGGAAGTCTGGTTTGCAAGAGCAAGAAGAAACATTTTTTTAAAGGTCTAGAGACGTTGCAGGTTTGCTGTAATAAATGTATCCAATTAAAAGGAGAATATGTTGAGTAATAAAATATTTTGACATTGAAATTTTGTTTGGTTCTATAGTAGGCTAAAAATTTTTCAATATATCATCGTATACTGTTATACTGCAAGTGCCTTTTCCCAATTGCACGCTTACGCTTTCGATAGTAACATTACCGATATCCAGTTCTGTGTAGGGTAGATTATTTTGTATGAGAATTGCCGTATCTCCTCTGTTGCCGTCTCTGTCCTTTCTGATGGTTTGGTATCCCCCTAATTTTTTGTTTTTGTTTTAATATTTAGGTTGGTTTCTGCAAGCAACATCATGTCCACACTTCTATTTTTATTAATTCGAATTTTTGTTTTCCACCAATTTGCGTTCCAAAATAATATTGTAGGGCTCTTACATATTGATATTGGTTATAAAGATTAAGAATACTATCGTTTGATCCTCTAAGTCGCGCATCATAGTAGACTTTTGATTGTATATTTTGAGCTAGTGTTAAAATATGTGTCCTCCAGAACCAACAATTTCATCGTTACGTATTACTTGGTCATTTGCATTTTCCATTTTCGCTTCCTGTTTCTTCTTCCGAAAACAAGTTGTATTGGTTATTGGTCTTGATTTCTGCAATCAGGTTGTGACGTTTTGTGATTGTGAAAGTTCGCTTTCGGTCTATTCTGAGCTTGTCGTTTAGGCTACTTAACTTAGCTTTCAGTCTTTAAACCAACAGGTGACGTAAAATCAATGCGTGTTTTTAAAATTTCCGTTATTCATTATTTCAATAGTTAGCATCGGAAACAGTGCACGTGTTTCTCGTTGTGGTAACAGGTAAAATACTTTTTTTCTATTAAACAAAATATCCTTCCATTATTTGTAGATTGACGGGGTCCGTCGTTGTTAAATGCCGCATTCTGTTTGTTTCGTTTGTGCACGCTTACGAATGCCGTAAGTTGAAAAGAAATTTTCTTATCAACGCAAGCGCCATTTTGTTATTCACTAACACCTGGGTACAAGTTAATTAATAACTGGAGGCAAAACTAGTCTATGAGCTGCGTTTCCAACCTTTATTTGTATTGCTGCCGATATCTCTTGGATGCATCATTGTACAAAGTTGTCACAATCCACCTACAACGAAAGTGCTGCACAGTATTAAAAGCAGGCGGCATTTGTCCTTGACACCTGTCTCTCACTTGAGTATCAGCCAGTGTCCACTCTTTGTTCTTTCACTTTGTCTGATTGGTATCAACTTGGAAATTTACTTAAAGCCTATGACGCACCCTTTATCAGTCAACAAGAAACACGAATTCGAATGTTAAGTGTTCTAGTTTAAATTTTTTTTTCTCACGCGTTTAGTTTTGAAAACTTCTATGATTGTAATTACTTGTGTATTAAAAACTATCGTTATTAATCGTAATAATTGGTAGATAACGCCGTTGTGATAGTTATTGTGCTCGAGGCTCCCCACCCCCTCAACAAATCATTATTACGTTTGTTTGTACAAGTATTTTGGTATTAATTTAATTAGGGAAAATCAGACAAAACATTATGTAGTATTAAAGTGGTGTTCGTTTGGTAAAGTTACTTTTCGAGACGTGGATTACTTATTCCGCTTGGTCGTAGTATATTTTCTTAGGAGAAAAAAGATATTGCTATCAGATAGAATACTATTCAAGTTTTCTGTGACACACTTATACTATTTTTGTAACATATTTTGTTAATTATTGTGTTATCACCAGCGTATAATTTATGTTTTATGTATGTATACGTGTCAACAAATGCTAAGCTCTTTTTTATAAATTATATGTTTCACTCTGTAATCAGTTTGTTCTTTTGTTTGACATCAATTGCTACAACTCATGGGTGGCCCCTCGTCTGGAAGCACTTTTTTTACTGCTGCATCTTTAAAATTGCCCACGACCACTCACAGACAGTTTTAGTTTGTCTCCGAAACGACTATAAATTTCTATGAAATCAATTCATCTACGGTAGGAATTTTAGCGGTACGTTTTGTGCTTGGATGCGATACGCTCGATTTGTTGAATCAATTATTTTGTCGTCTTTTCTTAGAAAAAATTTCCCAGCTTGGTTTGCGTTGCGTAATCCGTAAGATTCTGAGTCTTCTTATTTGCTTTCATGTTGGGTGGGTTTATTGACACATTGCTTACCGTTTTCGTAGTAAAGGATCTCACTGAACTGACCTCGTCGTTTGTAACGAGAGGCGGTTTTTTTCCATAGTTGCCGTTTAAAAAGCTGCCCTATTTATGGGTTTATTTTCCGGGTTAGGACCTATTTCAATTTTATTTAAATTTTTACTGTCTTTCATCTCTGCATCGTTAATAAGTTGAATCGTACTATTGGTGGACATCACAAACACTAATTATAACAAAATGTAATATTTGTAGAAATCTGTAAGAAATCTGAACATTGCCAAAAAGCTAAGCGTATTTTTAACGCAATATTTCAAACACTACATTTTGATGAATGTAAGTATTTGTCATGTCCATGAGACACCTACTATCTCTTGACTAAATATAAATTAAGATTATATAAAATACCCCAATCACCACTTACACAGTTCCCATAATATCACACACATTTATATATTGTTTATTAACACTGAGTTTTAAACACAAAATTGTCTAATTACACTCAAATTCCAAGGAGATCGGAATTTGTAATTGCTTTAGCTTTACTAACACAATAATTAGTCGTTTACTACACGTTTTTGAACGAGAATGGACGAGAGTATGACCGTTGTCGTATAATAACGTAAAAAATGCTTAATTTTGAAATTAACAGTGGGGTATAAAATTTGAAGGTTTTAAATGGCCATTATTAATATATGCAGTTCGGAATTTTTTGTAAAGCCTTTTTCTCATAATGAGCTTACACCTTTTGTGAATGCGTATCAATAGAGATGATTACTGGTAGCAGGCGTTTGAAAACAAGAAACTTGAAAAAAACAAAAGATAGTCCAGGTAACCAATTTGTGATCAAGCCAGATGAATCGGGCTCTAGACTAAGAAGAAGTCTGTAGACACAAGTTGATTACCTGACATTTAGTAGTATATCTTGAACTTTTTTTTGAATGTTTCAAAGTTTTTTTCCCTGATGAGGCCTTTACGATAAGTGGCGAAACGTTGGCAACTATGGTTACCTTTTTCGACATGGTATAATTCCGAAGACGTCTTTGTTTCAATAATGAGTCTCGCCGTGAAAGTCTCAATTACAGATTAATAAAGTTTTAACGGAAAATGCATATTTTTTTATGCATAAGCAGCGTATTAAAACATTACTGTGCACTAGAAGAGGACGCTAAAATTATAATTACCAGACTATATATAACTTTAGTCCTCTAACCCGCCACTAGTACTATTTAAAACTCTACTTAATTTAGAAGCATATTATGAAACGTTGTGCTGATGCATAATGAACCATTTGTTTATTTTTTCTTATAAGTTTAATTTTAGGAGATCCACACCATTGCCATAGAAACAGTTCAGACCATAATGAAACTACCCCTTTGGCAGAATCTAAACCCCTATCAAGGGACTTGATTACCGTCTATTAAATGGAAGAGCTTCAATTTGTGGTAAGCTTCAATATGTTTGTGGTAAAGTCTTGCGATGACATGAAACATAAAAGTGACTATAGTTCGAAATGTGCAGATGGAAGAGTTAGATAGAAACGTTACCTAAATCATTATTATTTGTAAGTTTAATACGTAGACACTGAAGCGATATCTGCTAAACGTTCTTAAATAATGAGTTTGAACGTAAAACTTTATTATTAAATGTAAAAGGACAACAATTCGACCACGCAAGAATAAATATTTAAATTTTTTTATCAATGAAACAAAACGTTTTCTGTTCACTATCGAAAGCGGCTTCAGCAGAGTCAAAACTAATGATTAATTTAAAAAAATATATTTTGTGACTAAAGTTTAAAAAAGCCCACATTACAATTTTTTTTATTGAACCAGTACAGACATCGGAGAGACAGATGTGTTGTACTGCACAATACAAATGACAGAAAGTGCTATAAGAACATTTATCGAACGTGTAAGAAAGACTTTTACACGTTAAGTTAAACGTGGAAATTGAATTTCAGCGAAGCGTCTAATAGAACTTTTGTGTTCTTTTGAAATCATAACTTTTGCGATTACACGATATTGCAAACAGTAGTTTAAATGGTATACTTTTACGTTTAAAATGCCAATTTACTAATAGAATCTTCTTGTGTTGCAGTAGTATTTTTTTACAATTAATAAGTATAAATATATAACCAAATGTAACAAAGAATTAATTACAATAAAATATTACTGTAAAGTCTCATTTAACCATATTTTTAGTATTTTCATACTTGGAATTGTATAAGCAGCTTATTTCAACACGACGAGTACTTAATGATGTTCCTCGTATTTCAAATAACTAAAATGTATAGAAATAAAAATATACATTTTTTTGTAAAAATACTACTGCTGTAACTGTGTATCTAGAGTATTTATTATATTTCTTTAAGATGGCATAGTCTAAAAATATCAAAATGATATTAATTCTACTTTCTGATATAATGCTAGACATAAAAGGTTAAATAAAATACCAAGAAACCTTTTTCTTTGAATATAGTATACTTTTTAATTAAAATTCAACAAAAACTCTTCTGCTTGATATTAAATTTAAAAATATAATACGTTCTTTCAAGTGTACTTGCAAAAATATTCTAATTCTTGTTATACATGTTATAAGTAAATGAAAAGCTTTACGGATACGAGGTTCTCCAGTACCTACTTACTGTTAGATATCTGTAGTTCGCGTTTCGAATTTACTACAATCGTAGGTATTTTAATTAAAATCCTTCTCTAGAGAACGTTCATATCTAATTTAAAATAAGAAAGAGAGATCCCATTGAATTATTTTCAATTCTATTAATTTTAGCGTTTGAATTATAACTAAAACAACCATAACAAAATTTTATCTACTCTCGTAGTCAATATTAATAAGACTGAATAAAATATCAATTTTCAAAATACGTTAATTTTCTAATTCTATAACGTAATGTATAATTAATTCTTTAAAAATGTAGATATAAAAGCTTCTTTGAAGAAAAATTAACAACCTAACTCATTAGCAATAAGTTTCTGAGCATAAATACTCCAATGCAACGTGAAATGTCTTGAAAGTAACTTTAATTAGTTAGAAAACTCAATATCGAAATCTACACATTAAATAAAAGAAGTAAATAGATATTAATTTATAAAAGATATTCTCGCAAAATATATGAATGTATTTGTGTCTAAAAACTTAATTTATGTACAGTGAAAAAGTTGTTAATTAAACATAACAAAAGTAAGATATGCACATACAATGAAGCGTATATTTATTTTTATTCACAATCATATTTTAACAGGATTTTGACCCACACTAGTATTAAGCAGCACTATATCCACTAGTGGAATTAAGTTACTTTATTCAAATCATTTAAATTTATTGACTAATTACCTATTAACATTACTCAATTAGAGTAACACACACACAGATTCCCATTTGTTACTTTGACTTCCCTGTCATTGATGGGCATTTCTAATTCAATAGTAGAAACCTGACATAGCTTCCGATAAATTTACAGAAATTGTGATGTGTCTTCTTGTCTGAATCAAGAAGTGCCCCTTGATTTTTCTTTAAAAATACATTTTATTAGATATAAAGTCTTCATTATCACTTTCTGTTATTGTTGAAGACCCTCACCTATCGTACCGTTTAATCATTGTGATATCAGCAGCCTTATTTGCTAGCAAAGTTGTTTTCGCATCCGGCAGTTTTAAAAACAAAGCAAATTTGAAAGGTACCTTTGTTAATGTATTAATTCTAACACATTTCACTGTATATCTTCTATCTGCAACAAGGCGAAGTAATAGAAGAAATCAAGAAAATGAACATAGACATTACAGTACAGTAACAAAAAAGAAAGAATTCAGCACAGAAGAAATAAAGGATTACTGTCAGGCATTTTAAACCGGCTAGGCCGCTTATTTGTTGACGTGGGTGGAAACGCACCAAAACTTATGTACTCGTGTTTCAACCGCCATTCAAGTTACATGTTTCTTTCTAAGGTACAAATATATTTGAAGTTCCTATTGCAAAGTGGTGTTTTATTAGACATTCACCAAGTGTTCTGAATGGGCTACCAAAAGCTATCGAAGACCAGAAACATTTTAAAATTTCGTACAATTACACATTATAGTGGAATACCAAAAGAAGAAAGAGCTAAACGAGGAGTTTTCTAATAAAACCGAAATATAACTTAAATATGATAAATTTTGAAGCAATAAGCGAAAGAATTATAAAAATTAATATCAACCTTTTAGAACGAAAAATTAATCCTGTTATATAAATGAAGAAAAAACAGATTACACAAAAGACTCATTTTTTGACGAGCATTAATGTGCCATAGATTCTGTGGAGGAAAATAGGGAAATCATTCTTCTGAGTGACTTCAATGTCCGAGTGGATAGTAGAAAATGATTAAGTGATAGGACAGTATATGATAAATCCATAACACTATTGCCAATAAGAAAACTAATCAGTTACAGGGTGTTTCATTAATCAGTACAGAAAATAAACTGAAGATTCCTTGCAAAATTTAAAGGGGTTTAATAAAAAATCTTAAACCTCCTGAAGAGTTGAATCTCAAGGTAGTAACGGAATTTTTCAAAAGAATAAGAGCCTTATTAAGAAAGCCCATTTTGAACACTCTTGAAATAATATTGTTAATTTAAATTAAAATGAGTTATATATATTGTTATTTATTAAACTTGCATACGCAACTTATTAATTAAAAATTCGGCAAGTTCGCTTAATTTATTTTTTTGGTGAAAAGTATTGAGTTAGTGAATTTTTAAGAGACAAAAGTTTTAATGAATTGGCCCAAATCTAATTGACAAACTAAGTCAAAAAAAATTTTACTGATAATCAATTATATAAGAGTTTTGCAAAGGATCTGAATGTGGATAAATGTCTTAAAAAGAACACTCTTACTTTCCATATTTGTCAAACAGAGAAACAGAAAACATCAACAATACAGAAAGAGGAACAAACTAATATCCAACAAGAAAAAATATAATCTTGAAAACCTAAAAGATGAAAATATAAAAGGTCTATCGCAAAGAGTTGATCAAAATTAACAGAAAGTAAATTCCGCCATGTAGAAGAAATGTAAGAACATAGTCGACAAACCCAACATAAAACGGCGTATGAATCTTAGGATCAATAAAAAGTAAAAAATTAACTAGAAAAAATATCTGGTGGACGTAAAGTCCAGAAAAAAATCCAAACGTATCTTAAATGGCTTAACACTTAATTGAATACCAACAAACAGTTTTATGTTGACAAAAGAAACAATGTAAGAAAACTAGTAGTACGAGGAAAAAAGCATAAGAAGAGAAATGCCGTGATGTAAACACGAAGATCTACAGAAGCATGGAAGTTCATCGATAAAGTCAAAGCGGATAAGAAACAACTACCTTTAGAAAAAAATAGCAACAAAGACGTGGATACAATACTATAAAAAGTTACTAATGGAAGATCGACTAACTTAAAAAAAAAATGTATACAGGGTGTCCAGAAACTCTCCTGACAAACCCAGACCGGAGATTCCTCAGATAATTTTAAGACAATTTAACCCAATTCACCTAGTCCGAAAATGCTTCCTAAGGGGCTAGAGCTCTTTAAAGATGGCCCCTTGTAAATAGTTTTTTTAAATACCTTCTACTTAGGAAAACAAAAATTGGTATGCTTATTTAGCTTTCAGAGATGAATCGATTCGATCAATTGCAAATTTTTAGTACCGGTCATAGGCGTCCGTTTTGGTAGGTCAACGGTTATTTTAACGCATAACTTTTTTGTCTTTAACTTTCAAGCATTTGTGACACTAGATTATTAAATTTTCAGGTATTCTAGTACTAAAAGGTACTCTTAGGGCTAGCGCTTACATACAACTTTTAGTTGAACAACTATTTTGTTGTGTATCATATGTTTAAAAGAATATATTAAAGCGCACATACAGTCAATTCGATAGTTGTTCGACAAAAAGCCAAAAAGCTATATCGATTTGCTTTTGATTTAAAAGCGCTCAATTTGTATTGCATTGTATTGATGTGCGCAGACCATCGACTAAACAGTCGATCCGCGACTGACCGCGACTTCCAGTCTCGTATAAGCATTTGAAGCGGCGCCACGTCTCTTGTCGCCATGGCGGGAACTATTACGGACGATACGGAGGAGTTCATTAACAGCGTAGAAAAAGGCCTGCGCTTTACTTAAAGAGTCTAAAAAGTACTCAGACATCAATCTGAAGAAAAGCTATGGGAGGAAGTTTGCATGGAAGTCGTATCTGGATGGTTGGAATTAGACCCAGAAAATAAAAGAAAACGAGGTTAGTTTCGTACATTGTATTATTTATTTATTTAAAAATCATTTTATACTATATCGTATTGCCAAGGTACAGAGCCTTGAGGAGAAACAAAATAAGACGTTAAGTATTGTCGGACATTTATACCTCCGGTGAGGTTTCTGCCTCTGTTGTCAACATGAGATATTATATTTTCTAGTGGAGCGTCATAGAACGTGTCTTTGAATTGTATTCCATCTTTCATTCGTACGAGGTTATGTAGTACACAACATGTTTTTATTATAGATTCTGCAAAATCTAGGTTTACATCGAGCCCTCTATGAAATATGCGCCATTTGTTGGCTAAAATACCAAAAGTGCATTCTACCATCCGGCGAGCTCTTGTGTGTCTATAATTGTAGACTTTTTTTCATAAGATAAGCCCCTTAGCATAAGGACGTAAAATAGTATTGGAAAGCCCAAACGCATCATCAGCCACAAGATAAAACGGCATATTTTTCCCATTATCGTCATGGGGCAATATTCTTCCATTCGGAATATTCAAACTATTTTCCTCTAATCTTTTTCCCATATTTGAGTTTTTGAAAACACTTGAATCGCAAGAACCTCCATATGCACCAACATCAATATAAATAAATTTGTAATCGGCATCAGTCCAAGCCATTAACACCATAGAATGGTATTTTTATAATTAAAAATGAAGATCCAGAGTTATCTGGTTGAATTAACCGAATATGTTTGCCATCGAGGGCACCAATGACATTAGGGAAATTAGTTCGAGCATAAAATTGATCTGCAATTTGAACCCAATCTTCTTCTGTCCTTTGAGGCATGTAAACTGGTTGCATTGTTGCCCAAATTTGATCACACGTATCTCTTACGATGTTTCTTACAGTTGTTGCTCCTATTCTATATGTAAATGAGAGGGTATTGAAGCTGTTGCCAGTTGCCAGATATCTGTAAAAAATATACGTATTACATAAAAATATAAAGGGTGTAACGGAAAGGGGGTATACATACTTTAATCCCTTTTATTATAGGAATAAGCTTCAACTTTTCTAATTATTATCTGTTAAATAGATAAATAAATATTGTATACATTTATAGGTGCAGAGGTCCAGCAGAAATGGCTTAACTTGAGAACCTGCTTTTCAAGAGAATTGAAGGCTCAAAAACAACATCCGGGCAAGCGGCAAAGAAACGTCGAAAATATCGATATTTTGAAAAGTTGCTATTTCTAAAATCTTCATTAGCAGAACGACCCACTGATGGTAATCTAGATTCCACTGCAGCTGAAGCCGAAGATGAGACTGAAACCTCTGACACTATGGGCTCAAATGTACCTATAACACAAAATACAAGGAAAAAAATAACTCTGGTCTGAAGTTCGAAGAAACTTTGTTGAACATACTAAAAGATGATTTAGACGAAGACAAACATTTTGCTCTCTTTAGTTCCTACGTTACAGTCTATGACAGACGACGAAAAATTTCAAGCCAAAATTGAAATACTGCAAGTATGTCGAAGGATAAAAGCCAATAGACAACATACTCAATCTTCCGTAACACTTCCTTCACGTAACATTTTATTACAGCCTTCCACAAACACTTTCTTACAACCTGGATATTATTACACTGGATCTACCCCACCTCATATTGACGCTTCTAGACCGGAATATATCCGACAATGCCCATCTACTAGCTCCCAACAACCTGATTACACTGGATCTACCCCACCTCATATTGACGCTTCTAGACCGGAATATATCCGACAATGCCCATCTACTAGCTCCCAAAACTCTGCGGATAGTTTGCAAAGCTACCTATCGAATTTCACACCTTCTCCGCACACTACTCTACTCGACTTGATCTAAAATTTTATTTAAGCTGCACTAACTCAATTACTGGCTGTAATTATTATTAAAATAAAACGTTGATTACTATATTATAAATGTGTTTTACTTACCTTAAAGTAACACTTAGTCTCTCTTCTACTGATATGGCGCATCTCCATCTTGTATCTTGGCGTTTTATAAAGGACCCACGAATGAAATTATTTCATTAAACGTTTCTTCACTCATTCTATAATATTTGAAAAACTTGTTTGGGTGCTCTTTCAGCTTAGAATGTAACGTATGAAATATTCCACTAGATAATCTATCACTAAGTACAGGATGTACACAGTATCTTCTTTTTTTTATCTCTTAAAATTTCTATAAAGCAAAGCACAAACTAAAACTTTGTCGTTAATTGACATGGTTTGTAAACACCTTCAAGGTGACTCGAGCGTTGCTGAATAAAGATTGGTCGATTTGAGTTCGATATAAAATCGATTGTATACGCACTTCCATCAACTAAACTGTTCAGTTGAGTAGAAATCACGAAAAGTACACAACTCGACGAAACAGTTTGGTCGATGCAACAGTTGTATGTAAGCGCTTACTCTTACTTTAAGTCATTAGGATACACCGTTTTCTAGAATAATGGATTTGAAATTTTTTTGTTTTCTTGTCATTAAAGTTAAATTTATATTTTTTGCACTAGTTGGCTATGAACTGCCAACAAAAAGTAAAACCTACGTTTTTCATTGTCAAATTGTTGTCAGATCGCGAAGTTTATCTTTTAATTTTTTACTTTACCAGCCGCCAATCTCAAAGAGCTCTAGCTCCCTTAGGAAGCATTTTCGGACTAGGTGAATTGGGTTAAATTGTCTTAAAATTATCTGAGGAATCTCCGGTCTTGGTTTGTCAGGAGAGTTTCTGGACACTCTGTATACAGATGTGTGAAAGAAAATGTTAAATAAAGGCGACCCGCATAAGTGCGAGGTATTACGATAACTTCAACATTCAACCTGTTATACGGCCGAGTATTACGTAACATGATGGAACAAGCATACACTAAATTAATACATTAAATAAATAATTGTTTTAAAAGAAACGATAGTGGAAGAAGCAGAATGACGTCAACTTATTATTAAAAAGTTATCAGTGAAAGAAATGACTGGACAAGAAAAAATGGCGGAAGAGATTAGATATATACTTTTAATTCTTGGCAAAAGTGTATTCGTATTGCTATAACTAGTTCATTTAAAATGTAAAGATTGGTACATTATCTCGTATGTCACCTATATGCGTATCAGAAACCACCTTCTTAGTTTTGAAAGTCTACAACCAAAGGTACCTATGTTGAACCTGCTGTAAGGGGACATTAATTGCCTAACTTCGAAGTGTAGCAAATATAGTTAACTGTCACTTAGTCCTTCGACTAAATATATGATTAGGAATTTATAATACAGGTAAGTTACCAATAGATTTAAAGAAATATAAAGTCGTGGCAATTTAAAGAAAAATAAATTTCCTGCAGACCTCACTTCTTATCGGCCAATAAGTTTGCTAAGTGTAATTTCTAAGGTTTTGAAAAAATTGATTTTTTAAAGAATTAATCCATTAATCAAAGAGAAATTACCAATTGAACAAGAAGAATTTCGTTCCGGTGGAAGTTGTTATGATGAAGTATTGGCATTAACAACGCATATTGAAACTGGATTTCAGAACAAACTTAAAACTAGAGTTGTCTTCTTAGACTTAACTGTGATACCGTGTAGAAAAAACATTACTTTTTAAATGGTTTAACATTATTCTTTGTCTCAAAATTATTTCTTATATTGAAAATATGTATCTAATCGGAAGTTTAGAGTTTCTGTTGAAGATCAAAGCAGTAAATTTAGATTTTTAACTAATGGTCTTCCACAGGAATCAGTTCTTGAACCTATTTTTTTAATGCATAGGTATATTACTTATTTTCCTTCTTTACAATGTCGAAAATTTGTCTACACCAATGATATGGCAATTCTTCATCTTATTTACTGGATTTCTCTGTTTCACAAGTTTGGGCGAATCATGTTCTACCCATATCTTTCTTCCGGGAAACATCGGACTACTAAAAAAAAACCTGACCTTGATCTTGATGACTGGACCTGGTCATCAAGATCCTCCCGGATAATTTGGAAAAAATGTACAACACAATTTCACAAAACACAATAACATACTAATATTCTTCAAGTTGGTGTTTAGGGGTTGAGTAAGGACAAATCAGAATTCTTGTCTAATATTTGTTTCAGGAATAGGGTCGATGTTTTGCTTTTAAAGGAAACACACTGTAGAGATGAGATTGTTTTGTTGTTTCTTTAACCTACTTTTTTTCCGTCAATGTCGTGACTGGCGCTTGGACCGGTCTATTATGTCGTCGTCATGCAATGACTGTACTGTTATATTTTATATTCTTATTTACCTTCTATAATGTTTCCACACTTGGTTAATATTATTACATATGAATACTAGGGTGGGTAAGGGTTGGCATGTTTAGGTTTTAGTGGTTTTCCTAAACCTTGAAGCAATGCTTTGCTAAGACGAACCAATCCACAATTGCACACGGTTTTGTCACTACACTGTACAGGTTTATACTAATCTTCTGGGACACCATTCATAACACATCACAATACAATATTTAAATACCATGGATAAAAAAAAAAACATTTCAACATTCGGATTTTTGAAATTGAAAAAGCTATCTGATGATTTGCGTATTATGAAAAATTATTTCAAAAAATGGTGATTATGCCCCAATCTTAAAAAAGACAGATTTCTTGTTTTCATATAAGTAATAGATAAAATAGTAGAACTCTTAATGTTATCTTTAATAATACGAAGTTAAACTATAATTTAACTAACAGTTAATCGGTGAGTAGCGTTTAACGATACGTTATTAATTTATAAAGATCACTTAGAAAAAGTCAAACAAAAATGAAAACAAGAAATTACGTCATTCAAAAATTAGTTGGAACCACTTAGGAACCAAATTCAAAAATGCTTCGTACAGCTGGATTTGCATTAGTTTATTCTACAGGAGGATATTGTGGTCTTGTTTGGTTTAATAGTTATCATTTATGTTTTTTTGTAATATTACTCTATCGAAAATTCAGCGAAAAGCTGCGATTAAACGAGAATAGTATAAATACCAACTTAACAAAAACTAGTTTAGAATGATATTGAGAGTTCTACAGCTAAAAGACTTAAATCTCAAAGTGCTGTATGGTTGCAAAACTGCTTAAGTACGGTTTTTTCTGAAGCTAAAGAGTAGAAAAAAATATTGTCTGGAGTGTAAATGGGGTGCGATTTTTAATCCAAACTGTGACTGAGGAAACAAACTAGAGACCGTTGCACATATTGTAAAGGATTGTCAATTAACAAAGTGTAAAGGAGGGTTTGTAAACATTCATAATTGTAATTTGTAATAATTGTCTCCCAAGCGCAAATTTATGCCACGAAATGGCCGTACCTGGGCTCATGTTGTAGAATCTATTCTGTATTTAAAAATTAATTCAGAATGTTAGTATTTTAGAATAGGAGTAGAAAAAGGTATTTCTTGTATTATTTTTGATTGCTTTTTCATAAATTCCAATCAATCAAATGCAGCTATATGCGTCACGCACATGTGATATCGTCCAATAATATTATTTTTATAGTGGAATATCCACTATTGGCCATTACAGTGGCAACATTTTGGTTTGCTATAAAAAGATATTGTCAAGAAGCTGTCAAAATCAAATATTCCGTATTGGATTTTTTTAACCGATCGTATATTAATATAGTGCAAGATGACGTTTTTTGGGGCAAAATTGAAAAAAATTGAAAACCTTTTTAAAAAATGTATGAAAAAAGGTCACAATTGACAAAAACACAATACAGTAAAGTGTTACTAAATCAAACCGATATCTAATCTAAAATCCCTTGCCCAATACTCAAATTATAATAAACCTTAAGTAATAACAAATTGCAGTGATTTAAAGAAAAATGTATGTATTGCAAAATAATTGCCGTTTTAAACCGATACTGCATGCATAAACGGATTTGAATTGCTACGATCGCTACAACACTTGCTAAGTATTACATTTTTGTGATATCTATATTATGTTTTGCTCAAAAACAAACTGATTTTTATCGATACGGCATTAGAAACTTGCACACATAATGTTAAAATTAAAAAAAAAGGTAACCATTTATTTGTTGCAATTTTATGTGAAAATACCACAACCCTTACATATTGTTCGTCCATTCGTGTGCAAAAGTGTGTCTATTACCTAATGTTTATTTATTTTATAAATTTTAATTATTGACAGCAATTAATCAACTTGATAATGATTTTCAAACTATTATGTAAACTTAATGTTAGAATTTTAATTTTAATGTTAGATGTAACTTTCACTTCCAAATTCTAAAGAACCTCGATAAAGTTCACATAAGTTCTGGCGAAACGTGGCTAATTGAAACCAGGCTAGTGGTTTTTGATTTCATTTCTTTACCTCAAGGAATGCATAGTAGGATATTTAATTTAGAGGATTTATTAAATTCAACTTAATTGAAAATTAAATAACGTTTATGACAATTAAATTTACGATTCGATAAATAAATCGAAAGGGTTACGGTTTTCTTGATGTTATCTTAAGTCACGCCCTTCATCGTGCTTCCGTACTTAATTGCTAATGAATGAATATTACTGTGCCAACTAAATTGTGGTATTGTCCCTTCTAAATCTCCTTAGTACTAAATCAACAACTCTACGTTTAAGATAGTTTGTGACTTATTGACTTAAGATAAAGGCAGCAAAACTCGCAACATATACCTCACCGTGTGACAGTGTTAAGTAGCTGTAAGTCTTTTCTATTCACTTGCAACAAATTGTAATTGTAATTAGGTTAAGGATATCTGAAAGTAAGGGAATGCAAAACTAAAACAGAGCTTTGTTTGCTGTATTATTATAATTTTCCCTGAACTGTTATTTATGAAAATTTTAATAAGAAATAAACTTGCATATTTGTGTTAGTTGTTTCTATTAAACTACTAAAACCTCCAAAACTAAAAGCAGGTATGTATTACATTTATTATTACCTATACTGTAACTGGTTTGACTTTGACTTTATCTAGTAACAACATCCAAACTATATTTGAGGGTTTGGCATCACAGCGGTACACAAAACGAAGAAGACAAGTACATAATAAAATCCAACTCCAAATATTATTTATTTTAGGTAACCTTTAAAATTATGTAACTACAAACTATTAAAAAATGCATATTACTTTAATATCCAAATAATTATGTTACATAAGATAAATTACTTACTAAGAAGAAACAATTGAAATAAAAGATTCGGCGTATAATTTTGAAGATAAACACATTTAAGAATAGTAATAACAAAAATTCTAAATTGAAGGCTAGCATTTCATATGAGTAAAAATTAAAAATACTACAGAAAAATAAACAAATGCATCTGCAAACAAATGAACGAAACATTTTGAAAGCTTATAACAGATAAAAGTAATTAAAGAACTATAAAATAAAAAATAATTTTATAGTAAAGAAGAAATGGAAAATGGAGCTTAAGAAAGAAGGATTAACCAATGTACTTAAAATTTCGCAATTAGTACACAGTATGGCCATAAAGTTTGGAATAAATTCATAATTGTGGGAATTAATGATTTTAAGAAAAACTCTCCGACAAGTCAAATTTATTTTTTAAAACTATGACCAAACAATTTAATTTATAATGTCACCCGTGTGAAACTAGCAGAATAAATGGCAACAATAAAGAAGCAATCACCATATATACAGTGACCGGCAAAGAGTTTGCATCAAATGGGAAAAATGTTTGTAATTGAGATATCCGAAAATTTCTTTTGGCAAATAAATTCGGCATATTGAATAACAAAAAAAGCGCAAATGTCATGTGACTACTGTCATGGCGGTATATTTAAAAAATATCCCTTAAATATGTAAAAAGTGAAGTTAGATGACAAGATATTGAAAAATGCCTAAGAGAAAACTTGTTCAGAATTAAATTATATGTTTATGTGCAAACTTTTAAAAGAAAATAACAACTTTTCAAAAATATCAGTTTTCCGGCTTTTTTTTTCGGAAATATTAAGAAACCAAATTTTTTGGGTTTGATTTGCATAAAACACATTAAAACCAACAATTAAACTTCACAATCCAGTAATTTTTATTTATAGCCTACAGAAAACAAAAGGTTGAAATTACAAATTTAGAATTATTTTAAAATAGTCCTAAAATAATCAATTCTTCTATTCTAAACCCAACTTAAACATTTTTTACAATATTGCCTGGATAATAAGCTCATACAAAAACATACAAAGATTTCGGAAAAAATGCAGGAAATCTGATACTTTTGAAAACTCATTATTTTTTTTTGAAAATTTACACATAGACGTATAATCTAATTCTGAACAATTTTTTTCTTAAGCATTTTTCAATATCTTGTCATCTAACTTCACTTTTTACATATTTAAGGAATATTTTTAAAATTTGCCGCCATGACAGTGGCCACATGACATTTGTCAAAGTGCTTTTTTTGTCATTCGATATGCTGAATTCATTTGCCAAAAAAAATTTTCGGATATCTCAATTACAAAAATTTTTCCCGTTTGATGCAAAGTCTTTGTCGGTCACTGTATACTAAAGATTAAACTGGATTAAACCCTAAAATAAAAATGAGATTAAAACATCACAAACATTATCAAGATAGTAGAAAGAAGAACTAAAAACAATAAGAAAAACATAAAATAAAAAGCTTAGCCGTATAAAACTAAATATATCAAAAGTGGTATCAAATGAATAAGATTTCCAAAATGCTTATTTTTTAAATTTTGTACCTTTTTACTAGTTTTTCATTCTTATAACGAGCGTTCAAGTGAAAATTGGACTGGGTAAGTTTTTTTTAAAGAATTTTCTTTGACATGTGGTAATTTTTTTATCAAAGTAGTCAGCTGATTCAAAGTTTAGGTAAGAAGTCAAGGTATCTAAGAAAACATTCATTTCTGTCAATTTTAGGTCATATTTATATCACCCCACAATGCGTTATTTTCTCATACTTCGTAAAAATTATTAAATAAATTCAGTTAGACGTCCTTCCAGTTCACATTTATACATCAATGTGACTCGGCATATTTTCAGAAAAAGCAGAAAACAGAACTTTGGCCAAAATATAACATTTTCAGATTTTTATATACATCGCCAAAAAATAATTCTATATTTTATATACAGGGTTATTCACGGTATACGACACGGAATAGTACAGCCAAACTATTCAATAAAATTGGAAAAATATATCTGGGATAGATAGATACCTATCGGAGGAATATTTTAAAAATTATTTTCGAAATATACAGGTGTTCCAAAATACACAAAACGTATCAAAGTTGTGTTTTTTCTTATGGAATGTCCTGTATTATTACATTTTTAGTTTCTACGATCAAAATAAAAAAGGATTTAATAGATGTTTACCTTACTTAAACCTAAAGGTTTTTGAGATATTTTGTATTTTATGAAAAAGTCGTCACAATTTTGCCGATTCATATCTCAGGAACTATTCTCTTTCTCTAAACTAAATTTGCATTTTTTATGACAACCTGAACATTTAGGTATAGGACACTATAGTATTCTTTGATAGGTAATTACATTTTACATTTGTTATTGATATAAAATACAGGGTGTTCCATTTAAAATAAACAAGTTATTGCGGTTCAAAACTTGTTATTAATTAATCTTATTTTGTACGCATCCTGTATATGATAGTGGATTTTTTACAAGTTCTACATAAAATCTGATCAATTCATAGACTCCAGTGCAAATTTAGTTTGGAAAAAGGTATTAGTTGCAGAGATATAATCGGTAAAATTGTGACGACTTTCTCATAAAATACAAAATATCTCAAAAACGTTTAGGTTTAAGTAAAGCAAATCTCTATAAAATCCATTTTTATTTTAAACGTAGAAACTGAAAATGTATTAATATACAGAGCAGTCTATAAGAAAAAACACAACTTTGATACGTTCTGTGTATTTTGGGACACCTGTATATTTCGAAAGTAAATTTAAAATATTCCTTCTGTAGGTCTCTATCAATCCCAGATAGATTTTCCCAATTTTATTAAATAGTTTGGCTGTAATTTTCCGTGTTGTGTACCGTGAATAACCCTGTATAAATATGTAGAATAGTTTTAGACTTTATTGTATAAACAGTACAAAAATTTCGTAAAAATATATACATTCCTTAATGAAACAATTATATAATCAAAAGTATCTAGGGGTGGATATTTTTCACAATCAAAGTAAATTTAAGGACGAAGAATGTAAAAATTGATTTGTGTAGAATTTTTTAAGATTTGTACAATTTAATTACGTTGGATAGCAACTTTAGGATTTAGATTTTGAAGGTGTTGTATAGTAACAAATTTATTATTTATTATGTCAATATTTTTAATTAATAAAAGTCGAGTTTATTGTCCGTCTGGTAGAATTATTGAAAAATCAATTTGCAATACACACAAGATTGTTGCGGTTTTTTAGTAAAAAAAATTATTTTGTAACTTTCATGTAATTGGCTTAGACTGTTAGGGTAGAAACCAAAAATTAAAAATAATTAACTTAATTACCAGTTTAACACAAATAATTGAAAACTACTATTTACGACCAGTATTTTTTAATAATTGTGTAAAATTAAAAGCTCAGATGCATGTAATATTATAGTAAAATGAACTTGTTGGCTGGAATTATTATTAGGTACAACATGATGAAAATTATTATTCAGTTCAGTTACATAGGTAGATACAAACTCATTTTTTTAATAAACTTTAACACATTGCATTTATGAACAACTTCAATTGAATTTGTTACAAATTTCATAAAGTTTCATGAAACCATTTTAATTTGTTGAAATTGATATAAAAAAATTATACTAATATTATTTTAGTTATTCGTCACATATGCTGTATTTTTTGTACAAAAATAAACAATTACTAAACATTTATAGTTTTACGATTTATGAATACGTTTTACAAACGCGTGGATGAATAATTTTTGTAATAAACATAACCCAATCGTAAATAATCATTGAAAATATTAAATGCAATTAAACTACTTATGTAAAAGATAACTAATCAATTATTCCAAATAATTTATGATAAACACAGATCAAAAACAAAACATATCGTTATGCTTACAGTGTTGGTGTATACCGAGGTGTATACCTAATAATAACTACAATCTTTGTATGTAGACATCGTGTTTATTAAATTTCCATATATCAAATTCACGAACCAAACTTTAACGCAAATTCCAAGACTATAGTGAAAGTAAGGCCAAAATTTAATTAAACTCGACAGTTTCCACGAAGTTTAATTAAATATAATAAGTTACTTTCAGTTGTCAAACACTTATTGAAAAGTAATAACTTTTTTCAATTTTTTTTCATAAAATACAACTGTATTTACTTAACAGAACTTCTTTTGCAAAAGTGTTCTGCAAAATTAGCAATTACACGTTTGTTGTAAATTTTAGGATCTAACAAAAAAAAACAATTAGAAACAAAATAATAAAAAAGTAACCTTAAATTTTACATTGTTTACCCTGTAAATAATATTTTGCACACTTTTTATTTGTTAAAAGTCTCACCTTAATGTTACAGCAAGCCTTTCCTACGATATAATGCTATTCTTGAACTTGGTTTCCGGTTTGGTAATAATGGACCGTAGATAGGAGCAGACTTCATCTAAAGAAGTTATGCTCATTCTGAAGTAGGAGAAACATTTGCCTGTATAACTTCTCATTCAGTAACATAGGGTATGAAAGTGCCCAACTGTAAGTGTCTGTGCGGGAAGAGGGTGCACAGAATACCTTCTTCTTGTCTTTTTTTTCTATATATATATAACGAGACACAGCAATTACCAACAATAGATCCTCTTCACTTAACGGCATATTGACAACTGTTGACTTCTCTATAATTTTAATTTGCGACACAGTCGTACCTTACTCAGCCGCGACTACAAAACGCAAGTATAGCCGTAGCCTTAAATCGAACAGGCCTATACTGTATTTCAATGCGAAGTTCATGTCAACAGGGTGGCTAGGCATAAATATTGTGAAAGCCCAAATACAAAATAAAAATTTTATTTAACACAAGCATGAAGTAATAATATTGTAATTGTATAAAATTGTAAAAAATATTTAGTCTGAAAATTCGAACTGCTTTCATTTGAATTTACATTTATTATTGTTTGGACAACATTCGTTTCACCTGGTTACACTCCTGCAAAAGCGGGCGCCTAAGCGCTGTATAACCAATCCGGTTCAAGGAATGTACACTCATGAAATTTAAAACTTGGACACCATAATTTCTGTAAACAAAAGTTTGCACATTGTGAAGCGGGCTTAAGGGTATCATTTACAATTCTAACAGCAGGTAGTCTCAGCAGGGGTTATCTTATAGAAGGACTGTAGAATGAATCATTACACTAAGCACGTTTTAGAAAATAGGTAATTTACGTTGCTTACTTAATTTTTTCTTTAAAGAATATATTTGAAGGTATCGCTAATTAAACACCATAGCTCGATTAATTATCGAATCAAAATTTTGTTTAGGAAATGTTTACAAAATAAAATTAGAAATAATTTTGATTTAAAAACGTCTACAAGCAATAACTTTTAAATTAAATCAAAAACTAAACATGGTTATTTGGGTTGACTGATTATTACTTATTTTTAAATAAATCTAACCTACTAATTATTGTAAGTTATTAAAAAAATCATTAAACTCTCTATTCATAATATTTAGTCCTTACAAAATGTATATTTTATGACGTTTCATTTTTTTCTGTAGTTAATATAAAAAGTGAAAATAAAAACTAAGGCAATTCTTATTGTCAACGTATATATTTAGTTTTTGACAAGAATTTATTACATAATTATAATTAAGATACCAAGTTATAGTTTAAAATTAAATGAAAACTTTTTTTTTAAATAAAGGTATTACTATATAAATAAATATAAGAAATCAATAATGGGTGTGACCTCCATTATTATTGATACATTCTTGGAGGCGTCTGCTCATTGACGCTATCAAGGTATCAATATAATTAATATTAATCGTTTCCCATGCGGTATCAATGGCTGCAATTAGTGCATTACGGTTTACTGGTATAAAATTTGGCCCTTGTTGTCTTCGGATAACAGCAAGTATTCGAGCCCAAACATTTTCGATAATGTTAAAATCTGGGCTTTTGCTGGCCAGGGTAACAGCTCCAAGTTTCTCAAACAGTAGGTAATTGTTTATTTATTACATACTTCTAATGACCAATGTAACAACCCTTAGAGCAATATGACTCAAAGGAAGTAAATTAAACAAGCAAGGATATTCTATTGTTATTGAAACTTATTCATAAAGTAAAAGCCATTTCCTTATAATGCTAATGGACAGGATTTTCTTGTAAGTATTAAGATTACAATAGAGGACTTATAAACTTTCGAAAATATCTAATTATAAATATTTACACTGCAATTGCGCTTTTTCTTTAATAATTTCTTAGCAATAACATACACGTTCTTGGTTTTTAAGTTGTCATAAATTTGATATGATATAAATTTGTGTTTCTAATATTACATCACAAACTAATCTTTATTCGCCAAAAAATTGTTGCTTAAGTTGTAAAGCTTCGTACACACCTGAACAACAAACCGAGCAACAAACATAACAACGAACCGAAAGTCAAACAGAACGACAAACGATCTTTTATGATTTCCACAATCCGAACAACAAACGGAACGTTTGTGCTGTTCCCATAATTATTTTCAGTAGTTTTCAGTTGATATATATTTATTATTGAGAAGAGAAACTTGCGGAAAACAAGAAGATAGTGCCAACCAAATTTTTACGCACAAAGAAGAGTAAAAAATTATAATTTACTTCGTTTTTTTTTTATTTTGGAAATTTCCCACCCAAATGATGCTAATAGGGACATCATTTTTTCTTGCATTCTTAAACACTGATTAATTTAAAACATTTTTCTTCTGTCAACTCCATAATATTACCTAAAACACAACAAACCCACAAAAGGGAAAACAAAAATAAATAATTTAATTCTCCCGCATAAGTTTGTTCGCCGTTTTATTTAGATTCGTCCAAACCTGCAAACGCATTCGCGCGCGTTTTCTTTGATGTCGGAGAAAAAACCGTTCGTGGAACAATCAGGACTTGCGAATTTGTTTCACTTTTTATATTAACTACAAAAAAAAATGAAACGTCATAAAATCTACATTTTGTAAGGACTAAATATTATGAATAGAGAGTTTAATGACTTTTTTTTATTAACTTACAATAATTAGTAGGTTAGATTTATTTAAAAATAAGTAATAATCAGTCAACCCAAATAACCATGTTTAGTTTTTGATTTAATTTAAAAGTTATTGCTTGTAGACCTTTTTAAATCAAAATTATTTCTAATTTTATTTTGTAAACATTTCCTAAACAAAATTTTGATTCGATAATTAATCGAGCTATGGTGTTTAATTAGCGATACCTTCAAATATATTCTTTAAAGAAAAAAATTAAGTAAGCAACGTAAATTACGTATTTTTAAAAATGTGCTTAGTGTAATGATTCATTCTACAGTCCTTCTATAAGATAATCCGTGCTGAGATTACCTGCTGTTAGAATTGTAACTGATACCCTTAAGCCCGCTTCACAATGTGCAAACTTTTGTTTACAGAAATTGTGGTGTCCAAGTTTTAAATTTCATGAGTGTACAAAACACGTGCTGTTGAGAATGTTAACATTTTGTAATTAAATTTGATTTCAGAATTGTAAAATTGTTATCGGTTGTGGAGTGGAGAACCAACTCACTTTTATTATAAATGTATAATAGTACTTTGCACAATTAAAAATTACACTTCTAGCGGCAAAATCATGAACTATAATGTTTACTTTAGTACCAATTTCCACCAACAGGACAAACCTTGTTGCATCAATGTAAGACAAATTTTCTATCTTTAGAACCATAAAGTAATGCATTTAAATCACGCAGGTCTAGAGGTGTAGCAGAATATTTTTCAATCCCAATAGTGAGAATGTTAAGATTTTGTAATTAAATTTGATTTCAGAATAGTGTTTCTAAGCACTGCTTAAGTTTAAAACGTGTTATTGGAACCGACCTTAGTACTGAGTTTTGTTACTTAATGACGATTTCGTAAAAATATATTAAATATTTAAAAATTCATTTAGTGTTTAAAGTGTTCAAGTGCATAAAAATAATTGAATTTAAATAAAATTTGTATTTAGCGACAAAAGCAAAAAAAAAAAAAAAAAAAAAAAAAAAAAAAAAAAAAAAAACATTGATATTGAAATCATTGCTTTTTTTTATCAATACATCCCCCCCCCCGGAATGTACAACGTCCTGTAGATACAAGCAGTAGATTCTCTATATGTGTTAGTGTTTCCTTCAGTTACCAATAGATGGCGTTATATCTATGTTACCACATGACGGAACAACGCAATAATTTAAAAGATATATTTTTAAGTTATTAATATCTCATTTGTATAAATATTACTAGGATATGCTATTCAGTTTGTTTGAATTAATATTTAATTTTAAATTGAGGTGTGAAAATAACAGGAAACTAAAATATTATAATAATGTAACATGTGTCGCTACCTATCGGCAACTTCGGGAAGTTCATATGCAAATATAGAATCATCTGGACCTTATACATTCCGGGAGAAATGATGTATTTCTGATAACACCAACCAAATTGGCGTAATGAAATTTTATCAAACCAAAATAAATGAGTGTTTTATTTCAAAAAAACTAATTAAACATTAAAAAATATAAAATACTAAATATTTCAAAGTAGTGATTAAATACATGATTATATTAACATTTTAATATTTGATTTTTTGAATTATACACAAACAAATAGTATTTCATAGTTTAATTGTTTGCTAGAGTGGATGTTGGAATTTTGAGAAAGATGTCGAAATATCACGATTTGCATAAAAAATAATTCAATGCTTTTAACATACTATTTGATGTATTCGGTATGAATATTATATCGGCTGAATGCAATTTCGAAATTCCTCAAAATTGTTAATTGCTAGGTAATATTAAAGTGGTGTTAGGTAAATCACAACAAAGTTAAAATAAAAGCATTTGGGTAAAGTTAAACGCGCTGTTACATGTTTATTCAATTATACCAAGCGGTACACGAGTATGAATACTTCTCTAGAGATCAATGCAAAGCAAAACGGTTTCGCAACTCACATTTGAGTACAAATTGCATTTTGTAATAAACCAAACCCCAATTTGATTTTATAATACATACAGAAATTAATACTTTTTAAATCAACAAAAACTTTTTTTTAACATTAGGGATTTTACTTTTGTTGTCGTTGATTTTAGAGTGAAAAGTATCTACATTATACATAAAACACGATAATAATTCTTTGTATTTAACAAAGCGATGTAAACTAAAACAGTTTACTTTAAGAGCTTTGGGATGGTGTGTTAGAAAAGTTGTATCACATTTGGGAGTCCTAAATAAACTGTTGACATTTCAATTGTGTTGGTGCTAAGATTTGTTCAATGAAGTAGGTAGGAATTTTCCTAATTTAAAGTGTCTAAAAAGTATTTAATGTTGAATAAAGTATTGAAGTAAACTTTTAACTGAGTAAGTTAAGTTCGTACTAGATGTTTTATTTATATGGTATATAAATATTGGACGCCGTGATCTTCCAAAACTGCTTGATCTGTTGACTAAACAAAAGAGTAAGTTACTCTTTTTTATTTTGTTTTAAATTACTTTTTAGATAATCTAAATTTCATAAAAATTCAGAAAAATTAAGGATGAGAGTTGACTCTCGAAATTGTTTTCATAAGTTACATTACTTTTGTATTCTTTTTGAGTGCCCTAATCTCTAATATCTTCACTAGAAAATGACTCCTCAGTTCCTAAGAACACAATTCCTCTTAAACATACTGAATCGATCAAATAATGTTAATTGGTACAAATGCAGAAACAAGTTAAACTTTCCTTCTATTCTGTGCAAATGTAAAGTTTGGAATTACCGACAGCTGTTTCGTCCTTTTGGGACTCTGTGTTTGTTTGCTATTTCACAACCTCTTGCGAACTTTACAGCAGGTGATTCGAAATGTTTATCTTTGTCAACACTTAGAAGGCTATAATTATCAAAGGATCGACTTATGTCACTGCTTTTACTCATCTATCGACAAAGTTGCTTAATACGAATGCATTTACGTACGTGATCGTTAACACGAGTCGACACTAGGTGTCGCAATACTTATTGTTTACTTAAATAATATCTTGCTGAAACCATATTGTATTGTATAGCAGATGTGGATTCTTCATTGTTTGAATAAAGCACCGAAGAACCAGAATTAACTCGTTTCTTAAGAAATCCAAAAAATTTTCGCTTGTCAATGAACCCTTGAAAAAATGAGCCTAGAATTCTATCCGCTACAATTTCTGTGTAAATATTGACTTAGTTTTGAGAAAACTGCGTGTACGTTTTGTCCATCTAATGCGGATTTTCAGGTGCCCAATATCGTTATCGATATTACACGTCCATCTTAAAAAAAAACGTCAAAACTTCGTGTACGTCAATATTCTTTAGATTTATCGTGTGTGTTTTTAGGCGTTTTTAATACAAATATAAAATATGGAAGGTGATCAGTACTTCACAGTACTCCATGGTCAACAAGCAAAACATGTTGTTCCCGAGAATCACTACTTTGGTTTCCGGACCTGGCCATCAAGACCCTCCCGGACAATTAGGAAAAAATGTATAACACAATTCCACAAAACATAATCACATACTAATAAATATTATCTCGCAAAACTGTGTTCTGTGATTAGGATCATTTTTATTAAGCTCTTGCACTAATTGAATTTTTTAGGGATGCCATTTATGTTTGTTTAAAATTCATCATAAAAAATAGATTTTCATTTAAAAAAAACTATCGCTTACGTCATATCTCAAAAACAAAAGACGATCCTTTAGTGACCATTACAGAAAATATATCTAATTTAAGTTGATTCCTTCTTTGTTGAGGAGAGTCACCAAAACCACTAAGTTGTTTTTTCATTCATGTTTGTTCGTTTCTACGTATAGAGTATGTGTTTTATTAGTGATATTTATTTACATTTAATTGTTAATTTATTTTGTGTTTGTTTAATATCTATGTGGTTTTTATACTTATTCATGTGGCGGACTATTTTTCTGTTTTAACGGCTTGAAGAAGTGCACATTCTGCTGCACGAAACGTTGCCTGAAAAAAAAACTTAGTGGTTTTTGGTGCCCCTCCTCAACGAAGAACAAATCAATTTAAGAAAACTTATAAGAGGAAATCAAATTAAATCAAAAACGTTTAATAAAGGATTTATTGCGACAGTTCCAGACTTTACACTTGCACTGTATTAATAAAAATAAATGTTTGCCTGTATATCTTTTATGCCTTCCTAAACCGTTCAACTGATTACGATGAAACTTTTGGAAATAGTTGGACCCAAACCCGTGAAATTTTTGAGCTAATATTTCCGATAGATAGAGCTCGTTCAGAGAGACTTGATCACAACAGTAAATTTACCGTAACGGGAGCAACCGTGTGTAGTGTTCACACAAGACGGAAAATTTTTTGATCCCCGCATTCAGTTGCAAAAACGCAATTAATGCCATCAAAGACGACAACTTGTTGTTAGAGGACGACTGCATTTAAATATTTTTAATACACTTATGTGGCAGGTAAGACGAGACCCACTAAATTTTTAAATTAATTTTGCATGCATATATGACTACACTTTTGATGATTTGTTACGATATGTAGAAGAATACTTAAACGTGAAGATACTACAATGAGACTAATTCCTTTGTAATAAACTCAGTAATAAGTGTTTATACTGACATAAGTTTAGAATAAACAAAATACTAGTAACTTCTTCCACAGTTTAATTATTATAATACAATGTTTTCATAATGTTTGACAAACAGAAATCTGACCATTCGACCACAAACAGAAATAAAAACTTGTAGATTCTCAAAATTTGGAAAGAGTCTTGAGTAGACAACTAGCGTCAGCTGATGGAGAATATAGATTAGTATTATTTGCAGAAACTTGGTGAGATGAAGTGCAGTATCCGGGTATTTCCAATTATTATTAAAGTTAGAGTTTTGAGTGTTATTATACCCATCGTGAGATATAAAACTTAAAAACATTACTTTCCTTTATACCTTGTAATAGACTTATGACAATAATTTGGAATTCTAATGTTTAGAGAGCCTAATGATGGAAGAAGGCCTTTGAAAAACATTAGATGACGATTTTCATTTTCTTTTTTAACCTGCTCGTGAGCTTCAATTTGAGGATCCATAAATTTTATCATTTTGACACCAATTTCATTCGCTTGGTCATTTTTCTTTCCTTATCATTTCTTGCTGACAACATATGCGTTAAAACGATATTTTTTGTATCATTATTATTTTTTGCGTGTCATGTTTTCCTCTGTTGTTCATCAATTACCAGTTCATGTTCTTGTTCAATTTTTCCAGAAATACTGTCATGTGCAATTGAAAAGTTCGAGTTTTTGTTCAAAAATCTTAATTGTCTATACGTAGGGATTTGAAGCCTCCTTCCGGAACCAGATTTTTTGTATCCTTATGTAAGGAAATACTTTTCCTCCAGCAATTCCTTAGATTTGTCCACTTTTTTAAGATTAATTTGGCTGAAATAGTAATTGAGTACATTTTTTAATAACGATATTGAACAAAACTTTTTTTATGTATTTTACCTGTGGATATTTACATCACTCACAACGTACCGGCGTTTCGACGATTGTCATATAATAAGCGAAAATTAGCCACAGCATTTGAAATCGGTTGTCCAACGACTTTAAACAAAAAGCCGATTTTCCTCACTGAATTCCAGCCGTAAATCGATGGTAAACACATCAGAGTAAAAAATCCCGCAACGGCTCTTTATATTTTATTTACAAAGATTACTTTTCTATTGTTTTAATGGCTATCGTAGATTCCAATTATAACTGTTTTAAAAAAATAGTTCAGAATAGGTACTTTGAATTTACGTGGGCCCAAATCGCAGGGTCACAAATCGACGTGCCTTATATGCTTGTCAAACACGAAAACTTCTTGAGACTTTTTGGTAGTACTCACTTAGAATAGAAAAAGAAGACATTCAATTATTGCTTGACAACATCAAAAAGACGCGTCGAGTGTAGTTTTGGAATATTTTCCAATAAATGGATAATGTTCCACAGACCGTTGGATGTAACATCGATTTGGATAAAGTAAAAGCTTGCACAATGTTGCACAGTTTTATTAGAGGGAAAGAAGGGCTCCATTTTGAAGAAGGTGCCAGTAGTAGAGTTGGACAACTTGGAAAACCTGTAAAAGAAACAAGGATCGCATAGTGCCGATTTAATAAGAACAGTAATCGACGAATATTTTCAAAAACTTACTGGATCAGTTTCTTGGCAAATGAAACAGTTGGTAAATAATTTATTACGTTGAATTTATTGCTAATTCGTTTTGACTATTTCTGCTTTATATTTACTTATTTATGTATTTATTTATTAATTTGTCCCGCTCTACAGTGAGACAATGCATTTCAATACAAACAAGTTTAGTGACTAAAGTACAAATATACAGAGTGGAACAAAAGTCTGGAAACGCTCAATTATCTCACAAATGGGTAGTACAAATTGTACAACATTTTTGATAAGTATATTATGGGATACGAAGATTCCAGTTCATACGAGTTCAACCATAATGTAACACTCAATATTTGATAAAGTCAGGAAGGTCTTAAATTAAATAAAACTGTCCGTGAAAAATAGAATTCAAGTAATTAAATCTGGCAACATTGCAGATATCAAATCTCGAATCTTCGTATCCCAAAATATACTTATCCAAAATTTTGAACATGTTGTACAATCTGTACTATCCAATTGTGAGATAATTGAGCGTTTCCAGACTTTTGTTCCACTCTGTATAATATAACAATGAATAAAAATAAATGGAAAGTATACTAAAAATAATTTAACTGAAGTATGAGTACATCAAAAATTAATAAAACAAAAGAATTTTTTTTTACAAATTACAGAATTATGAAATAAAGCAAAATTTGATATTTATTATAGATGTGGTCGAATAAAACTAATAAAATGTTTTAATGGCTGATAGTAAATGTCAGTGTTAGTGCAATTTTGTAGAGTATTATAGATTCGACACATTTCATAAACAGGCGAGTGGTACATGATATTAGTACGGTATTTTTGAAGATAAGTTGGTTGAGTTCATAAGATCTTCCGTGGAACATTAAAGTTCAGAGCAAACAATGCATTGCAATCATCCACAAAACCGTTGATTAGCTTAAAAAGATGGACAACCAATAATACAGATCTACGTGGATCTAAAGAGGAAAAGAAAAACTCTTTCAAAAGATCATCATGTGGGTAGCCCCTAGTGGGGTAAATTCCGTTAACCCTATACAATAGATATATTTCAATTTGGATCGCACTAGGGTACAAAAAAGAGTTATAAGTGCCTCATTCCCGACAAAAACACGTGTATTTGGTGTAATAAAATCTAACATTTGATATACTGATGATAAAGTGCTTATGATCAGTGAATGTAAATTTTGTGTCAAAGGAAACACCAAAATTACAAATATTGGTTACTCTAAGTATAATCGTAATGAAAAGGACTTTTTTGACGACTAAAAGATTAAACTTTACATTTACTAATATTCAGTTTAAGCAAGTTAAGATTGCACCAGAGAGACAAATAGTTTAAGTTATTTTGCAGGTGAAATTTATCTTGGTCAAATGAAACCCTATAGAAAATCTTTAAGTCGTTAGCAACTAGAAGACATTTAATGTCTGATACTATGTCGTTTATGAATATGTTAAATAACAATGGTCTGAGATTATTCCAGAAGTTTGATGAATCTCTTGAGATATATTATTCTGCATCGTCCAAGAATTCTCGATGAGCTATTTTAATAGCTTTTTTACATATGGAACGAAGATTCTTATAAATTGATAGATAACGAAAATTTAATGGATATTTACGGGAAAGCTTATAGTACTTCCACTTTTTTTTTAAATTCTTAATTATTGATGGAGAAAACCAACAAGAAAAGTTTCTTGTGGACAGTATGGTTTAATATAGAATAAAATAATTCGCCCGCTCGGTCTATATCCTAACATAGATATAAAGGTGTCCAATCGATATTACTAAGAAGTCGATACAATAAGAGTAAATTATCCTTTTCAAAATTATATGCTACATGGTAATGCTACATGATAACCATTTCTTTAAATAACAAGACTGTTTGAGAAACAAATTGTACAATACCATATGTTTTCGTAATCAGCAAAAAATAAGCAATTAGATTATTAAAAATCCAATATGGCGTCCATAAAAAAACAAACCTGATGATGATTTTAAAAAACGAAACGTTGTATAAAAATTTTGATTTAACTACAAGTTTCTTGACAAAAAGTTGCTAAACAAAAGTTTTTACAGATACTTCAAATTTCTAGTAATAAACAAGTTACGGAAGAAAAACAAAAATTACATTTTTTTGTTTTTTTGTAGTAACTCAAAAACAAAAGCGATTCAAAAGCGATGATTAGATCTAATTTCTTTTTTGAATATTAGTGAACGGATTCATACACAACTACAACTTTGCCACCATTTAACAATCTCACTATCTCTTACAATAAGCGAGATCCCAATAGTGAGGGTCGAATTTGAATAACCTTGTATAGGGTAGCCCACCGAAAACGAAACAGGCCGTTTTTGGAGCTATATTACTCTTTCAAAAAAAAAATGCTCGGACACGTCAATTTTTGTTTGGAGGGTACATCTTCCAAAAACAAAGTTAATAATCTTAAATGGCATGATGGGTCGAAAGGTACCTCATATGAAAGCTCTTTTAACTCTCTATACAGCTATTCATCTTATTTTGGACAGCCCTATTTTTGAAAATCAAAAAAGGTGACACCTCATATGAAATGTATTGTAATTGTCTATTTAACCAAATACATTTCATTCCGAGACCTAAGGAGGTTCAAGGATCTCCTTTTCGTAGAAAACAATACAAAACGCAAAAAGTGCTGAACTATCAAAATGAAACGAATTCTCCTTTTTTTGGCTCGAGAATTAAGTTTTATTGGCACAAAATGTG
>JALBCR010002841.1:160000-239521 GCA_030710515.1 Abscondita cerata | reverse complement strand
TCAAACTACGTTCAATTACGTATTGCTCTGTCATATTTTAAATTTCCCGCAATAAACTTTTTCGTTATTGGTCGATGGTTGTGATAATAAAAACAAATAAAATAGCCACAACATAACCTCATTGTTATTAAATTTGTTTTTTTAAATTTTAGATTTTATTAATTTTGTCTGTTATTCTTATGGTAGTTGTTTTATATACTTACAGGGTTAGTAAATGTGAATGTAAATGCAAAAAGAAGTTGAGGAATTTTAAAGATTTATATTGTCTACTCGATGTTTTATATTTTTTTGTAAGCAATTTAATAGTATAATTTACAGAACCATTCAAAGGTCCGTGGACAAAAAACTTTATACAATTTCCTGGAGTTTTGTGAAACGCATGCTGCTAGATTATAAAAATAATTCTGGCGAGGGTGTTAATAAACCACATATACTGGGATACCGTATGTACAAAGCCCAAAAAGTCAAAAAACATTTATTATTGTAAGCACCAATGGGCGTAGTCATTACTAAATGTGATGTTAGTGCAGCGATGAAAAAATTGTTATAAAGTATTTGTTTTTGATAAACAATGGTACTATCGAAAAGGCTCACTGTGCTTGTGTAGCAGGTAGATCCCCAGCCATTGCAAACACGTATTTGCCATTCTATGGAAATTACTAGATCTTGTCTGAGAAGAACAAATGTTTATTGATGATGAAAGGAGTCGCAACAACATCTCAACCACGAACTTGAGGTACAGGCTCCTTCAGGCGGGTATTAATAAACCATTAGATGAAATAGAATTTTATCGATCCTAGTAAACAAAAGAAAGAGGATTATTAAAAATATTGAAAGAAGAGGCCATGGTGCAACATTTAAAAATGCCAATTAATTCTACCATTCTTAGACAGCATGCTAAGAATTTGAAGATGTTAGTTTAGTAATGCTCAAAAAGTTATAGAATCAACAAATGTGAACCGTTAAATCGTAAAACGCTAGCGGTGGCACCTCAAATGAACAAAGGCGTTGTTCCCGCGAAAGCAAATGGGAAGCAATTCCAAACCATTGTAACAACAAATAATATACAAAGTGTTGATTCATTATTATTGCAATTACAGTTAACTGTAGAAGAAGCTAGAGCGTTAGAAAAGGGTACACAAGAGGACGAAGGCGAAATAAGTTGTGGCATACTGAGCGTAGTAAAGACTTACCGCGCCTCGGAAATTTGGAGAAATTATTCGAAGAAAAAAAAAGAAGAAAGCGGTCGATAAAATTTTTGGAGCGAATATGGCAGCGACAAAATTTTGAACAGCATTTATGCAGATTGGCATTGACAATGAAAAGCAAGCGGTATCAAAATACTTATCACTGTATCCTGATTATAAAGCATTCAGTTGCGGTCTCTGTGTGAATCCTGGTATTCCTTTTGGCAGCTTCACCAGATAGACTAATTTATAATTCTGCTTCAAAGGAATATCATTTATTAGAAATTAAAGTCTAGTTAAAGGTGGTGTGTTAGGCAATTTAAGTATAATTGACTGTATAAATCGAGGATTTGCTCCATTTTTACAAATTGATGAAAATATTGTGTTAAAAAACACACATCTACATTATTTTCAGATACAAGGACAACTAGCCATTACGGGACTGAAATATTGTGTTTGTTAATCGATAAGCGGAAGTGATATGCATATAGAAAAAAGATTACTTTTGACAGTGAATTGTGGTCAGAACATATGTTACCATCATTGGTAAATTTTTATTTTAAACAGTTTCCAACAATACAACGAGAATGTAATATAGTATATTGTAATAATATGTACACAAATGCTGTCACCTCACAGCACTACGTTCTAGTAAATATCACTAATGTACATGTACTCTTTATCTATTCAACAAGTACATTAGTGATATTTACTAAATGACAGCAAATAGTCAAATTTTGTTTAACTTGATCCTATTGAGTTATTTGGAAACGTTCACCATCAGAATACGATAGATTTTATGTCTCGTATTGTTCTCTCGACATGTATTCGTACAGCTGAAAATAAATCTTATATTCTTTGTATATCTAATTTTAAGAACACTTACTCGCTATATCTCTTGTAAGTTGTTCTCTTCCAATAAAAACTGTGGCAATCTATTCACAAATGGTGGTATGTTTAAGTCTACATTGATAGTCCTCAATTCATCTGTTAGTAAAAATCCTCTATCGGCCATAACAGAATCCCCTGGTTCCAATTTGTTAGAAACCCACTGCTAATAATAATTTGTTTTCTGATATTCTTCCAGGAAATAAATCGGTTACATGTGACAGAAATCATTTGAGGTAATGCCGACAATCCCTCGTGCTGTATTATGGGACTTATAATGTGAATAAGTTGCACTTTGGACATTGTTAGTCTGAAAGGTTTTGTATAAATATTTGGTACCATCCAAAATCACTCCTAGTACTAGGATATCGCCTTTTAAAACAATCGGGCATAAATTCTTGTCCTATTTTTCGTGTTGGCCAAATAGGCAATTGTTTGAAATAAGCAAACATAATATTTATCCAAAATGAACAGAATTTTGGCTTGTGCTTTGCCTTATATTATGCCTAATAATAAAGTCATTTTCTAGTACACCTAGTCTTAATCTTGGTAAAACTAGAAAGATCTGTTCATTATCGACACTTGGCTGGAGTCTTCTACACTTTTCTATTTTTGAATTAAATACATTTTCAGCTAAAGACTTCATTATAGTTACAAATGCATTATACTTATTTCTATCCAACAAATTAGTGCAAATTTACTTATGTATTGGTCATTTATTATTTAAATCATGTCGATCCTTATTATGGCGATTTCGTAGTATTCATATCTTTGTAATTTCAACTTCAACACTTCATTTTCTTTTCTAAAGAACAGATATATTGCTGCATACCTTTAAATGCATCTGCATTACCTTCCCGATAACATATGTGTGGTCATACGATGTTACATCGTTTGTATTAATACTAGGAATTTCATTGTTTAATGGTATAATCTCATTCATAACTAACTTCTTCAGTATGATCAATGTATGTATAGCTTTTTCTTCCTCTTTTGTTAGTTCTGCAAATGTGTACCTAAATTAATTTTAAATTTGATAACATTTTATAACTGCAACCAGTCCACTTGAATATGTGGCACTAAATATATTGGATATTTATCTGCCTTAGTCTTTTACCAGTACGATTAAAATGTACTCCCACAAATTCTTTTGAAGCATATCTACTAAAATCTTTTCTCAAAGGATCAATACAGGCGTAACCACTGTGTTGCTAATTTATTGTTCTTCGAATCGATGGTTTTTTTTTTTTTCTTTTTTTTTTTTTTTTTTTTTTTTTTTTTTTTTTTTTTTTTTTTTTTTTTTTTTTTTTTTTTTTTTTTTTTTTTTTTTTTTTTTTTTTTTTTTTTTTTTTTTTTTTTTTTTTTTTTAAATTTTTTTTTTTTTTTTTTTTTTTTTTTTTTTTTTTTTTTAAAAAAAAATTATTTAAAAAAAAAAAAAAAATTTTTTTTTTTTTTTTTTTTTTTTTTTTTTTTTTTTTTTTTTTTTTTTTTTTTTTTTTTTTTTTTTTTTTTTTTTTTTCTCTTTTTCTTTTTTTAATTTTTGTTTTTTGTTTTAATTTTAAATTTTTTTGTTTAGCCACACAGACAATTACAAAACTGAAGTCCAAAAATCTTGGGAATATGGTCATCCGGGAGTGAAGGATAAGAAGAAAGAAAATGGCGAAGAAACCAAACAAGTTTTATCATTAGCAATACAAAATTTAGAAATCCAAATTAACAAAGAAGGCATAAACAAAGTGATGGGAATTGGAACGTATAAACCAGGAAATCAAAGACCCATATTAATGAAATTAACAATAAAAGAAGCCAGAAGTCAAGGTTATAGAGCGTATTTAAAATATAACAAATTAATCATTAACAACGAGGTATACAAAATTAAAGAAAATGAAGAAGACAGACAGAGCCCAAAAATATCAGCAAAGGAACCGTGAGTACAAGATCGCCAAATGCTAGACTAAATGTTCAATTTCATAAAATACTACGCACTACAAAAAACTAAACAGCAGAGACGGAACAGATAATAATGAACACGACAAAACTGGCTATGACAATGGAATTGAGATAACAAATCAAAGGTACAAAAATAAACAAAAAAGTGTGACATGGAAATTAGGAACATGGAATGTGAAAAGCATACCAGAAAAATAATGCGAACTGGATATAGAATTCTGCAAAACAAAACTGGATATACTGTTAATAACAGACACAAGGAGTAGGATGCTTATTAAGAAGAGAGATATACCAACAACTTAAAAGTTGGATAGCGATTACAGGTATAATACTGAAGATAAAAGTGGAATTAAAAAAAACAGTTAAAACAACGATCATAATAGCGTACGGACCGGGCGAAGATGACAGAGTTCAAGTAAAAGACAAATTTTTGGAACAGCTATCCGAAGCAATAAAAAACATAACAGAAAGAATAATTATAATGAGGGACTTTAATGGAAGAATAGGAAAAAAAGACGAAGCAACAGAAGATGCTATTGGGATACGCGGAGAAGAAAGAAGAAACGACAATGGAAGGAGAATAATTGATTTTTGCTTAATTAACAATTTAATCGTAACAAACTCCTTTTTTGAACATAAAAATATTCATAAGTACACTAGAGAGTTAACAAGCAGAAATGAAAAATCAATTATGGACTACGTTATAATAAATAAAAAAATACAGAAACGAAGTAACAGACACAAGATTAAGAAGAGGAGCGGAATTATACACCGTTCACTATCTAGTAACAAAAATAAAAACCAAAATTGAAACAAGAAGCTACAATAACAAGACAATAGGCCAACATCAGAAACAGGCGAACACAAGGACGTACAAATTAAGAGAAGAAGAAACCGCAATTAAATATTTAGAAGAAACAGAAAAACAAATGAGAAAAATAGCTCAAAATACAAAAAAATATAATGTAGAAAAACTGTGGACGCATTTCAAGGAACCAATAGTAAACACAGTAAGAATAACTTGCGGAACAACAAGAAGTGACAAGAAAAAAAAGAAAACGCATTGGTAGAGTAAAGAATTATAAGCGGAAACAAAGTTGCAAAAATCAGATGGGAGAAATGCTTAAGTTTTAATACAAATGAACATTAAGCAGAGTATAAAGAACAAAGAATAAAAGTAAAGGAATTGGTAAAGCACGCGAAACAAAAAACCTGGATAGAATTTGGAAATAAGTTAGAGAAGTGTTGGCAACAAGAAACTGTTCTATAAGATACAAAAAAAAAACTGAGGCAAGAAAAAGGAAACAAATGTCAAAACATTACTTCAAAAAACGGGAATGTATTAACTGAAAATGCAAACATAATCAAACGCTGCAAAGAACATTTTAAGGAATTATTAAATACAGATCAGACAGAAACAAACGGAAATGACAGTAATTTAGAAAAGAATATAGACCACAAGAAATACTAGAAGCCATAAAAAGCTAAAAAGAGGCAAATCTGCAGGACATGATGGAATAACGGCGGAAATGTTGAAATTACTAGGAAATCATGGAATAAACGTATTAACAGACTTGTTTGATAAAGTATCTCAGGAAACCACTATACCAACAGAGTGGAAAGCAATAATCCTACCGATACATAAAAAAGGAAATAAGAAAGATTGCAACAATTACAGAGGGATAAGTTTATTAAGTAACGTATACAAAATATATGAGAGGTTACTTGACACCTTGATTAAAAACAAAAATAGAACCACACATGGAAGACTCTCAAAGTCAATTAAAAAAAGGTCGAGGTATTCAAGATCACATATTCACATTAAAACAGCTGATAGAAAAACACCTCAATAAAGACATATATGTTGACTTAAAAAAAGCCTTTGATAGTGTACTGAGAAAAATCATATGGGATAGCTTGAAGAAAAGAAAAATTGGCAACGTATTGACAAGAAATTTAAGAAGTTTGTATAAAAACCCCCTCCCCCAATTCTCAACAAAAAAGAAGGGCTGAGACAGAGGAGTTCTAAGTCCAATGCTTTTAACATTGTATTAAACGATGTAATAAAAGAAGCTAAAAATTATATAAAGAAACTACATTTAGAATACAGATATTTAAAACCGGTCAATATAACTGATTGTAGGTTTGCCGACAATCCCATGATATTCGCCAAAAACGAGAAAGAGCTGCAAGAAAACTTAGATGTATGGAACAAAACAGAAAATCTCAAAATTAATACAGACAAAACTAAAGTAATGGTAATAGGTAAAAACGATATACAAACAGAAATATAACTTAATGGTCAAAAATTACAACAAACAAACGGTTTCAAATATTTAGGAATCACAATACAAAAAGATGGAAAAATGAAGCGGAAGTAAATAATAGAATAATGAGTGCTAGCAAAGTGTACCATGCACTAAGTAGTAGCTTTCTCAGTAGAAATGAAATAACTAAAAAGACAAAACTCACAGTAAACAAAACGATCTTTAAATCAATATTGACGTTTGGATGCAAAAGCTGTATACTTACCAAACCGCAAGAAAACAAAATCCAAGCTAATGAAATGAAATTTCTTAGAGCCATCGTGGGAGTAACAAAAATAGACAGACTAAGAAACGAAAAAATAAGGGAAACGTTAGAAGTAGAATCAATAAAGGACTCCATAGATTAACATCAACTACAATGGTTCGGACTTTGCAACATAATGGAAAATAACAGACAAACCAAAACAGTATGGCAAACAAAAATAAACATTAATAAGAGTAGAGGAAGACCTAAGAAAACATGAAACAATGTGATAACAGAGATTCTGAAGAAGAAAAATCGGAACTGCCAAGAAGCTACAGCATTAACACAAAACAAAAAGCAGTGGTTCGATTTTGTTCATAATTTTAAAAAAAAAAAAAAAAAAAAAAACATAAAAACGGATCACAGCGCGTAACTCGCATTTGGCGGTGACAGAGACAACAGAAACCATCGCTAATGGCTTTCAGGCCGTCACTGAGCGTCACTGCGGCGCACAACGTTGGAATGGTAGTGGGAATGACGCCTACACGGCGGTGTTGCCGGATCGCGTCTAGCTACCCGCTTCCACAAGTGATCGCATGGGGAAAGTTGTGTACCGACACGCCTCGTAGATGGGTGTTTAAAGAAAATAATAACGGTAAACAATATACAAAGCAAGATTGGTTGCAGAGGGGTATGAACAAGGAGATCCAGGTGATCTTTCTCAAATACATGCGCCTGTGGCAGATTATCAACCATGCAGGTTTTTGACAGTTTGTAATAATTATTATTTGATACTAGAACAATTCGATGTGAAAAACGCGTTTCTTAATAGTGACATAAACAAAAATATTTTCTTAAAGACCAATGGGAGTTGAAGTTTCCAAAGAAGATGAAAACAAGATTTTGCTTACTAAAAAGGGCTCTATATGGACTTAAGCAATCTCCACAAACATTGGTACAGTAGGTTTGCTGGGAGTTGCAAATCATCAAAAATTTTAAAAAAATCAAACTTGATTATTGGTTGTATTTTTATTGATAAACAGAGAGAAATATTTGTTGTTATTTACTACAGTTTTTCTAAATGATTTAAGACCATCTTTTGAAACATTTAAAGTCAGAAAGTTAAAATTAGATTATCTAGGTATAAGAATTTATAGAATATTAAGAAAGAAAGATTATCAAAATGGATCAATCGTTGGCTATTCCAAGTTTGAAAGCTAAAAAATTTAATGTAGAAAATATCAAAATTATAGAACTGATGAAAAGGGTGTAGATTTAAAGAGGAATTCTGATATAAATCTTAAATAAATTGCCATACAAAAACTTCTGGGTAGTTTAATGTATATCCATGATTGGTGCCAGACCAGATATTTGTTACAGTGTAAATTATTTTGGTAAATTTAAAAATAGCGCTACAGATAGGCATTTAAATATCTTTTAGGTGTTAAAATATCTCAAACTGACAATTAACTATAAGTTATATTTCTATTTTTCTGAAAGCAATCTACTGAATATTCTGATGCCAATTTTGCAAATGGTGTACAGATAGAAAATCGATAAGCGGATATTGCGTTAAGTTTTACGGAAATTTAATTTTGTGGTGTTCCAAAAGCAGAGTTTAGTAACATTGTCTGTACGAAGTCAGAATTCATTGCAGTTTGTGTCGCTTCATGTGAATTCATTTATTTCAAAAATTTATTGTTGGACTTGAACATTAAAATTTCTTTGCCAATTCATTATATGAAGATAATCAAAGCAGATTAAGTTATTTACAAAATTTTGAAAACAATAGAAGGTGCAAACATATTGACGTTAACGGCATTTTGTAATTGATTTGATTAAGCAGATAAAATAGTTAAAAATATGTTTTATACAAACGATCAACTTGCTGATATTTTTACTACGGCATTAGGTCCCGAAAAATTTTATAAGATTTTGAAAATGTTATCACTATTAGAGAATAAGTTTGTTGAAATGTTTAAAATAAAGAGCAAGTTTGGGAGTGAATGTCCAAAATTATAAACTGTTTGTAGATGTACAAACTATAGCCTTTATTTAGAAAGTGTAAGCCCTTCTTTAGTTTTTAGTATAGATAGATAAATGAATGTTGAAAGTAATATGTATATAATATAGTATGTGTAACACAATCCGGTGTACCATTATTTAATAACCTAACAATAACCGATGTATAACCTCTAAATAGTTGTGAAAACAAAAGAACTGTTGCTTTTAATGTTTAGACAGCAAAAGCGTTTTAGCGTCTGCCAGTAGTTCAATAATATGCCATTTATTGTTGCTTGAAGAAAATATTGAATTATTTTACTAGAAGTTAAGTAATATAATTGTTGAGTTTAAATGTTTAAATTCAATGGCTGAAACTATATTTTTTAACTCAAGTGAAATATATTATTTTTCTTCAAGCGACAATAAAACGTCGTATTGAACTACTGGCGAACATAAGCTTTTTACTGTCTGAACATTAAAAAGCAAAACCAGTATTTTGTTTCCACAACTCTTTAGATGTTATTACCTCGAACATGTCGTAATATGAGAATGAACAGTAAAGTACCAACTTGATTCGTCGAGAATAAAAATTCGCATACGACTCGAGAATCTCAAAAATTTGAAAATAACACACATGAAAACTAGCAATAAACGCTTGAAGAAAAAATAGTATATTTCACTTGGAGTTAAAAAATATAATTGTTTCGCTTAATTTGCTGTCTCGGCTAACCTCGCCAGCAAACTTTTAAGCTCAACAATTTATGTTGTTTTCCTAGTAAAAAATAATCTACTATTTTCTTCAGCGTTATCTGGACACCCAATGTGTTATTTTCAAGGCCCTCGAATTCTCGAGCGTTATAGTGACGTTTTATTCTGGTGAATCATTGGCTCAATTACTGTTACATTCCTAATATGAAACCGGGTACCAACCTCAAAGTAGTGTGAAAACAAAGAACTGTTACTTTTAATGTTTAGGCAGTAAAAAGCCTTTTAGCGTCTGCCATTGGTTTAACAATTACCGTTTAAGGTCGCTTGAAGAAAAACAAATTTTAGCAGCAGAGACCGGAGGAAGAACATTTTTAATGGTTACAATTGATTTTGTGTTACGAGGTGTTCGGCAAAAATTAAAATTTTTAAAAACTCAAAGGAAGCACAAATCATTTTTTTCATATGGAATGACCCTTTGCCATAAAATAACATTATTTCTCCTGTTCAATTCTTACTGATGGTATCGTATCCACACAAAACCTCGTACTTTTGAAATTTACAAATAAAAAAAAAACAATTACATTTGCTTGTACCGAAGAAGGCAATGGTAATGATTTAATAAAAAAATAACACAACGATTCTTACGCCACGAGTTCGGTACAGAAACCATTCGTGTAAAAATCGTCAAGCGCTATGCTGATTCTTATGCGTGACGCATTACTGACGAACTGCTTATATCGTATCGCTGCGATGAAATAGTGACTTGACCGTGCTATTGTACATTTTAAGTTTGACGAACGAAAGGTTGTTTTGCTGATTGTCATTTTGTGTCAATTTTGCTATAATAATGTGGTAATTGTAAACCTTTAAACGTCCTAAGTCATATTGGTTGACGTAGTTAAGCTTTGAAATACAGAAATATCTATTTATATTTTAGTTTAGTTTTATACCATATACTCTCTGCTTATATCAATCTAATTTTGTTAAGATTGTGTGTTATCAGAATTAAAAAGTTTGAAATCTAAAAGATCAACTGGCCCAGACTTAATTCCTCAATATATATTTAAAGCCTGATGCTGTGACATATTAGCAGAGCCTCTTTGTCTCATTTACAATTTATGTTTTCAAACAAATAGTTTTCCAGATATGTGGAAAATCTTCTCCTATTCATAAAGAATAGGGCACTAAGCTAATTAGTAATTACCGCCCAATTGCTGTTTTATCTACTCCTTGAGTGTTTTGAAGTATCCTTCATAAAAAAATATTTCGTAATATAATTCCAGCTTGTCCCAACATCAGCATGAAAAAGTTTTCTACCCAGGCAGATCTGCAGTCCTATGACTTCATTCATTTTACTCAATATATATCTAATCGGACCGAGGTTACCAGGTTGATGCTGTGTTTACGGACTTAAGTAAAAGCGTTCGATAGATTTGATAATACCAGTTATTCTATCGAAATGAAACAATTATAGGGCTTTCAAATAATCTACTACTTCTTTTTAAATCTTATTTTGAGAACAGATCCCAATTTGTCAAATTGCCAAGGATTTAAATCCAAACAGTACAAGGTTACCTCTGGAGTCCCTCAAGGGGATCAAACATAGGTCCAACTATTTTTAATATTGTTATTAACGATATTGTTAATGTGGTAAAGCACTCTGAGATTCTGTTGTATGCAGACGATCTCAAGTTATTTAGGAGTTATTAAAAAGAGAAGAAAGGATGTCCGCAGTCTTCAACAGGACCTATCTTGCCTAAATAACTGGATCATGGACTCTAAACTATCATTTAATGTAATCAAATGTTCGATGCAACTTTCACCAAAACAAACAAATCCTGTGGTTGCCGAATACAGTCTAAATAGGGGTGGAGTGAATAGAGTTTACGAGGTGAAAGATATAGGTGTTTTGCTAGACCATCAACTGATGTATAGAAATCACATTTCAAAAATTGTCGCCATTATTGTTCGAAACATAGGTTTCATAATAAGAGAGGTCGTAAATTTAAATCTCTTCATACTTTGAAATTGTTGTATTTTCTATTTTGCGTTACACATGAATACGCTTCGGTAGTTTGGAATCCTCGATATGAAGTATATAGTGCAGTAGAGAAATGGTTCAGAAGCGATTGCTGGTATACCTGCTTTAAGGTCAAGGTTTTATCATATTAACTCCCTTACAAGGAGTTACTCCTGAAATTCAACTTTCATGCATTGGAGACGAGACGCAATTTGCAAAGTATTTAAAAACTTAAATTACCTTTTTCCAATTGACTTTGTTTTTCTATTGCGAGCAGAGATTTACCCACTCACCACTGTTTAAATATAGTGGGATCTTAACAGTGGCGCGCCATCTATAAGGGCGAACTCGGGTCGCGCCCGACGGCGCAAGGCAAGGGCGCCGAGGCTGAAGGCGATTTTGACATTATCGACGGCCTAAGATTATAACATATTTTACTTTTTCTATGTAAAGTGCTGCACTGCTTTCTATAATATAACATCTTTTAAATATTTCGATTGTGTGTTTTGTTTTATTATTTATAGCTTGATGCCATCTACTTTAATAATAGTTTCTTGGTCAAAGCAATAAGTTTATTTTACGTTAAAAACACTCCTTGCTTTGTTTTGTATTTTCCTTTATCAACGTGTGTATTAATTTCAACAATCACTTCAAAGACATAGGACATCTTACCTTGCATGTTACAATTACGAGCTTTTGTGTTATTAAAACATTATTTCTTCATATCTAGCAAAATTTATCGAACTAATTAATGTAGCGATGGAAACTAAACAAATTTCATCTGGCATTACTGTATAGAGCTGAATTTAATTGGCATAAACGATTCTTTTTCCTGTCAATTCTTAATTTTTGCAATTTGAATCTGCTTTTTCAAACTTGCATCTTACATATATGTACTGATACTACTTTCATTTTTATATAAATTATTTACCTTCAACCTCCATTCATTGATGGTCCGTTTCTTGAAAAACGAATTAAATTAGAATAAAGCAAATTAATGATAGTGATTATTTTTAAGTTGTTGTGATTGCGGTTTTGTGAAAAAACAGAAAACTCTACAATATAATAAGGTAAGCTAATTTTATATATTGTTTTTAATTTCATTTATAAATAATTTGAATTTGTTTTTTGGTTTAAAATTCATTGGTTCTTGCTTCTTAGTAGCATACATTAAAAAAACTTTGTGTTCAAGTATCCAGTCAAATAATCAAAATTAACAAAAATCTGAAACTCTTTGTTAGCTTTGTATTTTTTTTGTATAATTCTAATTAATTTCAATTTATTCTGTATTTTATTTATTCAGACTGTTTGAATATATTTGGCTAAGAAGATGTCTGAAGAAAGAAAAAAAGAAAAAACTATCTGACCATCAAAATCTTCTTAGAAAAAGAAAACGTTGCAGAAGGAGATTTGAAGAATAATTATGAAAAAATTACCCATTTCTTTGGAATAAACAATAAAGATTTTGCAGTCATCAGCTGTACCCACTGTAATTGGGAGTATACATCAGGCGGATGATTCACTTCCATCAACAAGTAAGACGAAATTTCTACCGGCATCAATGTCCATATTGATATTACAACTACGTAAACTACTGATCCAACAGCAACAACAGAGTTGGACTTAACAAAGATGAGTATACTTGTCCACCTATTCTTTGATCGGTTTATGGCCAAATGTATTTTCTTCTTCTCAAATTCAAGCTTATTAGTAAGAAGGAGCTTGTATTTGAAACGAATCTAATGATTATCTGAGACAAATCTGGTGGAAAATTTTCTTCCAGAACATTTTATACGTATTTTAAATTCAGAAAATATTAAACGAGATTGGCTTTTATATTTCAAAATCAAAAAACTCTGTATTTTGTTTCTGTTGCAAAATATTTAACATGGAGAAAATTTATTTAAAATTACAAAATGGGTAATGAAAACGGTTTTAGTGATTGGAAACATATAAGCAGACATTTAAATCTTCATGAAAAAAGCAAGAAAATTTTTTTAAATGGTCACGATTTATGAATCGTTTAAAAATCTAACACAACAATTCATTTTGCTTCTCAAAATGTATTGAATTTAAACTAAATATTGGAACGCAGTTATTGAAAGAATTTTTACACTATCAATTTTAAATGCTCAACAAAACTTAGTATTCCGCAGTAGTAATAATAAATTATTCGAAAAAAGTAACGAAAACTTTCTAAAATGCATAGAAATGATAGCTAAATTTGATCCGTGATGGCTGAGCATACTAAAGAGTGTAAATGCACGACAACTTAAAAATACTTATTACCTCGAGATAAAATCCAAAATGAAATAATCAATTTAATAGAAATAATCTTAAAACGCATATTTTAAATAATGTTAGGCAATCAAAATATTTTCTATTGTATTAGATTGCACCCCGATAGTAGTCACCAGAGCAAATTTTGGTTTGCATTCGATTTGTGAATTTAAATACAACTCAAAATTAATTTGTTTTCAGGAACATTTTAACTTTCTATCAATAACAGATACAACGAAGAAGGGTTAACCAACTTTTTTATTAACAACAGAACAAAATGGTTTAAGTATTAACGACTTACGCGGATAAAGGTTACGACAATGGGGCAAACATTCGAGGAAAACATAATGGTTTTGCAAAAAAAGATTATTAATATAAATTCAAAGCATTTTTTGTCCCAGTTGTAACATAGTTTAGAGCCCCAGTTTGTGAACGATGCTGTAAAATGTAATATATTGTGTATAAATTTTTTTCAACAGTCCAAGAATTTATATTTTTCTCTGCCTCAATTAATCGATGGTCAGTTCTAAAAAAACACATATCGAATTTAACCGTGAAACCTCATACCAAACCTCAAACCTCAGATACTAGATGATTTCTGAACTCTAGTAGGGTGACACTCTGTTTGAAATAGCTAGCGGGTGTAATAATTTATTCGATAACAGTGCAAAAACGTATCATGGTTTAGGTAAAATAATAAACAATTTGGGTTTATTTGCATTAGTTTTGTGGTACAATATTTTTAAGTAAAGTTAATATTACAAACAAAAAATATTTATTACCAATAATTCCAATATTTCTGAAAGCATGCACGAGTTTGAAAATACTAAATGATTTTTAAAACTATAGATCAGATAAAGGTTTCTCTGATTTGCTTGTTGATGCTAAGGAAATCGCTTCTTTATTAGATGTTGAAGCAAAATTTGAAAATAGTGGTTCTTTAGAACAAGAAAATAAAAAAGCAGTTCAGTTATGAACATGACGACGAAAACAATTGCGAGCGAAGAACTAAAATTTAAAAGTTAACTGCTTTAATAATGTATTAGATGTAACCATACAATCCATTGAAGAAAGATTTCAATTATTATCAAATTATTCAAATAATTTTCATTTTTGTACGACATTTCAAAATTTTCTCCAATACAAACAAAGTGAGCAGTTAAATTTATGCACCGAATTAGAAAATACTTTAACATACAAAGAAAGAAATGAACGCGATATAAATGGTCTTGAATTATTACAACAGTTAGAGTATTTACAAAATTTTGCCCGGAGATTACGTCATCTCCAAATCAGACATTAAATTATATCAGTAAAAATAATTTAAATCAAGCATTTTCAAACACTACTATAGCACTGAGCATTTTGTTAACTATGCTGTTCTCTAGCTACTGCTGAAAGATCTTTTTCAAAACTGAAACTCATTCAAAACTATCTAAGATGTAATGTCTCAGAACGTCTTCAAAATTTGGCTATTATTTCTATTGAATCAGATGACAAATACCTAGATATGCAGAGTTAATAAGGCAATTTTCTAGAAAAAAGGCGCGCAAGGTTTTATTTCTGTCGTAATTTGTGCACAAGGCAACTGCACATGAAGGCATTTTAAAGAAATAAAAACAACCATTTACAATTAATAATAAATAAATCACACAATAATACTATAGAAAATGTCGGACACCATACAAGCTCATACACCAAACAATCATAGCGGTACAGACAAGGTGGCGTCATGGGCGGAAAACTACCAATTTTGAGCGGGATGAGGCTTACCTAGTAATTCTTGTATCATGGTTCTAATTTGTCATAGCGCAGCCGCGTATTCTAACTATAATGTAGTGTAGCAATTTTTAAGAGTCGAAATATAAGAATATTAAATAACCAAACCTGATTGAATACTAAATTAAAATTGTTTAACTAAGTACTAGAGCGCATATAGTTCTAATGACACATTTTTTACATTTTTTTAAAGATGCATTTTTGTAACACGACATTATTCCTCGCTAGTGAGGAAAAGACAGATTTCCTTATTACTTGTCAGAGAAGAAACGTCCGTTTTCTAAGTAGGTAGTGGAAAAAAATATGTTCCTTTCTATTTGAACTTGCAGCTAAAGCATGAGTGCTTTTACTACCGTTGCAGGATTGTAAATGCATCTTGATAATTACCTTATTTATTATACCGATTACTATGGTCTTACTGCTTAACGATGCCAAACTATAAATTCGGCTGTATAAGATATGGAGTAAAAGGTTCTAAGGTAACAGGTGATTGATTGTTTATTCGCAGAAATCGTCATCGAAGTGATAAATTTCAATTGCGAAACAATCGTCCTGGTTACAAAGCCAAGTATTTCTTGTACAGTAGCACACATTCACGAAGAACACTTGTGACGATGTTCCTCTTACACAGGCGATCGATTAAGGTTTTACAATATTTCACTGAAAGGGTAATATTTATTGTTCAATCAAAGTGTATCTTGTAGGATCTGAATACGTCAAACTGGTATTCCCACTATTGCATACATATGTCAAATCTTGCCACAACCGTGACTTTTCCACGACATACTTAGAAAACGGAACGATTTCTTCTCTACTAAATAAGTGAGAAAATGCCTCTTTAAAAAATGTAAGAATGTGTTATTAAGAACTATATGAGCCCTGGTCGTTAGTTAAAAAATTTAATTTAGTATTCAATAAGGTTTGTTTAATTTATATCTTATATTCGACTCTTAAAGTTGCTATCCTACATTTATTGGTTAGAACTACGCGACTGCGCTGTGACGAATTGAGACCACGCCGATACTACAGAATACTGTAGCGAGACTATTAGTTACGTTTACAATATTACTTCTTTCATTAGGTTGTTTTTTGGGGAATGTCGTGGAAAAAATGTTTGTGTCTAACACATGAGAAAAGCCTTTCCCTCTCCTCAAATGCCTCCTCTTCGCTCATTGAGGCAACTTGAGCTCAGTAGGAAAAATAATCGCTTTCCTCCTTGTTGGACAAATAACTATATTTTATTTGTAATTTTTAAACCAATTCACCAAGACATCAAAATTACAAAAATATTATTTTTCAATTGAGTTTAATAAAATTTTTTTATTACAATCAAAAGCGATGAATAATATTTTAGCAACACCCTATATAGTTACTATATTCAGCAAAAGAAATTTTTTACATTTACTAGAATAATAACAGTTGCGGAAAAATATTGTGTATTAAATTCGTTATATAAGGCAAAATGTTCACAAGGAGCAGGGAGTATAGACTGCTTATACAACTAATTTAATAACTATCTATTCAAAATTGAAAACACAGTTATTATAGTACTCAAACTATTCGATTTTGAATGTATTTAGTGGGAAATTCGCGCAGTCGTACAAATATCCTTCGCAGCAAGCAGTGGTGCATTTGCTACAGTATTATCGATAAAGTCACTATGCATATAGGCCAACCAATAGAGGTTTTCGTGACAAAAATACTAATAGGAAGAGACATGTGCCCATCATATCAAGGACAATGAGTAGATTAATTTGAGTATAAAGCCAACGCGATTGTCATTATTAATTTGTGATTAACAAATTAGTGCAAAAACGTATTTTTTTAGTTTTCGTTCCTGACTAAATACTAATAACCCAATGTTAATGGAATAAAAAAGAAACGTTAGTATAGAATTAAAATACGAACGAAAATGAGCACAGACACGACTCGATCAGATTTTTATTTTCGAGAAAAACCGAAAAACGAGAAGAAGTGTAAAACTAACCAATAAACGTTCGTCACAATAGTCCTTCCCTTTCAGTTTGTGCTAAATTTCCGTACAAATTTTATAGCGTGTCACACGGCTTAGATACTTTTGTCGAATCTCACAGCATCTACTGTATTACTATTTCCCCTCACACGATGCTCCGCCGGCACGGCTCCCTCACTACTCGAAAAACGCGCGGCCGTTCCGGGCGGAACTGCAATTTGGTTAAATTCACAAGTCTTTATCGCAAAACTGGGATATACATGTTGGAGTGTGTAACTTAGAATTTTCGAACAAAAGTCTCTCGTTTTCTCCGGAAAATAAAAATCCGATCGAGTCGTGTCTGTGCTCATTTTGTTTGAATTTTAATTCTCTATTATTTATATTTATATTTTATTAGTATATAGTCGGGAACAAAAAAACTTAAAAAAGACGTTTTTGCACTAATTTGTTAATCACAAGGTAATTAATGACAATCGCGTGTTGACTTTATGTCTAAATTAATCTACTCATTGTCCCTTGATATACGAGGATGTATTGATATCTAGTTAGCCTAGACAGTTCCTTGCATAAACAAAATATTGCGTTATCATAGCAACGAACAATAACTTATTAGAAGTGTCAGTGTAAAGTTTGACGTCAAAAAAGTAAACCAGAGTCTGCGCAGTAAATTAAATGAAAAAAAAGATGTCCACCGAAATTGACGAAATAAAGAAAATTGGAGTATCGACCCATCATCAAGTACCTGTATTTAAAAGGTTAGAGGTAAGCAGATTTACGAAGATATGCTTAATACCCTTAGTGATCAATGTCCTTCGTATGCGACCGTCAAAATTGGAATGCAGCTTCAAAGAGGTAAATTGCAGTAAAGATGACCGATCGGGAAGGCCAGTTTCTGTGTCAGTCCCGAAAATATCGTGCAGTTCATGACATGATTTTATCAGACCGTCGAATTGAAGCTAAAACGGATATCGCGAAGCACTGAATATTTCATACGGTACGTTTATCATATGGTTCACGTCAGTTTTGGACATGACAAAAATTGCTGCAAAATGGATCCCCAAATGTTTGAATGTTGACCAAAAGTGTGCAGGGTGAAACATCGCGTTCGATCTGTGCTCGATTTGAAAACGATGTAGACTTCTTAAACCGAATTTGTTACTATGGATGAGACTTGGGTACATTTCTGCGATCCAGAAACAAAGCAACAATCGATGGAATGGCGACACTGGTTCTCCAAGACCTAAAGTTTCGTGTCCCTGCTGGAAAAGTTCTTGCTTCAGTTTTTGGGATTGCCATGGAGTAATCATGATTGATTTTTGGATAAGGGTAGAACAATAACTGGAGATTACTATTCGGCATTACTGACCACTCTACGGGGAAAATATTAAAGAAAAGGCATGGAAAGCTATCCAAAAGTGTTTTGTTTTGCAGGACAACTGCACACAAATCTCAGTTGCCATGTAAAAAATTCGTGATTTAGGGTTTGAATTACTAGAACACCCCCTTATTCACCCGATTTGGCTCCGTCCGACTATTACCTCTTTCTTCAACTGAAAAAAGTAAGGTCGTAAATTTTCTTCCAACAAGGAGGTAATAGAAGCTGTGGAGGTCTAGTTTGCAGAACAAGAAGAAACATTTTTTGAAAGGTCTAGGAACGTTGCAGGTTCGCTGTAATAAATGTATCGAATTAAGAAGAATATGTTGAGTAATAAAATATTTTGACAGTAGAATTTTGTTTGGTTCTATAGTAGGCTAAGAATATTTCAATATATCCTCGTATATTCTTTATGTCTCTTCCGATTAGTATTTTGTCACAAACAAGGTACTTTTAGCTCTATTGACGGCCTATTAATACATTACTGTTGACAATTTAATTCATGTATAAAAAATCGCATACGCCGCAGTGCAATAGTCACTTTGACATCGGCAAAAGTTACTGCAACACTACGAAGAATACACTAGTAATTATTTCACTTAGAATAGCGTTGTCCTTTGTAAGACAAAGGATAATTAAAAAGAAGATGGTTTGTTCTACCAATCCTAGGAGTTTTTAAAGTAACTGTTAGTTAGATCAGTAAGACACCCATAGAAACAAAAACTAAATAGAGGATTCTACATTTTTAGTGATTTTTATGAATTGTTGTTTCTTACACTGTGTTGTTCTTGTTTTTAAAAATTCGGAGCTTGTGCTGTTACACAACTGCGAATTTTCTTTCTCCACACGATTATATTTGTCATTAATAAAATTATATAATATACTACACTTTAAATTAAGTATATTTATTTTTATTAAACATTTGACACTAATTAAACTCTTCGAAATGAGCATTAAATCTGAATCTCTTAGATTTGTTGGGTTTCGTAAGCGTGATAAAGAAAACGGATAATTTATATCGGTAGTATTAAAGCCGTTGAACTTAATTATAAACATTCGAGGCTTTAAATACATGCTGCAGGTGAAAATATCGTAGTTTTCTCGCTTGTAGATCATCCGCTTTGTTAATTAAAAACCTGCAGCAGCAGCACATAATAATTATAACACATACAACATTTCTAAAAATATCGCGCTTTGTATTCAAGAATAGCGAATCACATTCCTCGAGTATGATTTCTACAATAACAATTCTGGGTTTGGAGTGTACAACACTTTACCTCTCGTTAAATTATAAATTAAATATTCATCTTTTTTAATTATTAAGGATTGTTGCGTCGTTGATTGGATTTTTATTATATTTAGTAATATTTAGTTTTGGTGTCTTCTGAGTGACTTATTTGATCCTAACCACAGTTACTTCTTAAAATCCCTAGATTGGTAGAACAAACCATCTCTTTTAGTATCCTTGTCTTACGAATGACGCTATTAGCAACCAATTGTGCGGTCTCCATTGATATTTAAAGTTGTCAAATACGACAGTTTATTCAAATTAATATTTATTTTAATCCAAAATAAATAGTTTGACATATTCAGTTTTCTTATTCATTAAATTGTCCTGTGAATTACACTCGGGGTTTGTACTTTGAGTCAATTTTTTGTGTTTAAATTCAAATCCGTTTTCTTTACCAGTTTGACTCGAAAAAACTGTCAACTTACAAACGTTCTATCGAATGCTTTGTGGCGAGAAATAATTTTTGATCGGGGTGAATGTTTTTTAATAATTGACGATTTTCTCGTCAATTTTCATTAAACAACTCAATTTTTACTCGGCAGAATACAAACCTTATTATAATTATAAGTGAATAAATAAAGTTATAGAATAAGAATTTACATAACTTTATTTATATAGGTAATAAATATCGTGAAGATAAGCATTACCTCTTCAGGGAAATGATCAGGAACAAGTCTTGGAAGAAATTACTAAAGTTTGGATTAGTTTGAATTATTTAAAAATTGCCAACAACATTTTTATTTTAATTATAACTTCTATAAAATTTATTACAGCACTATTAAAAGTGGTAACTACCTAAATAGTTTTCAACATTAGATTAATTTATTCATAGTTTCTTCAACAATTGCCCATATAAATAGGAAAGTGTTTGCAAGTAAGTAGCATAAATAGATTGTGCTGTTATAAAGTATGCCAACGCATTGCCAAAACCCATTAAAAAAAGTTATTAACACAAAGCAGTCATTCGATGACCGTTACATCCTGAAATTAAACGCATGCATAACTATCACTTAGACAACTTATGGACCAAAAATTCAAAATGGACTACAAAACACCTTAAAACATGGTGGCACATAGAAATTTTATCAAAATAATTGAGACTATACATAACAGTAATTTACAGAGATATCAAATTTTAACAGTATGGGAAAGTTCCTGAAACAAATTCTTAAACCTATATTCACTGTTTCATTGTACATACAGCTATTGCTTCAGTTACACAAGATCAAATTATGTAATTGCGCGGTGCGTAAATTTAGTGGCAAAAATTAAAAATTGAGCAACAATATTGGCATAGAAATGCTGAGCAATCAGTAATTTTGATTTCCTTCATAATACTGTCAAAAAGCTATCAATAAAAATACTCATAATATAAATATACCCCCACAATATCCCTTTAATAAATAGACCCATAGTAACTTAATTCACTAAACCATATTCGATCTTACATTGGAAAAAAAAATTTATTAACCTGAATAAATGGTTAATAACTAATAATTTAAGATTCATGAAACGCGTCATTTTGAGCATCGGGCAAATATTTTTCTTACAATAGTTTCCAAGACCTCCGAAAGAATGTAAAGCAGACTTGAGCATTAAATTTTTAAACCTTTGCTAACGGGCAATAGGGAAATTCGGGTTTGATGGATCAGAATCGTCGCACCACCTCTGTAAACGCTCGCATTTTGATCTCCGTGAGTTGCGCAGTAGGCGTAAATTTCTTTCAAAAACTTCGGGTGGGGCCAAAGCTAATTCCGTCATAGATTATGCTGCCAGCGGTATTACAAGTTCGTTATGGTTCGAGGTACTCGCACGCGATTCAATTTGCTTTTCGTAACCAGCTTCGTTGTAATACGGTTCGGCCTTCAAAATCAACCTTGAATTGACACAATTAATTGAAGTAACGTGCTGCATTGGTTCCCACACTTCCGTGCCTTTTCCCAACCACGTTCCCAATGAGGATATACACTTTGCCTTCAACATATGATTTGGATTTAAACGTTCTGAACTGTAACTGATGTAATGGCAAAGTGGTGGAGATCAGGATAATCTTGGCTAAGTTGTAAATCGAACAAAAAATAGAAAGCCGTCCTCATATGGAGTTTTCTTAGGACCCTCTATCATAACTGACAATAAATCCATTCGATTGGCATACGATCTGCCCACACTTCCCGGGCGGAAGAGATTCTTTAATAATTTAAATTCTTTTGAACAGCCTTAAGAACCTTTGTCTATCCGTAGGTTCGAATTTACTACTATAAAAACGATGACTAAGAGTGGACATCTAACAGGTTATATATTTCATTCTCACAGCCAATCACAGACTTGTTAAACTTCCGGTTAAGTGTACAAAACTTATCTTCGGGTGTTGTCGGAATGCTGGGTAACGGTGTCGACGTCGCAGTGGCGCGTCCGACGCTTTTGTCATGACCGTTAGGGCTTGTGGACCACCTATTCGGGATATGATTTCCGCGTAAGCCAGATCCATGCGCACTTTCATCATCGAAGAAGTTCGACGCAAATATTTTCGTTAGGCGGCGACTCCGGGTCGCAATCTGGGAGAGTGGTGTTGAGGTTCTGAAAAAGAAGAAAACATTTGAATAAAAACTTGGGGCCAGTTTGAGCGGTGGTAAATAAAGAGTTTTCCCTGAATGTATATTATAAACTAAGAAAACCAAGAATTTTTGGAAGTTTAATAACCGCTTGTAATTTGTGCCTAACCGTAACTAATAATTTCAGAGCACCCTGCAGCAAATAAGAATTTGTTTTTGGAATTGGTTGTTTCCTTAAATTCTATATTAAAAAATCGTGTTAAGTCTCATAAGCATGAAAGAAACCCCAGTACTACAAAAAAATATAAGTAGTGGCAATATTAAATAATTTTTTACTTTAAAATTCCAAACACTATCTTTTTAAAATCATTTTTAAACGCATTGGCATTGTTCGTGACGTCAATGCTCGTATAAATCAAATATAAATGGTGGTTTGTTTATGTAAACACTACTAATTTATTAGCGAAAAAACTGTTGCACCTGAATCAAACAACCATATTATATTCTTTATACGAACATTGATGTCTGAAAATAACGGCGACCTGTTTCGGCGCCAATTTTCTGTATTTAATTTAAATACACACCTAAAAGTACCCTGTAATTAAAAAAATTACAACTGACGAACATCTTTTATGTAATATGGGCTTCGGTTTTACACATTTTTATAAAGATTGGAAAATACCAATTTTACAATTACGAACAAGAGCGTGGAACTTTCTTTTTGGGTGTCATATGGCGGAATGCTAAACAAAAAAATAAAGCTACAATTTCAGCTTGGTAAAACGTTGTTTTATTATTAAATATAGAACAACAATTAATAATAAACCGTCAGCCCGCTGCAAAAATCTGAATGAATTGTTCACGTATGTCCTTCAAGGTATCGTTAATTATACAGGGTTATTCACGGTATACGACACGGAATATTACAGCCAAACTATTCAATAAAATTGGAAAAATATATCTGGGATAGATAGAGACCTATCGGAGGAATATTTTAAAATTATTTTCAAAATATACAGGTGTCCCAAAATACACAGAACGTATCAAAGTTGTGTTTTTCTTATGGAATGTCCTGTATATTATTACATTTTCAGTTTCTACGAACAAAATAAGAAATGATTTTATAGAGGTTTACCTTACTTAAACCTAAAGGTTTTTGAGATATTTTGTATTTTATGAAAAAGTCGTTACAATTTTGCCGATTCATATCTCAGCAACTATTTTCTTTCTCCAAACTAAATTCGCACTGAAGTCTATCAATTGATCAGATTTTATGTAGAACTTGTGAAAAATCCATTATCATATACATGATGTGTACAAAATAAGATTAAATAATGACATGTTTTGAACCGCAATAACTTGCTTAATTTAAATAGAACACCCTGTATTTTATATCAACAACAAATGTAAAATGTAATTACCTATCAAACAATACTATAGTGTCCTATAGCTAAATGTTGAGGTTGTCATGAAAAATGCAAATTTTATAATGAAGACTGATTTGTAACAATTTTAATATTTATCAAGTAAGCTATACAACTTTGACGGGTGAATATTATGTATTTGTAAGAGCCCGTCCATTGACGGGCAAATTTTAATGCATAAATTTTTGCATTATTCTCTGAATAATGTTAAACCTATAGCGGACGAAGACCCTTGGCCCCGCCTCTGTGCAAATTTCCGGTTTTCGAATTTTTCCCGTTGGTTTGAAAGCAAGCCCATCGGCATGCCAATTTCAAGTCTCTACGACGTCTGGAAGTACCCGTTTAATTTCGAGAACAGACGAAAAAAATAGGCGCTTTATTTTAAGCAAATGTTTTGTGTATTTCGCAGTTATAAACACAATATTGTAAACAGCTTAGAAATTGATCCGTGGAGCAGATAATTCATTAGAAGAAATATTAGTGTGAAGTAGATTTGTACGTTTATTAAATTCTTGTAAACTCTATACATATTATTTATTTTCTCAAGAATTTAACACATATTGATGAAATGTTAGCACAATACAAATCTTCTCCTTATAAGAATTTGCATTTTTATGACAACCTGAACATTTAGCTATAGGACACTATAGTATTGTTTGATAGGTAATTACATTTTACATTTGTTGTTGATATAAAATACAGGGTGTTCCATTAAAAATAAGCAAGTTATTGCTGTTTCAAACATGTCATTAATTATATTTTATTACACATCGCTGTATGATAGTGAATTTTACAAGTTCTACATAAATCTGATCAGTTCATAGACTCCAGTGTAAATTTAGTTTGGAAAAATAAATAATTGCTGGCGCAGATGAATCCCGGCTCAAAAGCTGTGACATTTTTCATAAAATACCACAAAATATCTCCAAAAAACTGTTGGAAAGTTTAAGTAAAACAAAACCTCTATAAAGTATCCATTATTTTGACACAACGTAGAAAACTACAAATGTAATTAATATGCAGGGTATTCCCATGAAAAAACACAACTTGACTATGTTCACCTGTATTACCAGGTTTTTGCCTGTATATTTCGAAAATAATTTAAAAATATTTCACTCCTATGGAAGTCTCTATCAGTTCCAGATGTATTTTCCCAATTTTATTAAATGAACTGGCTGTAATTTCCAGTGTCGGCATCACTTTCGTCGTAACCCCTATATTGCACTGAAAGTCAATTATTTTTAAATAAAATTTTTTATTTTTAATCTTAAAATAATTATTTACATTTAACTAATAACTATTTCTGTTTAAATCCAAACGTAAGGATTAAATGATTATGATTTAAGGTTTCTACAAAATCGATCTTCATTTTTATTTGATAAAATTGATTATCTAATTGATTTATCTATGAACAAATTAAATATTTTGACAAGATTTTGATTAGAAGTAGAAGACTTTTCAGACGTTAATCTAAGCAATTGTTTATCGATCTTTATCAAATTGACATGCTGATCTATAAAAAGAATGAATTTGTTTTTAACTAAGTGCTGGTAAAATAATATTTTTAAATTTCAGTCGGTGAACGGTAGAACATATTTGAGAGGAACTTTTATTCATAGGTAAAAAGTAATCTAAGCTAGTATTTATTCTTGCCTATCTGATTGCGTTAATATCAGTATGTTATTTTATACGGAGGTTTTGTGGAGATGATGTTGGATTGACGCGGAACGTAGTGGGGACAGGCAAAAACATTTGTGCCACTGACATGCTCCACATAAACTATACGATTTTTTTCAAACGAAACACAAGAGAAAACTAAACAGCTAAATAGAATATAAGGAATTGTGAGCGACTATGGTTTTTAGTTGCACTTTACCTGTTAGAGCGTTTAAGGTACTTAAGTGCCGTTAACGAGCGGAAGATAAGTCTTTATACAGGGTGGCCCATTAGTGCGAAGAAGGTGGATATCTCGGAAAATATTAGGGTCAGAAAAAACTTTCAGAATAAAAGTTGTTTGCAAATCAATGAGCTGCAGATTTTAAAATTATTTTCGTTTAAACAAGGTGTTCCATAAAAGGTGCGACATACCAAAGTTCCATGTTTTTAAATGGAACCACTCAGTTTTTATTATAAATTGAATTCCTTGGGAAACTCTAATGTAACTTTATGCATTATACATAGTGTCTAAAATGGAGGATGGCATTATTGCACTTTCTGACAAATTGATGTTTCCTGAAAAATTTATCCAACTGCGATTTCGTAGCTTTAATACGCATTACATGTGCTAACTAAAGCTAGTTGTTCACCTTTCTAACCTTGCTAAGTTTTGAGTAATCAATTATTTAAATTGAACTCCCTAAATTCATGGATAACTTGATTTTTCAAATGGCACCACATAATTTTTTATATGCCGTTGAACGTGGAATTTCATAAGCATTCTAATGATAACGTTGTAGGTATTTAACTATTTCGGGTTTTGCGGATTTTGAGTAAGAATTAGATACCTACAATCTTATAATTAGAAAACATGAGATTCTACGTTAAACGGCACATAAATAGGTGGTCCCATTTGAAAGATCAAGATTATCTATGAGTTTAGGGAGTTCAATTTAAATGAAGGATTCCTTAATCAAGCGAAGGTTAGAAAGGTGAATCAACCAGCTGGAGCTAGCATATGTAATGCATATTAAAGCTGCGAAATCGCAGTTGGATAAATTACAGGATAACTGAGTTATTTAATTTTTTCGAAGTCATTTTTTTCGGAAAAAGTGAAATAATGCGAAAACCTTCCATTTTCGACACTATGTATAATGCATAAAGTCATATTAGAATTTCCCAAGGAATCCAAATTTGTAATAAAAAATGGGTAGTTCCATTTAAAAGAACATAACTTTGGTATGTCGCACTTTTATGGAACACCCTGTATAAATAAAAATAATTTTAAAATGTGCAGCTCATTGATTTGCACAACTTTTATTGCGAAAGTTTTTTTCTAACCCCAATATTTTCCGAGATATCCACCTTCCTCACTAATGAGCCACCCTGTATATCGTGTCAATAAAGTGACTCTTAAGTGACGTTTAAATAAAAAATTGTATTTTTTTTTATTTGGGAAATATATTACAGTTGAATAAAGTTATATAACGTGAACGTTATGTAACGTTTTCTTGATACATACATGGCTGAATGTGTGAAATTTGACAAAAAATGTAGGTTAGGTTTTACAAGTGGTGGCATGAAAGGTCACGAAAAGTCAACTCTTGAAAACATGATTTTTTGACGTTTCATGAACTGGCTGTGCTGTTATATTTTATGTTTTATTTACCCTCTATAATGTTTACACTTACATATGAATACTAAGGTGGGTAAGTGATAGCATGTTTAGATTTTAGTGGTTTTCCTAAACATTGAAGCAAATGCTTTGCCAATACGAACAATCCACTATTGCACGCGGTTTCCTCACCACGCTATACAGGTTTATACTGATCTTCTGGGGCACCATACATAACACTTACATCACAATACAATATGCCAAAATGTACCATACGAATAAATAAATAAATAAATGAATTAGTGATCATTTTTGAATCTGACAAATTTTTTGTGAGAAGTTGGTTTATGTCTGTAGATCTGGTTAGGTTATCCAAAAAACCAAAATATGAATTGTTTGAGAATTTCTTAGACAATAAATATGGATTTTTGACGATTTCATTGAAAATAAATAAGTTAAGTTAGGCGGTTAGGTTATATTAAAAAAAATATATATATTTTAGGATTTCTTTTGAATAAATAGATTAGGTTAGGTTACCGAAAAGCAAAAATATGATTTTTTGAGAATTTCTTTGAAGATAAATAGATTAGGTTGTATCATTTTTTTTAAAGGGTTGACCTTTCGTGACCTCAAGGGATCTGGTAGTCTTTCATAAACCATTACAGCATCAAAGTATCGTAGTTGCTAACGTTTCGTCCACTACGTAGAGGCTTCATCAGAGAGAAAAAACTTGAAACATACAAACAAAAATTTCCAAGGTAGACCAACTAAAGTCCAGGTAATCGATTTGTGAACAGATAGATTCAATATTAAAAGGCTAGCTACATCCCTAGATTTCCGGGTGAGTAACACATCAAGGAATGAAAGACAATGATTTTCTTCAAATTCTACAGTGAATAAATAAACCACACTTTAGGTTTCAACGACGAACTACAGGAGAACAAGAGGATCCCAGACTAGCACTCGTAACATGTTCGTAAAAGTTATTGCAAAATTTCAATCCAGAAAGACTCTGGCCATGGAAGCCTCAATTATAACGTTTACAAAAGTAAAAATAAAAGTATTACCTCCAACTTCTTTCGGTATTTCTTTACCATCTTCCACCAAATGCGCAGATAATTTATACTCCAACTTTAATACTTTACTAATGTTTTCCTTTTCAGGGTTTTTAGATCTCGTCAAGGAACTTCCTAAACTTTCTACCGTAGAAAACAGACGTCCGCGCAGCTCTACACCATAAGTTTTCGCTTTTTCCTTAATTTGCGCCAACAATATCTAAATACACACAAATCAAACGCGATCCTTGTTAATTACATTCGTACTCACTTGAAAATGTCGACTTTTCAAACTAAAAAATGAGGTGTCCAACAGCTTGTCTAAGTAGCTCGAATTGTCGTAGATCATAAGCAACTCTTTCAGAAGCTGCAATTTGAAACAACTTATAACAGCAATTCATCCCTTTTATTTGTATTACCAGAAAGCACTCGCTTGAATTATGCTGCTTTAAAACATCTTTAAGGTACGTAACACGGCAACGAACAAAATCGAGCCGTGCTGCCATGTTTTGCAAAGTCGATTCGTCTGTTAAATCTCCGGCAATAGATTCGATGCTTTCAGTTTCCCAAGAAACTTGTGCGCTATCTTCGTTATCGGCTAACGAATACTCATAATCGATCGTTTCTGGTATCAATTCTAGATTATGAGGCCAGCAGTTTTCTTGCATGTCATTAATCCATTGCACAATTACGTAACCCTAGGGACCAAATAATTATTATATCATAATAGATTGTGAAACGACTACAACAAAAATTTTCATTTCTGACTCCAAAAAATTAATGTAAAAATGATAATTATATTGAGTGCTCATTAGTGGAGCGTCGGTTCATAGCTCCCTCATTAAACATGGTGCCACCAAAGAAGATACTTGCGTCATTATTTTCTGATGGACGAAATAACGTATCGATCATTGTATGAATGAGACATAAATATGTATAAAATAAAGGGGAAAGATGTAGTATATGCGTTATGAATAAAGTTACTCAATTGACTTCAATTTCATTTAAGTTGACGTTCTGTCAAATGTCGGTCGCTGTCATTCTGTATTTTTGGTTATTAATTGCTGTCACTTGTTACTTTTTAAGGTTAGTATTTCAACTGTCAACCACATATCTTACCAACACTGTTTTAGTTACTTTCTAATTTTAACCAATAACTAAATAGTAAATGCTCAAATTGACTCATAAGTTTTTAATATTGATTCATGTGCACATACTTATGACGCAGAATCTTCTTTCCTAGCAAGAAGTTTATCAAACATTTGTTTTATATTAAAGTTGTATTAAATAACCTTGGATACCTTAAATAGTATATTATATACAAAGGACTAAAGTGAGAGTTTTTATCCCACACGTGAATTTATTAAACTATTTTCAATTAAAATTGAATTTTTAAAGAGTTTTTGTGTCATGATCATTTGTCGTTAGTTACGGCCAGTTTTGTGTAGGTTTTCATTCAATTTACAACTGATAAAAAGGGATTTTGAGTTACCGGAAGTGCAAAAAATATTTTGCTCTAAGTGGGTGTCACTATAAACTGCATACAGAACCGTACTCGATTATTATAAATAGAACACCCTGTATATTATTTTACATATTTAAACTCTGAATTAAGTTTAGAGTATATTTTATTAAGGTAGTATTTCTCTAAAATAAAGTTTGAACATAGACCAGAGTATCAAACTTGGCGTTTGAATTTTTTCATATACCGAGTGTGCAGTAGAGCTAAATATTTTTATGTGTAAGGTCGTTTAAACCATACTTTTGTTTTTTGATAATAAGGAAGCTATGGACCGACGCGCCACTAATAGCGAACTCAGTAAACATGCGCCCATTCAATAATATTATAAATAATTTTTCAACATACCAAATTAATAATAATAATAATTTGGACAGTGTCGAAATGGTAACCGTACCAGCTACGTAACCATTTCGACAAGGTCCAATCATGAAAGACGTTCTTGTTTCACAATTCATTACCTCGGGACAACTATCTAAAACAATGCCCAATTTTTCTACTTCAACTGGCATTCTTTTGACAACGCTACCTGGACGGAATGCATATTTAGGATGTTTCTTTAAGTCGTAAACGCTCATTTCGTTCGTCGACGTTAACATAGGTTTAACGTTACCTTCAGAGTGCGTGAACCATTTGACCTAAAAGTTCCAGAATGAAACTACTAGGTGTGAACGTTAATTAAAACTTACAGTTGCAGTACGTTCCAAGTGATTTACATATTGTATAGCACCATATTGTTTCTCATTTTTCCTTCCTGTACCACCCATTCGCCCGGAAAAAATTCATGATCGTCTAAAAAAGATATCGAATAATTATAATTGTGTCGTCGGAATATCTTTCTCTTCGGTACCGTCCTGCCATACTACCGTCACTTTTGAATCCATACACAAGACCTTTAATTACATGTAATGGGTTCACAAAGCAAGAAAAAACAAGTTTATTTACTTCAACAGCTACAGTATGTCCAGGTCCGAGCTCCCGTATTTTGGGCGGAAAATGTTTTGTGTGATATCGAGTGACTGATGTAGTACTAGAAGAACTACCGTTATCAGAAATTTCCTCTTCACCCTCCTCAGTACACCAGCCTTCTTCGGGTTCGGAAATATTTACACATGTAGATAACAAAGACGGACGGCGAATTTTGGCCTCTAAAATATAAAAACAAGTTTTTTTTCTTACAAATCATTAACATAAGCGTACCGATCTTTTTTTGATGTGGGTTGATAATATGTAGAACTTTATGGTGTTCTGGTTGGTGTAAAGCTGATTGTTTCGTACCCAGTCTCGTTTCTTAATTAGTATATCCGAAAAGAACTTAAAATTTTAACAGACGCCTTTTCAGCTAATTCCAAATGTGAATTTTCTATAGGCTCGACTACACTTCAATCTAAAATAAAAAAAAAATCTAAGCAATCTGTAATAGTTTTATGATTACAAGTTATAAATACAAATAATACCACCATATTTTTCTTTAAAATCGAAATAGTAACCCACGTGAGGTTACCCACACTTTTGGCCATACAAATTATTTTGTACATATAGACGAATAAATGCATTTAAATGATTTTAAATCAAAATTACTTATCGGTATATAATCTAAATATCATTAATATACATTATGAGAGAAAAAAAGCTACTCTGGGCGTCGTATTTGCGAACTTCACTTGCGGGACCGTGTGGGCACCTTTTTGGTAACAAATTTGACATCGTTTGTCAAATTTTTTTTGCGTGCAATTTTTTTAATACATAGAATAAACAATTACAAACAACATATTAAAGAAATAAAATGCTGTTATTTAAAAAAAAAAAGTTACGAAACCGAGAAGTTACACCTGAGCGACGTAGTCCTGAAACATCTCTTTGATGGCAAATTTGACATCGTTTGTCACTTTTTGCGTGCAAGATTTTATACATAGAATGAACAATTACAAACAACAAATTAAAAGAAACTAAAATGCTGTTATTTTTTGAAAAAAAGTTGCAAGACCGAGAAGTTATACCCGAGCGACGTAATTGCGAGCATCTCTTTGATGGCAAATTTGACATCGTTTGTCACTTTTTGCGTGCAAGTTTTTTTATACATAGAATGAACAATTACAACAACATATTAAAAAACTAAAATGCTGTTATTTTTAAAAAAATTACACAAGACCGAAGATTACACCCGAGCGACGTAATCGCGAGCATCTCTTCTGATGGCAAATTTGACATCGTTTGTCACATTTTTTTGCGTGCAAATTTTTTTATACATAGAATGAACAATTACAAACAACATATTAAAAACTAAATAGCTGTTATTTTAAAAAAAAAATTACAAGACCGAGAAGTTATACCCGAGCGACGTAATTGCGAGCATCTCTTTGATACTGCAAAATTGACATCGTTTGTCACTTTTTTGCGTGCAAATTTTTTATACATAGAATAATTACAAACAACATATTAAAAAACTAAAATGCTGTTATTTTTAAAAAAAAATTACAAGACCGAGAGTTACACCCGAGCGACGTAATCGCGAGCATCTCTTTGATGGCAAATTTGACATGGTTTGTCACATTTTTTTATCGTGCAAATTTTTATACCATAGAATGAACAATTATAAACAACATATTAAAACATTCAGATACTGTTATTTAAAAAAAAAGTTACAAGAACGGAAGTTTATACCGGAGCGACTAATATCAAATTTTCGATAAGATTATTTAAATTTTTATTAAAGCATTTTAATGCTTTCACTTTTTCTCTATCAATGTGGTGTAGTTTCAGTGAAATAAACATGTTGCTTACTAAGTAGCCAGCGCAATAGTAATAGCGAACATCGCTTACAATTCGTAAGTGAAATTTCAATCACCACTTTTTATTTTTTGAACATTTTATTTGAAAACAAGAGTTTCGCACAGAACTCGACATCGTTCTGATACTAGCAAACGTGTAAAAAAATATTGAAAGTGTGCTGCGATATAAAACATTTTGGACGAAAATTTGTAGGGCTAAAAGTGTGGGTAACTTCACGTGGGTGAAATAGTAATATGTAATTCATACAGGGTGTTTTCCTAATAGAATGCCAATATTTAAGGGGAGTGATTTTGGGCCCATTTAAGCAGAAAACTACATCACACTAAACTAGTACGCTCTAAACGTCTTAACTTTTGAGGTACAGGTGGTAAAGTTTTAAAAATCAATAATTTATTATTAATAATTAATACCATTTTAGATATTTTAATAAAATTAAGCATCATACGTACACTATGTATTAAGCGCAATTTTTAATGTACTGAAAGATCAATATTTAAATTCAAATACTACCCGCAATTTTTTTTTTTTTATAATCGGTTTAAAATATGTCAATCCTGGGCCGGTCAGATAAGCACCGTTACGAAGTCCCTTAAAAGGGCTGCATTTTTCGAGGATGTGAAGGAAAGTTTTGGCATCTGGTCATTTAAAGCGATCTGTTGATTAAATATGATTTAGAATGAAGCAATACCAGTGTGTCAAAGAGCCTTGTTGTACAATTATATTTTCTGTTCCGTGAGAGGCGAATGTCATGGAGTTGGCTCATGGTCACATTTATTTCTATTTATTTTATATTTTGTGCATATGATAATTGTAAAACTTAATATTGACCACATTATGGCCATCTCAAAATTGACGCGATCTCGAAAATCCAACTGAATAGGCAGGTAAGAGCTTTCGCGACTGGTGAAACTCGCTTGTTACATACGGTGTTATACACTGTTAAATAATTTTCTTCAGTTTTAAATGAAAGTGCGTGTATAAATAAGCAGAATTGCTATATTCTGAAAACGGAAATATTTTTGCATCTACATTCTAATAATGGTAGTTGTTCGGGTTTAAATATGAACTGATGAACGGTTCCCCAACCGGATACATGTACTACATTGTCTTTATAATAATAATAATAATTGCCCTACAATACATGTTCATTATTTTCGATACATACTTTGATTATGTGTGTTTGTTTAATTGTTAAGGCGAAACCTGAGGTTTTCTTTACCTTTCCCTCAGGCAGCCTAGGCAGAGGGTACCTCTTGGCTTTAAAAGAATTTACAATTTTGTCAAAATTAATTCATTTTATTTAAAATAAATTAACGTTCAACGATAATTTACGTTATCACCATGCTTGTGTTTTATTTCATTGCTGATATTACTACATTTAGCACTGCACTCTAGTGGTTGTTAAAGATTTTATCCTGGATTCAACGTAGATGTCTTTTTAGTTAGCTTTTCCCGCTTTTCAGGATTCAGCCAAGTTCGCTTCACGGGTTTAGTGGCGGACTATTCAAATCTTGTATTAACAAGTGCCTTGGTTATGTTTGTTACATTACAGTACTTTTTTTAATTCTACCAGTGGCGTTCATTACAGGGAAATATGACTTGTCTATTTTGGCAGACTTTGTTGGTACGCCACTGATTTCTCTTCAAAATAGAAAATTATTCTTAAAATTCAAAACCATTTTTAAGCAAATTTGATCCCTTGATTTTTTCAATCCGATGCACGGTTTTCGATTAACCCATTTGTTCCTAGTATACTCATTTGAGTACAGGGGACATCATTTTTTTTAATGAAGACATGTTGCATCGATTCTATTTTTTACTGATAAGATTGAAGCAGATCGGTAGTATCGTTTTATGTAAAAAGTTTGGTAGTTTCCCGCTTCATTTTATAGAAAATACATAACCTATGTTTTTGCCATAAATTGTGGGAGTGTCACGCTAGGAAAAACTGCATTTTACTTTAATTCGCCCAACAAAAAATTTTGAGTTATCCTGCGGAAATCTGATCTTAGGTAAGTACTTTAGGCTGTTATTTATGTAAATTGCATTTTACTAATGTCACTACATAGATTTTACTCTATATTTATGGGTGTACTCGTATGGTACAATGGGAACACCAAATAGTTTTACTGAATGCTCTACTTTTAGGTATAACCATGGATTTTGGAACCATAAGTAGTGGAACTTTTTATGGTGGTAGATCCTATAAACATTTGCAATCAGCCATAGACGACATTGGTGATAAGGACGAACATGTCGACGTTGTTCTCATTCCACCTGATGCTGATTATCAAACCGATGAGAGGAAGATATGGACGAAGATGAACTTCAAAAGACGTTCTTCCGTTTGATGTACCTGGAGAGATAGAACTCCTTCACACAAATCCCTCTGATAGCGAGTCGGACGACTGACATACCCTTATCGACTTTCGCAAATAGGACAGCTCCTCGTGAGCCTGCAAGGAAAAAGCCTCGCGTTAAAGAAAATTTGCCCAACTAGACTCGAGGTGGATATAGCTGACGGAAGGGCATGGATATCAAGTTCGTCAAAATAGAGTCAAAAAAGAAATCACCGGACTGACGCCCGTGAGCCCATTTTTGAAAATTCTTTGACAAAGAAGTGATGAATTTGATTACTGAACAAAATCTATTATTATGCATATACTATGGGCAAAAAAATAATCATACATTTACTGTGTCAAAAAAGATACACAAATATTCATGGGCTTTTTGATCATTAGTGGGTACCACAGATTACCAAGAGAAACGATGTATTGGAGTGCGGATGAAGATCTCTTTGTACCAGTGATCAGAGATTGTATATCTCGGAACAGGTATTATGAGATCAAAAAATATTTTCATTTGTCCAACAATGAAGCAATCGACAAAAAAAATGTACAAGAATTACCACCCCTTATGAATTTACTCAACCAAAAATTTGTGAAATGGGGTATATTTCATGATAAACTTTCCATGGACGAAGCAAAGATAAAATATTATGAGCACCATTCTTCAAAAACAATTTATTCGTGGAAAACCAGTCCGGTTCGGGTACAAAGACTGGATTGATCTGCAACTCCACTGTTTATTGCTACCTGTTCGACACATATTGTGAGGCCAAAACAAAATTATCGAGATCCGTAGAAAACAACAATAATTTACCCTTAGAATCAAAGGTAGTTTTAGATTTATTAGAAAATGTAACAAACCCTGAAGATTATACCATATTCTTCGATAATTATTTTTACCAGCTATGACCTTCTAAAAACTTTGAAAGAGCATGGTTTAAGAGCAACCAAAACGGCGAGACAATCGTATAAAAAAATGTGGTAGAAAGGTAATAACATTGTAAATGATGACAAACTACGACTCGGTACATCCCCTTGGTAAAATCAAACGTTGGTCCAAGGAAAAGAGAGAGAAGAGTAGATGTGCGGCAACCTATTTTATTTGCGAATTATAACTCAGGAATGGGGGGAGTTGATTTGCTAGATCAGGGTGTAAATTATTATCGGCCAGTATCCAGGGCAAAAAATGGTGGTCGCCCCTCTGGACCCACATGTGGAGTAAATACTTGGAACTGCATTGCTTAGCAGGCGGGACGAGATGTATTTACTACATTTCATTAGAGATATCGCGCGGCATTATATGCGTGTACACAAAAGACGACATTTTCCAGGAGGCCAACTACTGTCCCAGAAAGTATTGTAAAGGATACTGGAGGACATTCACCGAAAAAACTTGAAAAGCAGTTGCGCTGTCGTCGGTGCCATCAAAGAACAAGTGCATGTGCTCCCAGAGTGCGAAGGATTACTCTGGGTTAGAAGGGGTGCTTTGTAAAGATTCCATGAAACCTAGATAACCAAGTTTTTTCCTTATGTCTTCGTAATTATAATAAAGAATTGATCTAGAACATTTTATTATTAAAAATCGTACCCTTGTTCCCGTTGTACTCATATAAGTACCTGTATTTTTCAAAAAAATTACAAAAAATTTGTTGAAAACATTCTTAACAGTACGTTTAGTATACACAATATTTACCCAAAAAACAAGTATTAGCAGAATCTTGAGAAAAAATGTTTGTGGGACCAAATAGGTTAAAAAAATAAAAACCGTTTATCTAAATGATCATAACTCATAATAATAAATGTCATCAATGCAGATAAATAAATTTTATTTTTGTGAAAACCATGCGACTAACTAAAAAAAATTCAAGAGAGGTCGTATCTGCTCATAAGTGAATACAATTTATATTGACAATTTCCTATTTCATTTTAATCCAGTTCAATGTGGCTCTAAAAAATTTTCATAGAAACCTCTAGCCCAATTCTTGTTTGCTTAACAAGCAACATTTGCATAAAGGCGATGTTGAGTAAATCATTTTGTTTTAGCATGGCCCATTGTTCATTAAAATAGTTGCTCAACTATCACAGACATAGCTCAACATAAAGAATTTCCTTAGTACAATGGAGAACATATAAAGTAATCGTTTTGTGTGTAGAAATCGAAACATCTTACACTAACAAAGTGTAAAAACATATTAAATGTGCGGCGTATTGTGCTCCAGAAAATGAAATCAAAGTCTAAACGAGAGTTTTCGAAAATGTGTCACAACTTACAAAATACTGTTTTAATAAAGCCAAAACCCTTAAGACGGGTCCAGACACCTGGTTATTGAAGACCGCCGCGCACTACGCTCTCTTTTAAACGTTTTAAGACTACGGAATTCAAACTTACAATTAGGGTAGTTCAAATAAAGTTGTATAGATACCTAATAAAAATTTTCATCAATTTTTCTTTCATAACTTTTTCGTATAATTAATATTGCATTATTAAATAAAAAACTTGTATATAAAATTGTCTAAGATACTCTTCAGGAGTGATACAACTCAAGTGTAAGTTCTCTATTGTACATAATGCTTATAATATATCATGCACGAATAATAAGATGTTGCGACATCTAGTTACCGCACCTGGCACATTCAAAAGTGATCTGCACTAAAACAAGTTTAAAAAGGTGTGTAAGCAGTTACAAAGTCGATTTTTCAATTATTATCGCTAACTAAGCGTTGGCATAAAAACAATCTCGAATCCCCAGCTCTAAATTCGCAAAAAGAAAGCACTAGATGTCGCAACACATTATTAATTATATATTATGTATTCTACTTATCACGACTTCTCTCACTTGTAAAACTCACAAAAAAGACGAAACAGCTGTCGAGTGATTCTCGATGTTTGTTTGCTATTGTACAATCTCTTGCAAATTTACATCTGTTCTGAGTACTTGACAGTGTCAGTGACTAGATCAGAGTTATTAGTTTACTAGGTGTCCATCCAGCATGCCACGAATCAACGGTTTCACACTGAGAAGTAAATAAGGGCTGCTGCATCAGCCTCTAAAACCAACAAGTTCCTCGCTCCTCTCCGCCCTCCAAAGGTAAGAATATTCGCTACGACACTGAAGAATGGGACCAGATACTATTTTAACACAAAATAAAAATTAAATGGATATTTTTAGTAGTTCAAGATAAGTTTTCATGTTGGAAAAGATGTGTTACTAAAAAACAGACCCAGAAGAAAGATGGTACAAAGGTTTCCTAAGACGACGTCCAGAACTATCAAAAGCGAACACCTCAAAACCTTACTGCTAGGTCTTCATTGCAAAAAAAGAGACTACCCTAAGCTTGGTTTAGAGATGTACGTGATTATTTTAGAAAGGTAGTGGATACGATTTTCTTTGAAGATCATTCTAAACTAGAGCATCGAGTTCCTAACCGGTGATACGCGCATGAGGAAGATATCAAGGTGATACGCGTCACGTAGCCTCGTTTCCCTTGTCTGCCACGCAACTTATTCGTTTCCACTCTTTGTCTGCGTGAAGATTGACACAACGTTTTTCATTGAGTGTCAAGCGTCACCGCTAACTGTTGTGTGTGATTTTGTTTCGTGTTGAAGAGACTTTGAGATAAAATGAAGTTCAATTGCTCATGCAACTGAGTTCTTTAGCTGACAGATAAACATGTGAAAAGCTGCGCATTCAGAGGGGAATTTTGGCAACACCCGCCCGACATTTCAGAAATGTCGCGTTGATAACTTTATATACCTTTTTCGAATGGTTTTTTTACAAGTGACATATAGTCGTCGCGGTATGTAATAAGCAGGAGTTTTCACCGCTCTGCGCTGTTAAAAATTTAAAATTAAAGGTTCCATTAATGCTTGCGTTTTATCGTCTTATGCTCGGTAGTATCAGAATGTCAATCCGTATCAATCCTCATTGTGAATTAATTTTTATCAATCTTGTGAACTAGGCATCATGTCAATACCAGTCAGATTCGGATTGTGTTTGGATCATTTTGTTTTCCAAAGAAAAGATTGAAGCTATTTGAAAATAGCTAATTTTTTTAAATCGACGCTTTGGGGACACTGAGACCTGATATCGCGGTGTAATCACCAAATAACAAAAAATTAGTGAATTAGAAGAGTAGGATGATTACTTGTGTTCATGTGAGCGTTTTACTGGCTACCTAGGGTATTATGACCGGTGTCCCACCGGGAACGTTATCGATAGATTATAGAAAAGCTTCGTACATGGGAAAAATTCGAAAATCAGGTCGTATACTGACATCGACAGGGGCAGTTCCGTGAAATCTTTTCAGATGGTGACACTTCCGGTTGTACCGAAGTATGTGCAAGTTGCTTATTTTAAATAGTATCACCCTATATATTATTCTATTTTTGGATTTTGCACAAAATTGTGGGCATTTTGTGTAGATAATGTCCTATATAAGTCTCAACGTGTTTTGGACTTAGCTTAAATGGTATGTCAAAATGACGTTTTCAAGCCTAAACAAAATTATAAAATTTTCTATACTCATGCTCTTTATCATTTAATTGGATTAGGTTTCTTGTAGCAGGGGACCTATGTTAGTGGGCTATGTCAATAATTTGATAATAAATGGATACAGGCGATCAAAAAAATAGTAAGATGAAATTCAGAAAACGTCGAAAAGTCATTATTTAAATGCAAGCACCATGTTTTTATAATTTTATCTTATTTGCATTCGAAATAAGGTTCGCTTTTGTACAAGGTTGTCTACTCAAAAATTCATGGTTTTCGAAATATTGGCATTATATTTTTGTTGCACAAATGCATATTGATTTCTTTTACATATGAATGGTTATTCCTAGTTGCGCAATGATGGTTAGAAAACAATCATCTTCAAGATATGTCAACTTCAGATGCGAACAGTGAGCCGCGTTGAACTGTCCGAGTCGTTAAGTGCATTCGTTGTCAGAGCGATAACTTATTGTGCTTGAACTACACGTGTGTCGATAAAGCCAAGTATTACTTGTACAGTATTACACACGTAACGAAAGAACACTCTGGCTTTATTGGCGCACGTGTGTTTCAAGCATTAAAAGTGTATCGCTTTGGTAGCGATGTGCACTGTAACACTCACAGTCGGTACAGTTAACTGTAACATATTCGTTATATATATATAACTTTATCACATTGTCCATAAATAATAAATAAATTTAAGTAATCTTCGTTTGACTTATAATTTAAGCGTCTCGGCATGATTATTGAAAATTTTAACAGTTTGACATATCCTTGACAGATGATTGTTTCTAACGCCATCATGGCCAACTAGGAATAACCATTCATATTAAAAGAAATACAATATAGCATTTGTGCAACAAAAAAAAAGAAGTTAAATTGCCAATATTTTGAAAACCATGAATTTTTGAATGAGACAACCTTGTACAAAGTCAACCTTATTTTTGATTACTAAATAAAATAAAACTATAAAAACATGGTGCTTCCATTTAAAAAAATGACTTTTGACGTGTTTTGAATTTAATTTTAATCCTTTTTATCGCCCTGTATTGGAATTTATTATCAAAATATCGACATAGCCCATAAATAGGTCCCCTGCTACAGAAACCTATTTCAATTAAATAATAAAGGCATTGAGTATAGGAAGAATTTACATAATTTTGTTTAGGCCTGAAATAGTAGATTATTTTTACTAGGAGTTAAACAATATAATTGTTGAGCTTAAAGAAGTTTGCTGGCGAGGTGTTGGCCGAGACAGCAATGATCGCAAACAGTATATGACGAACAGAAGTGAAATATATTATTTATTTTCTTCAAGCACGTTTTATTGCTAATTTTTCATGTGTTATTTTTCAAATTTTCAGAGATTCTCGGAGTCTTATAGTGACTTTTATTCTCGACGAATCAAGTTGGTACTTTATTATTTACATTCATAATGTGACATAACCGAGGTACCAACCTCCTAAATAGTTAATGGAAACAAAAATAACTGTTTTTGCTTTTAATGTCTAGACAGTAAAAGAATTTTTTAGCGTCTGCCAGTAGTTCAATAATATGACGTTTTATTGTCGCTTGAAGAAAAACGTCATTTTTGACAGTGAAATTTAAAATAAGTCCAAAACAGTTAGACTTAGGTATAGGACATGATACATAAAATGTGTCTAAATTTTGGGCAAAAATTCAAAAATAGAAAATAATATAGGGTGTTCCATTTTAAAATAAACAAGTGGACACATACTTCGGTATAACCGGAAGTGTCACTCACTTGAAAATATTTTAGCGGAACTGCCCCGTCGATGTTAGTATACTACCAAATTTTCAAATTTTTCCCATGTACAGTTTTTCTATAATCTATCGATGGCGTTCCCGGTGGGACGCCCTGTATTGTTATATACCATAATTAGTAGTGACGTTTGACTTTATGTTTATACAATACAATAATTTGACGTGAACGGTTGCTGATTTTAAATCAAGACAGCAAAATTATTGTAACAGTGATCATTAAAACTACTAAATTTCAGTTTTCGGTTTTGATGATTATAACTGTCAATAAAATAGTATAAAAACCTCGATGAAAAGTTTCAATTATCGCTGCCTCAAAATAAAATAAAATTTGTATTTGCATTATGCTCATTATATTTTTGGAGCACATAAACCTTTGTGAAATAAATTTATTTGCTCTCAATACAAACTTGAGAAAACCAACACATAATTAGGAATAAAAAACTTAGTTATTACGTATTGTGGAAGTTTTATAATTTTAATTTTGAACATTTGTTTGCTTTAAGCGCAACAAGAATGGATAATGGGGAAGCAAAAACGAAGTAAGAACAAGTCAAGATACCCTAAGACCAACAAGATCAAAATCGTTCATTAAATGGTGGAAAACACGTAGAGAAAATGAGGTGCTAAAATGTATAAATACAGCTACCAAAATTAGTACCACAGTTCCATCTGTTGTTGTTCCATTCCCACCTAAAATAAGTTTAGAATGTGATTTTGTTATTCCAGAAAATTCACAAGTAGGACCCGATTCAAATACTTCGTCAAACACCTGCCGGTCTTCTCCAACATTTGAAAAGTGTATGCGTTTTATATGCATGGTGTCTCATCGGGAACCGCCGTTAGCCGTATATGGAAAAGTACCATGGAAAAAAATTTGGAGAATGACTAAAACCAATAGGGCAAACACAATTGAAATATTTTCATTTTTTTGACACTCTCGGTTGCACCGAAAGTAGAGATCAACTTCGTTATTTTAAATGCGACACCCTATATATTATTACATTTTTGGATTCTACGTCAAATTTTAGGGTCACTTTGTACAACATTCCCTGTAGTTAGGAGTTATAGATTTCGAGATATTTATTTTTTTAGTAAAATTTTGACAGATGCAAAAGTTCACGTAAATATCTGTAACTTTTTTGGGACCTCCATATCGGGTTAATTTTTGGTTTATCTAATATAGCAAACGAAGATGTGTCCTTATATTAAAAAATGAAATACTAATGACCAGTTGCACCAAACTCGGTTAAATTTAATCTGTAGGTTAAATACAATGGTATCCAAGGATTAACCGTAGCATTGTTCTTAACCTACGATTAAAGTTAACCGAGTTTGGTGCAACTGGTCAAAGTGTTTTATATTGGCAGTTATATTTTGACATTTTTAAAGAGCAATAACTGTGTTAAGTCAAATGGAAAATTTGTATTTTTACTCTGTCGTGTGAAGGTTGAAATTCTCTTTCAAAAATAAAGTGTTCGATATTGTTTTGATTTTCCACTCAATGGAATGGCCTTTTGTGGGTGGACTGTATTTTGCCAGAGGGCGGTTAGCGTAATCCGCCGATTCTTTGTTTTAATTTTTAATTTTTTCACACGCACTTTATACTACTTGAAATCAAACTCGTACTTTCTATATACACGCTATATATTTTACATTATATACAATAGATTAGATTACACTATAACAAATTAATTTTGCTTGCGAGATATGATAGCGGCTCTTACTTTAAGAAGCTTCCGCTACTCTTGCCACCAGCTCTCTCTCTCTCGCGTTGTTTTTTTTCTCTCTCCCAAGTAGCATGAGATGTTGCCAATTTTATAAATTTTCGTTGTAAGCGCGCTTGCCAAATACTAACTTAAATAATTACTACAGTATTCGAAACATAAAGTAAGCTTTGGAAAATAGAAATAAGATGTTAGAAGAAAGACAAAAAGATAATTGAGAAAAATCTATGTAATTAGTTGTCCTTTTGTCATGAATCTTGAATAATCTTCCTTTACTTTAACTCAACTAATATTTGAACGTGTTCCTTTTGGAATCAATTCACTGAGCAAGTGAGATTTTTACCTCCCCCTTTCCAATCTCGAGGTGCGTTAAAGGTATCTTCACTACTGTGACATTGGTATCAGTTGTTGGTGGGAGTAATATTTTGCAAGAAAACTAAGATTGTGTTTATTTTATGTCAATTTTTGTGTTAATCGCGTTTGCTGGCAAATAAAAATTAAATTTCCCTGAATTGCAATTATAGGATCAAAAAAATGTACGAAACTTACAGAAACAATAAACACGTGAAAGGTAACGTTCTACTTTGTGATACTAGTTGTTGCATGAATATAAGGCTTAATGTAATACTGTGGTTTCGACCTAACATTTAAAGTACGGCATTCTTGAGGGACTCAAAACCTGGTGAAGTAATGTAACGTTTATTATGCAGTTGAGTTTCTTTTCAAATTCTCAGTATGGGGTTGAAGGTATGAAATAAATTATTATTTATTTTGATTGTTGTTTATACAACCACGTCAAGAATGTAAGAAATTTTAATTCTTTCGTATTGCAATATCTATACAGGGTGATTCATTACTATTTGGAAAAAATTTAACACTAGAATCCCGACCTCAAATTATAAAGATTTAACCCAAAACACGTAGATAAAATGTCGCTCATTACTAAGTTACAGGGTGTTTTGTTTAAAAATTTAAAAACTATTTGTGCTCAGTATTTTAAAACTAATTGACGTATCCATTTCATATTCGGCAGGAAGTGTAGACACTATACACCCTTCTAAATTACGTTAAACAAACATTTCTGTCTACTACCAGAGGCGTACGATAGGGGTAAGTGACCGGTTAATTGTCACTGGCGGAATAGAAATTTTAGTACAATTTTTCGATTCTCCAATATTTTTAAGTAAATAATGTACTTTTCCTTATAACGATTAAGTCAATATTTTTCGAGATATTTTAAGTTAAACATGAAGCTGTATCATTTTTTAAATTATGGTATGTAACTCGGTAATAACTAATATCGACGTTTGAGCCAAGTGGATTGCATTTAATACGCAAATTAAACTTTAATTGTATTAACAATAAAGATACTAAAATTTATTGACAAAAATAAAATAGATCTTCTAACTGGCTCTGAACTGAATTAATTCTTTTGATCTAGTGGGGTGTTTAATTTTTTTCAATTCAATGGTACAGCTTCATGTTTAACTTAAAATCTCGAGAAATATTGACTTAATCGTTATGAGGAAAGATTACATTATTTACTTAATAAATATTGAGGATCGAAAATTGTACTAAAATTTTTATTCCGCCAGTGGCGTAGAATTTGGGCACGATTAACCGGTCACTTACCCCTGTCGTACGTTTCTGATAGTAGACAGATATGTTTGTTTAACATAATTTAGAAGGGTGTAGGGAGTAATACAGTGTCTACACTCCTGCCAAATATGAAATAAATACGTCAATTAATTTTAAAATACTAAACACAAATCGTTTTAAATTTTTAAACAAAAGCACCCTGTAACTTAGTAATGAGCGACCTTTCATCTAGGTGTTTTGGGTTAAATCTTCATAATTAAATGTCGGGATTCTAGTGTTAAATTATTCCCAAATAGTAATGAATCACCCTGTATATATATAATTTCCTTGAAATCTCTGTCTGTCTATCAACTCCTCAGGTGTTTAAAAAAACTAAATACACCATTCGATAGAGGATTTTAAGGAGGTCTGGATGCAAGGGTTTTGGAAACTCTAATTTAACCCCCTGGGGGCTGGCCACACCCACTCTTCCCAAACTTCAAAATTAATTTTTGTTTTTTATTACCAAATATGTTTGTCTTGACAAAACAAACATCTTTTGTATACATCATTTTTGACATTTAGACTATACTAGTTACACATAATTATATAGTAATTACAAACTTGAGCGATTGTAGAAATTTTAACATGTGCACCTTTTACAATTAATACCAATAAAGTACGGCACTGTTATTAAATATCATTTTTTATAAAACTAATGTATCGAAATTCGGTGTTTCTCAATTTTTATAAAATGTGTAAAATTAAAACTCATACACATGAGATGTTCGGCAGTAGTAATTTTTTTAAAAATTACAGTGTATTTTTAAAAAAGTGTATTTAATTCAAATACTAAAAATTGGCGCCGAAACAGGTCGTCTGTATCCAAAACCTGTGAACCTAAAACGCTCCACCGAATGGAACATTCGAGAGAATTTTTGACTTTGACTTTCGGCCTAGGTCAAAATTAACACTCCCATGTGGCATTCGGTGTCGCGTTTTTAATAATTGACAGTTTTTCTCCTCAAATTGCTAAACAACAGATTTTCATTAAACAACACAAATTTACTTGGCAAAATACAAACCTTTTGTGGTACTGGAGTTTCCTTTTATGCATTTATGACGAGGTTTGATTACGTTCTTTTTAATTTTTCAAATATAATAGCATTGTATTGTAGACGTTTTTGATAGTTTTGAGGTATTGTAAATTGTTAATTGTTTATTATTACTTTTGTAAACGATATTAATTTGAAAATAAATGTTTTTGTTTTGTTTTAGGAAGCCAACTTTGGTATTGATTAGTTTAACAGATTTTTTTTAGATATTTGAATTTAGCGCTTCATTTTAGACTCAAAATGACCGACTTTCCTAGCATATACCTATAGCGACTCTCTATAATACACAAATATTGGACTACGACATCTATTACAAAATCATTGAACTATTTATGTACTAGGAGTTTGTATCTCAGCTGTAGTGTATTTATCACAAGATAAATAAAAATTTTGCAAATTTTACGGTTTCGCTAGTTCAATTTGCTATTTCGGCTGGGTACATTTTAAATGGTGAATTGGATGCTCTGTATGTTTTTAATTCAATTTTATTTACATTACGATTGCAAAATTAAAAAAAAAAAAGCAAAGTATTGTAGTTTCAAAAACCCAATATTTTTATAAGGAGCATTTACTTTAGTATAAAGTGTGAGTTCTAAAGTATGGAATAAAATTCATTAAATTTTTATCCTTATTTTTATGCAATTTTCCTCGGACAAGTCAATTTTTATTTTTAAATTCCATCTTTTGGTATAAATCAACCCTTTCTATCTCGACCAGTGGCGGCAACAGGAAAAACTTGAAAATTTTAAATGGCAATTGGGGTCAAAAGTTACATTTTCAGAAAGACCATTTGATCCTCTATGCAGCAAAGTAAGCATCTTCAACATCGGTCGATTAAAACAGGAAAAAAATTAACGTTTTAATATTTTTTCTACACTAATAATTTCTGGTTGCATTTTATATTAATAAAACGACGCAAACAACAGTTCCCTGAAAGCATTACACAAATCTCCACCTATTCGCATAAATGATACATTTCTATCACAACCAGTGGCGGTACAACGGAGGGCAATTTGAAAATTTTAAATGCTACTAGTAGTTAAAAGTTACATTTTCGGAAAGATCTTTTCATCTTCTATTTAGCAAATAGTTGTTTTTAAAATTGGGCGATTAGAACAACCTTATATCCCTATTGTCTTTCAAATTTTTTAAATTGTCCCGCGATACGCCGCCACTGGTTGGGATAAATATGTATAATTGATACCTAAACAAAGATTTGGATGATACTCTCTGAAAACTATTGCTTGTTTCGATTATTATTAATAGAAAATACAAGCAGACATTAATATTAATGCTGAAAATTTCTAATCGAGCAATGTTGAAGATGCTTACATTGCTGCGTAGAGGATGAAATGGTTTTTCCCAAAATGTAACTTTTGATCCCATTGCCAATTAAAATTTTCAAGTTGCCCCCTGTTGCGCCGCCACTGGTGGAGATAAAAGAGTTGATTTATACCAAAGATGGAAATTTAAAATAAATATTGACTTGTCCGAGGAAAAAAATAAGGATAAAAATTTAATGAATTTTATTCCATACTTTACACTCACACTGTATGTATAATGCGTCCACAAAAATAACTTCACGTCATAACTTCTATGGAGAAAAACTCATGAATCGCCCTCTTAATCAAAATACACATTAACCTTTCTTCATTTTTGTTAAATTAAATAAAACTGTAATGTGCACAATTGTTTTATTTTTCTTTTATTGTTTTATTTATAGATTTGATAGATGTTGGCACGATTCGTCTTAATCAAAATAAGTCAAACAAACATTTAAAAACTATTATTGAAAAGAGTTCTTAAAACATTAATGCACAAAAATTATTTAAAACGTCAAAATTTGTGGTCACAATCGGCTTCTCAGAAAGTCAATTGTTTTACAAAGAATCTTGTTTTTATTGAAGCGGATACTGTCGCTTCTTAATTCTAAATTTGGGTCAAAAATTATTGAAAATAAAAAACTAAGTACGCCACTGAAATCCTTATTAAATTGGGGTCATGCCATTTAAAATACATAAGGGTAATTTCTGAGGGCTAGGAGTTGATTCCACAACTGCCATTAATACGTCAAAATCGTTTCCTTCGATACTAAAATTGACCTGTTTTGTTTTTGTTCAAATTCGTGTTTGTTTAGAAATTACAGCGATTGTAAGTTTTAAAAAACTCACCCTGTATTTAAAAATAAGAACTAATATGAGCTGAAAAAATGTAACACATTAAATTACAGAGCAGAATAAGCAAAAAAAGAGAAGACAAAAAAAGAAGTGGACAAGGTAGTTTTAACAACAACATAAAGCTAACCATGTGTCAAACAATTTTTGAAGAAGGAAAAGATGTCATAAATCCTGAAATCGACGCAAATAATTCACAGGAGACACTGGTCAAGAAATTATAGATTCTTAGCTCAAAACCCAAATAAAAATTTTAATAATGCTAGTTATGGGATTCCATCACAGCTCAATATTCAATTTTCCAGGCACTATATCTTCTTCATTCAAAACAAGTTTTTGTTGGTCAAAGCCGAAACTACAAAAAAGGAAAAATGGCATCAGTGGCAAGTTCAAAATAATGGCAGCAATATCAAAAAGAAGAAAGAAAAGAAAAAATGAGAACGTAAATAATAAAAAGGAATAAACGAGAGTAAAATAAAAGTATAAAATGAAAAGTAAAGGTAATGATCCACGACACTTCTGATTCAGAATCTGATGAGGAGTGTGTTCCCTTAGATGATAGCCTAGATGATATTGGTGCTTTAGTTTTTCAAAAACAATGAAAAATACCAAGAAACCACACTATGGTAGAGAATAAAATTGTCTTTAAAATAAGTCAAAAAAAACTCTATAACTACAACCATTTTTTTCACTAAACTGTTTTTTTGAAAACACAAGTTATCACTTTGAAAAACTGTGCATCGAAAAGTATTGTATATACGGAGTCCAGTGAAAGGTCAAATGTTGGTCCATTTAATGTACTTTAAATAAAGCCCTTTTTATGTAAGATTATTCTTTTTTGAGATATGAACTAGAAAGTGAAAAAAAAACACTTTAATGACTTTTTAGGAGTCGCGCAACTTGCACAAGATTTTCAAAGCTGCAAACTTAGGTTAGTACTGTTGACATAGATCCCAACAACATATAAAAACAAACGTTTCGCGCAGAACTCCGATCGTCCGATACTAATAAAATCCAGCTATAGGTATAAAAAAGTGTAACAAAATTACAATGTTTATTGATATTTCTAGATAATTCAATGTTACACTTCCTTCATCGCAGAGATGCTTCAGTATAATTAGTGTACCTTGTTTATCATATAAAACCTTATTAGTAATAACTTTTTAGCAATAGAATCGGCTACGTAGATTTCCCAAATACCACTAGACTGCCAACTTCCGTGATTCTTTAGTGTGAGAATTTCTACTCCAGTATCCGCTAAAAACCTTGTTGAGGTTCTTCTGAACGAATGACCTGTATAGACTTTGGGGTTATCTAAATTGTAATATTTTTATATTTTACAACGTATCCCAGCGGTTGTATTTTTGTTACATCACGAAAAACGTACATTTACAATTTTGGATCTAATGTTGATATATTTTTGGACAATTTGCAGATAGAAATAAAAAACCTTCTTGGTTTCTTTAAAATAAAGTTTTTATATTGTAAAGCGGGCTTACGAATATATTGCTGTTTAACAGCAAGTGGTTGGTAAATACCTCCCAGCAGGAATTACTTAAGTGAATATGTTACGCGTCCCAGAAATGACATCTAAATCTATAACTTTAGAAAAAAATACGTAATATCAATATCCATAGGTATTTGATAATCGAAAAATATCTACTTTTTATAAGAAACGATTATGTTTATTGTGAACATCAGCACGTTCCTGGCAGCAAGGTTTTATATAACGGCAGTTAATTATGCTGTACTCTGGTGTTATGTAAACCTTTCATGCAAAGATTTACAAAAAGCAACATTGTGTAATGGGTATCTCCTCTTTATCTTTGTTGTTCCATTTGATAAAAAAAATAATTACGAAATTAAAGTTTGCCGTTGGTTTACTGTTTGTTTAATTGTTTACATTTTAGAAACTTAATACTATCAATAATAGATTATCAGTTATTCTCATTACATGTAACAGTTTTTCCCGAAATTACAATAGAATTTATTTCCTGCATTACACCACTACTCTTGAGATTTATTATTTTAATTACTATTACACTGACGAAATATACAATTCTGTGGTGTGTTATGATATTATATATATTTTTATAATAATGTTACTACTAAATATTTGCTGTTCGAGTTTTGTATCAACTTAATAAACAAATACAACTACTTTTTCTAACAGATTATTAGCAAATAATTGCAAAATAAAAATTTGCTGTTGGTTTCCAGTTTGTTTTGTTCTTTAGATTTCAGAAAAGGTTAAATCCTGTATTGTAAACTTAATCCTTACAAGCTTATTAGTTCCTCATTGTATGAAACTATTTTTTTCTCGATGATTAAGTTAAAATTACAATGAAACGTATTTGCTGCATTATATCACTAATGTACACATTAATTGTTTTAATTACTATTGCAATGGCGAAATATACAATATTGTGTTCAGTTATGTCCGGGAAGGGGAACACATAAATACAGAAAAGAGATGCAAATTTAACCATAATTCAAAATTTCTAGTGTTGTGAAAATGCCTCCTCATATTAGTGTCGATTTGAAACCGCAGATTGTCTCGGAGTTAGCGGCGGGGTAGTGTGCATGAAATTGCTCGAACGGTATATATATATATACCAAAAACTACCGTAGAACGTTTGCAATTAAAATGGACCCGCGAACGTACTTTAGGAAGAGCCATCGGTAGTGGTATATCTATACCTGCACAAGATATTGTATTAGTAAATTATGTAAGATAACAATCATTTTCTACATTCACCACTGCGCTAGCAGATACAGAGTTTCCTGGATGCCGTATTACTACTGAAAAGAAAGAGAATGGGATTTCAAAAGTATAACGCCGTCAGTAAAGAAGTCCTAAGTCAAGACAACATTAGGCACAGGCTGGAATTTTTAAGACGATATGTATATGAACCACTACACTTTTGGAATAGATTGATTTTTAGCGAAAAAACATTTAATAGTAGCAACTATGACGCATGACTTATTCACAAAGGTAATCCCTGTTGGAAGGTATTTACCAACCACGTGCTGTTAAATACCAGCGATACTCGTAAGCCCGTTTTACAACATAAAAACTTTATTTTAAAGAAACCGTCTTGTCTCATATTTTTATTTCTTGAGTGTACGTGGCATGACATTTTTTGAATCTGGTATTTTAACAAAAAATATTTCATTAGTTTCCTTCACAACCATCAGTTTCATTTTATATAACTCCGGCCGCGACATAATCCGGCAATTCCCATTATCATCAATACCTGAAATGTTCGATGTACATATCATGCGGAGCGCTTTCAAGAACTAAATTTATCTGTTCTCTTGTAAACACACAGGACTTTTAAGCCTACCTATATCCATTATTTTTTTATTTATAAATTGAATTTTTTGATTTCTCTAGAAAATACGCCAATAGCAGGGTCTCAGAAACGATTATGGTATCCATAACTTGACAAAATTGTTTTAGAAAAAAATAGTTCAAATAAAAGTTATAGATAATAAACTTTCCTTTCCCACCTTTTTTGTATAATTCATATTCTTCAATATATTGTCAAAACAATGGTTTTTAGTCTATTTATCCTTAAATTACACTAAAACCACAAAACGCAGCAACTCAAATTTATACTAAAATATGAATTAATCCATTGTACTTCTGCTATGACAAAAGGTCAGTAAAGTTATGTACCAAACAGAAGATAAGTTAATTAGTAGGTACATCGGTTCGAGTACATCCGTCCTATCATGAACTTACATTTGTAAGTAATTGAATAGAAATAATAATTTATTACAATATAACGTTTCCCACAATTAGCAAATTGTTAATCATATTTCAAATGCAAAATATGTAACATTCACTCATGATTATCTTTTATACGTCAATCCATATGCGAAATCATTCTAATTCTAATTATTTTGTTAAAACCACATTTTAATAAAAAAATGTTACAGTAGAGTACAAACACCATTTTGAAATAATCGAAAACGATTTTTATCTCTGTGGAATATTTTGTATTATGTAACTTTAAACACATTGAGTAATTTAAGTCATAAATCACTTTTTCAATAAAATACTGAACTTACTCATTTCGGCTTAGGTATTTCAGGAGTAATTATAACATTAAGATTAATTAAAGTTAGAAACTTTTAATTGCGCTCAATATCCTAACACAAACAATTCAAACGACTATTAGGCGTTAATTTTTGTGTTTAAAAACAGTTTATTCGATATTTAAATGTTCATAGAAACTGTGGTAGTGTCTTTCAAAAGTATGTAAACATGAATGTGTTTCTGGGTGTGGTGTTTTGTAAGTCATTAAGTCATTTGAATGTCTGATTTTATATTCAATTGTACCGTCAATATTATATTTTAAAGTTCGCCAGACTTCAATCTACGTTGGACACAGTATTTTACACAGTAATGCTTTGAAACTATGGATGGTGCATACGAAATCAGTTTACCTTTGAATTTCCTATTCTTAGTCAAACTCAAACTATTTCTACACAAAAGCCATTCCGATCAGGGCTTTCATTGATTATTTCTTGTGGTGAATCACTTCATTTATGCTAAATTAGTTTTTTACTATGTGTTTCGTCTCTTAAACAATTTTCTTCCATTCTTTTCTATGTACAACTTTTTGCCTCCCTTATTTGTAAGGCATTTATATCATTTAATACTTGATCTTTCCATCTTGCTTTGCTTCTTTCTCTGGTCGGTTCTCTATAGAAATAACCTTTCTTTTCTATAGATCTTTTTTTTAATGTCTTTGTTGTATTCTTACACTTTTATTTATGTTTCCTTAGATATCTAAACAATTTTAATAATGGCTTCCCAATTAATTATTGGGCTTTCTTTTAGAAGTTTGGCTTTGGAGGATGGGTCATCAATCTATAACCATGGTCTTTTTATTTGCCGACGTTTCAACCGGATGAGTCCGGAAAGTCAGTAAATCTAAGTGGACTAAATACAATTAATCGGAACCTTATCTACTGTTAGGTGTTAAGGTATTACAACTTATCTATACACATTTCATTACTAAACTAATTTTCTTATAAATACGTTTCCCTATATCAATTACATTTGTGTTAAATTAACTTGAATTCTATATTTAATTGTATTAAAATTAATATTTCCATAAAATTTCTTCGTAAATTTTTTTGGCCCATTCTTTTTTGTTTTTCGCTATTCTTCTGCTTCTTTCCATGTCAACCCCGTATACTGGGCTATTTCCTTATCCCATGTTTTCTTTGGGTCGGCCTTTTTCCTTTTTTGTGTAGCTCTTTTGTCTCCCAGATTTTTTTTGTTGTTCTTTCTTCTCCCATTCAACCATCTCAGTTGTCGTCGTTAAATATTTTTCAGTAATGGCTCCACTTCTAGTTCTTCTCTAATTGTTTCATTTCTAATTCGTCCCTTCTCGTAATGCCTTTGATTCCACGCAGATACTTCATCTCTATGGCTTGTAATACTTGTTATTTCTTTTTGTTAAAACCAAGTTTAACTCCGTAGATTAAACTAGTAGTAAAATGATATTTAAATAATGTGATTTTGGTTTTCCTTGATATTTCCTTTTTTATGATTGCGTTGTTTAATGCATGGTATACCATAAAGCACTTTCTATTCTGTCATTTATTTTAGAGTTAATGTTCCCATTGCTTTGTATTGTAACACCCAGATATCTAAATACTCGTACTTGCTCAATCTTTTGTACGTTTATTTTTATTGTTACGTCCATGTCGTCTTTACCTATAACCATGACCTTTTTTTTTGCGTTCTTCTCCACATTCATTTTTAGATTTCTGCTGTGTAATATGTTTTCCATATTTCTAAGTTGTATTGTAAATCTTGTTCATTCTTGGCATAAATAACTAAATCGTAGGCAAATACGCTTTCTGATATATTATACTACTTCCATATTTCGGTACCCCACTTGTAGCTTCTTCACTTTACCTTTCCTTCTTTTAATATATCTTACATTACCATATTGAAGAATAATGAGCTTAGAAGTCCTCCCAGTCTTAATACATCTTTTTGTCATAAATTCTTGTGATTGTAAATTACCTGTTCTTACTATATTTCTAGTATATTTGTATATACTCTTTATGCAATGAATCATCTTTTCGTTTATTCTTCTTTGTTTTAGAGCTGTTCCACACTATTCTCCTCTGTACACTGTCAAGTCTATATCCACAAATGCTACAAATACTTTTTCAAAGTAAATTTTCTATTATTTGTTTAATATTACGAATATGTGATCCTGTATTCCCCTTCCTTTCCTAAACGCGCACTGTGCATCTTCTAAATGATTTTCTATTTCTGCCATTAACTTCTTTCACATAACACTTTCATACTCCATTTTGCTATTATACAGGGTGATTCATAACTATTGGGACATAGGTTAAGGGCGGATTATTCGAACCAAATATGACCATAAGATACAATATGCTTTAATAAAATATTGCTGTAGAAAAGATACAAGGCGTTAGATAAAAAATTTTTTTTCTTCTTGTTTTGTACTACTGTAAATTTATCAATTCTTATCAAAATCTACGAGAAGCATAATTATCTGACAGTCCCAAAAGCACCCTATATAATAAATTAAGTAATATTTAAAATCCCCTTCTGACACTACGAATTGTTCAACTGCGTTTTCTCCAGATGAAATTATCGTATTTAAACAAGAGTACCAATATTGTGTAAAGAGATGTTTACGTCATATTCTCTAATCAAAATCACTAAAGTGTTTTCTCAAAAAGTTAAAAGTCGATTTTCATCATCAGGAATCATTCACGTGGCCCTCCTACCTGGAAATTGTAAAATAGTTCATAAAATAATGTTCTTGGTCTAAAGTTATGCCCCTCTCTGCCAATTTTGATAGAATTGATAAATTTACAGTAAAATTATTAACAAAAAATAAAAAAAAAATTTTTAATTTAACGCTCTGTATCATTTTCCACCGCAATATTATTTCTATCTCCCATTCTTTAAGGGTTTTTCCTCCTGCCAAGCTTTGTTCAAAAATTTTCGTTGTTGCTTTGTAATTCATATAAGCCCGAATGTTTGACCATTTCAGTCGTTATTTCATCATATCCAGCTCCTTTACCTCTTTTAATTTTTTTTACTGCTCTATTACGTCCTCCTGGATTTATTTCTTCTTGGTTTTTGTGTTTTCGTATTGTTTTGTTCTAATTGCTTTGTTCTCTCTTCTTCTATCTAAATTCTTATATTTGCTCTATTGTTGTCATATCTTCAAAATATTCTCCATCTCTTCATTATTTCTTCTTCCAATTCCCAATGTTCTTCCATCTTTTGATTTAATATGTTTAACTTTAAATGATTTTCCTTCTAGTGATTTCAAGGATCTTATAAAATAATTTTTGATTACCAGTATCTATCTCGTTCTATCTTCTTACCAAAATCTTCTCATGTTTTTTGCTTCACTTCCTTTACTTTAGTTCTTTGTTCTTTTCAAATCTATTATATTTTCTTCTGTTCTATATTCCCAAATACCCTTCCATTTCTGCTTTTTGTCTCTTATTTCCTTTCTTATCTCCACCAATTTATTTGATTCTTGTTATGAATTATTTTGGTTATGCGGCATACTTCTTTTGCTGTTGTTAATAATATTTCCTTAGTACGTTTCCATGTTTCTTCCAATTAATAAATTAACAAAAATAGCGCCACAATGATAAAATTACAAACGTTCTATTCGGGCGAACTCAATTCAGTCTCGATACAGTTCTCTGCGACGAGCAAAAGCTAATACTTCCTGCAGGTCAAAAATCATTTGTGTTGAGTTCTATATTTTTCCATTCTTTTTACTCTGCATATTGTAAAAGTTCAATTACTTTGGTGCCGATTTCAAACACTTATACGATTATAACACTATAATTGCTAGGGTGGCAATATTTTCATTAAATTTTGGTTTAAATGCTAGTTTAAGTTTAATTAGTACATTTTTCATACGTTTAACTTTAAAAACAAGTAAATAAATAAATCTACTAAACATTAATTACGATTTAAATTAACGTACGCCGAACGTAACGACAGCTTTGACGTTTAATATCAATCAGTGTTACCACCGTTCGGAGTAAAAAATTAAATTCTATTTCTATAAAAAGACTCAATTTTCTATAAAAAGAACTCATTTGGTGCTTTTATAGCTCTGTAAACGAACCAAAATAGAAAAAATATTTTTATCAAAATTTAATAGCTTCCTATATTGATTGCATACTTATTTCAGTTCGTTGATTATTTTGAATTGGCGGCATTTCAAATAACAAATAATGTGAATAATAGGTGCTTATTCTTTGAAACTGATCTAACCATTCGATCGATCGAACTGAACTTGAACATTCTTTCCAAACGAATTTATTTACCTCCACTCTGTCCTTACGTGATCCGAATCAGAACCAACTGAACTCAAGTGAACTGATCTGAATTGATTCAGTTTGAAAAGAATCACAACTAATACCACCAAATAAATTTGATATGACTCATTCTGAAACTTAATCTCTAACAAAACAAAAAACAAATTTAAATTTAACGCAAGAGAAATAAACACTGTTAAAGAAAGAAAAGAGAAAAGTTATTGTTATCTCAAAGCAGATAAAGGCAATAAAGTAGTTATTTTGGACAAGAAGGATTATTTTGAGTCAGTTCAGGTGATGCTTAATGAAGGCTCCTATTCGTTAATACCTAAAAATCCTCTTCCCTCTCTAGGAATGGCCAATGCTCCCTAGTTATCTGATATCTAAATGAATTTGTCATAATAAATTCCACAGTTTTGAATATCAACAATCCAAATTTCAGTGTTCAAAATTCCTTCGATTTTTTATTGAAAAAAATTAAAAACATTGAGCTGACTGAGAACGAAGTTTTAGTTTCATTCTATGTCTGTTCATTGTTTCAAACGTTAGGATATATATATCAATTTAGATTATTTAAAAAGATATGTTACGCAAAACCATTTAGACAATTCAGAAGTAGTATTATTAAAATTAGCAAGATTATGTATGAGTTAAACCTACTTTCAAATTAACAAACAATAGGTAACAGCTTATCTCCGTTTATGGCTAACCTGTTAATGGGTAAATTTGAAACTGATTTAAAAATAATTTAGAATATTTTCCTAGAATTTGGTGTAGATATTAGATGATGTTTTTGAGTCATCGACAATAAAGGATTTACAGCCCTCAGCAAGAGGAGAGAGTCGATTAACGGATTTACCTATGAAACAGAGAAGCAAACCATAAGTTACCTTTCTTAGACGCTTTAGTGACAAGAGAATGGCAACAAACTAGATATGATATTTATCGTAAGGAACACTAACACTATGAGGTTTACATAACAAATGATTCCAACCATAGTATGCAACATAAACTTGCATCTTTCTACTTTTTGATTTACAGATTATTACATTTCCCATTCTCCAAATAAAACTTTGATAAAGAACTGCGAAATATTAAGCAGATCTCGTGGTTTTCAAGAATCAATTGTCACAAACATAATTAGAAAACATAAACATAAATTAAACATTAGAAACATTACAACGTTAGGAACTAGTAATAGCCAAAATAGATAAGAAATATTTCAAATACCAAATTATCCCACATACACAAAAGGTCTTAAAAAATATTTTCAAAATTTGATTATAAAACAGTAACCTCTAGTAGTAACAACTCTGCAAAATCTTTTAGGCAATCCGAAAGACCCAATAGAAATGTGTGTGATAAATCGGGAATATATAAAATTAATTGTAAAGACTGTAACCAAGTATACAGGGGTCCCAAACAAAGTGGCCTATTAAACATTGTATGGAGAACTAATCGTATTTAAATTTTGAAACTTTTGTGATATTATATTAATCATGCTGATCTTTAATTGTAAAATAGTTTTGCTTATATTGCACTTCCGGTTGTACCAGAGTCGACATCAACTTCTTTATGTTAAATAGAATGATATGTTTTTATGATATTTTTTGTATTTGTAGCTCCTAATTTAAAACAACTTTTATTATGGTTTGTAATATCTAGCTTGCAGTTTTGGAAATATTGTTAAATTTAAAAAAAAAAATATTGGTTTTGTAAGATATTTTAAAAGTGTAATATTTGTGAACTTTAGTTAAGATAAAAATTATATTTGGTTTCCTTATAACAGAAGCTTAGTTTTATTCATTTACTGTGGGTCAACATACGTTCAGTGATTATTCAGGATGTCACCATTGAGTTCTCAAAGTAAGCCCACTTCAAATAGCAAGTCAATTTTTTTTTTAAAGTAAATATACTAAATATTATTTAACAGGTTGATTCAGAAATTTTTGTGATCGATTGATATAAGCATTACCTGTACTTATCTCATATGGTTTACAAGTTATTACTTATTTTTATAAAATTTATGTTTAATTTGGTAATATCTAGCTAACTATGGAGACAACAATGCATTATTGGTAACATGTAATATTGTAATATTGTAAAATAATAAACAGATTTTCCTCTTCAAACATATTTGACTTGTTGGTACCAAATGGACGCAGCTCTGGCTCATAGTACCCATGCCGTAACTCAAGAACTAACCAATATGTTTAAGAAGGTGGATGGGGTCGTTACGGTCTCTTACGTTGGCTTTCAAGATTACCAGTTCTGACTCCTTGCGATTTTTTACTTTTGTGGTAAATTAAAAGATATTGTTTACGTAACTCCCGTAAGTAATTGTGAAGAACTGGTAGATCAAATAAATTCCCGGCAGTTGAAGTGAAATTTGAGCAACTACTAGAAGTGCTACGAAGCTTCATCTATGTTGGACGTCATTTTGAACAATTTAATACTAAGTTTTTTGTAGATATTAACTAATTAAAAATTAATTTTATTATTTGTTTATTTATTTATTCGTATAGTATTTGCCAACCTACATTTTGCCCCTATCGATTAAATATTTTTTAATTTTCGTTTTGCACCGCTACCTAGATTTTGACTTACTACAAATAAATATCTTGCTACCAATGCATACTTATATTTTTCCATAGTTAACTAGATATTACCACATTAAAAAATAAAATAAAAACTTCTAAACCGTATGAAATGAGTACGGTAATACTTATATCAATCGATCACAAAAAAATTTCTGAATCCACCTGTTAAATAATATTTAGTATGTTCGATTTAAAAAAAATCGACTTGTTGCTATACGAAGTTCAGCTTACTTTGAGAATCAATGGTGGGCGTCCTGAATAACTGAACATATTTTGATCACAGTAATAGATAAAAACTAAGCTTCTGTTATAAGGAAACCACAATATCATTTTTCATCTTAATAAAGTTCAAAAATATGAATTTTCAAAAAATATGCTTACAAATCAATATTTAAAAAAAATTTAAAACTATACAAAGGAGATATTACAAACTTTAATAAAGTAGTTGTTTTAAATTAGAGACTAAAAACAAAAAATATCATAAAAACATATCATTCCATTTAACATAAAGAAGTTGATGTCAACTTCCGGCACAATCGGAAGTGCAATATAAGCAAAACTATTTTACAATTCAAGATCATTATGATATTATATTATCACAAAGTTTCAAAATTTAAATACGATTAGTTCTCCATAAACGTCTAATAAGGCCACTTTGTTTAGGACTCCCCGTATATGCCATAGGGCAAACCAGAAGACCTATTAAAACTCGTTTTTAAAAGAGCACTTAGCTCATATCCAAATATCATCGTACAGATAGGTCCAGTGTTGCCGTGCATAATGCTGAAAATAGCCATAGAGTAGACGACATTGAATTAGTTAGAGGCACGATCCAATAAAAAAGGAACAGATTATTGTAAAAGTTTAGAAATTTTTAAAAACAAAAATTTGCTTATGAATTATGATGATAATAACGGTCCATTAGGATTTTTCAGGAATTATTTAAATTATCTAAGAATCAATTAAGTGTAACGATGAAATTATATACAGTGTGACTCATTTTGAATGGAAACACCCTGTAAAATTTGGAGTTATTAATAGATATCGGCCAATTTTTTTAAATGTCAAGCTATAACAGTCTACTTCTGGACAAAATTTTTAAATGTTTATTCCAATTTTCAAGCAGCTACGATACTTTTCTTAGACGAAATCGAATATTTTTTATTAGCGATATTTTATAAAAAAAAATTTCTACGCCACTATGGATTCAGAGAGGCTTCAAATAGCTATGACCAAAAATTTTATAAAAATAAGTTTATTAATAACAAAGTTATGACTACTTAAAGTTCGAAAACTCATTATGCTAATTCGTAACAAAACACCCTGTATCAATAGATGGCCATGGAAAACATTTGATTTCATATCCTAGTTCTTTCTACCAATCCACCATTCAGTTCAATACATTTTTCATGTAGCGCTTTCGGATATGTTTTGCTTTTCTCAGTACTTGAGGGATAATTTCATGCAGCATGCTTGTCGAATTCTTTTCACAAAGTTCGTTTTCTGTCTCTTGGGCGGGTTTATAAACTTTTTGTGTGAGTAGTCCCCAGAAAAAGAAGTCTAAAATTGTTAGATCTGGAGATCTTGGTGGCCAATGTGATGGACGAACTACCACGGCCTATCCATCGGTTTGGACCATGGTCGTCCAGCCATTGCCTCACAAGTCTGGCATAATGGACTAAACACCCATCTAACTGGAAACGTAAATTCAATCGTTCGTTAATTGGTAATCTCGTGGATGGCATCCCACAAATCCGTATTAAAAAAATTTAAAAGTTCAGCGCGTTAATGTTCACTTCAAAAAAGAAAGGACCAATAATTGCTTTCGTTGAGTATCCCGCACCAGACGTTAATTTTTGAGAATATTGGCTTTTACAATTTATTACCCAGTGGGGTTTCACTTGCCCAATAGCAGACAATTTTGTGATGAAACTATACCATTTGTAGTGAATGTGGCTTCGTCGGTAAACATCACATTTTTAGAAAATTACGGTCATTTAAATATTCTCCTTGGGCCCATAAACAATATTCCAAACGTAATAACTTCGTCGCCTTCTCGCCAAAGTGTGCAGAAACTTCGGTTTAAAAGGTTTAATATTGTTTCTTTTGACACATCGCCGAATGGTTTCTCGATTGAATATTCAAATTTATACTGGCTTCTCTTAAACTGGTATTAGGATTATTTCTAAAATAATCTAAAAGTGGTTGATCATTTCTGTTTACCCTTTGCACAGGATTAGTTTTTAAAAGGGTTCTTGATACTGCACCTGTGTCATTAAATATGTTTTTACTTTTATTCACCGTGCCACAGCTAATACGTCGATCACCATGTCTTTCATTAAATATTCTGCAAACCTCTCTGGCACTTCTGTCATTGTCTCCTACAAGACGTATTATTTCAATTTTCTCTCTTAAACTTAATCTTTCAGCCATAATACACAATAAAATATCAACTGGAAGTAAATTATATTACTGATACTACAATGTCACTGAAATTTATCACATCTGTAAAACATTAGCAAATTTCCATGGCAGCAGCTAAGATTTAAATCGAAATATTATGCTTTACTTAATGTCGTTAAAAGTTAATGTAATTCCGTGATTTTTAATAAATTCTGATGATACTTCAATTTTTTTCTTCATTTCCGACTTATTCTAATAAGTACTAAACAATAAATAATAATTTCCATGGCCATCTATTGATACAGGGTGTTTATTTTGTTACAATTAGCATAATGAGTTTTCGAACTTTAAGTAGTCATAACTTTATTATTAAATAAGCTTATTTTTATAAAATTTTTTGGTCATAGCTATTTGAAGCCTCTCTGAATCCAGTGGCGTAAAAATTTTTATTTTAAAAATATCGCTAATAAAAATATTCAATTTCGTCTAAGAAAAGTAATCGTAGCATGCCTTGAAAATTGGAATAAACATTATTTAAAATTTTGTCCAAGAAATGAATCTGTTATAGCTTAACATTTAAAAAAAATTGGCTTGATATCTATTAATAACTCGAATTTTACAGGGTGTTTCCATTCAAAATGAGTCACACTGGCCTATAAGCTTCCCTGTTGTTTTTTAATTTTAGTATCGGTTCGCTGATGATGATAATTTAGCTATTGAAACACATGTCCAGTATAGTTTTTTAGTGTTTTCCTTTTGTTAAATAGACGCTGCAGTTTTAGGTTCCATTCCTTTGGGCTTAATCTCCAATCAAGGGAATGGAACAGCCGCTAAACTACAGAGTCTATTTTAACAAACCGGAATATGCCAAAACTTTTATTCGGACACGTGTTTCAAACAGTTGAAGATATCATCATCAGCCAAAGTAAATTCGCTGATGATGATAAGCAGCTATTGAAACACGTGTCCGAATAACAGTTTATGTTGTTTTCCCGTTCGGAACCTCCAAACCTCAACAGCGCACACGTCTCTCAAAATCAATCTCATCGTTGTTTTGCTCATCATAAATACAAACGTTTCTATTTACGTGACGTCACGTCAAAATATTTAATGTACATCACATAAATATAAAATTTTGACATGTTTGCCACAAAGGTATTAATGTCTTTATCAACATTTTTATAAAAATGTATACGAAAATATTGACAGTGGGATACCAGCTGAATGAAATACAATCGTGGCAACGTTATATAAAACTGAAAATTGGGCACTACTGAAATAAATGTAATATTTAACCAAATAATGGTTTAGCTAAATAAATCTCAAGGGAACCGAAATTTTAAGAGACACAATATCGACTTTTTCGATTTTTGTTTTATATAGTTAAATATTGTAAATATTACTGAAATTCATTTCATGGAAAACAAGATAAACAATTTTTTAACCATAAACATTTTCCGCACTCTGAGTCGATACTGTTGCTTGTTCAATGAATAACTTACAATTTATGGTTACTGTACTTACAATTGTGATTATCCTCATTTTGTGCAACCGGTTATTAAGCACAGAAGCTACACCACCTTAAACAAGCACTATTTTTTTTAGGTAATTGTGCCATTTTAGAATAAGAATTTAAGTCATTATTGCAAATTTTAAAATCTATAAAATGTTATTATTAAAATAATAATTTGATAAGAATAATAGGCATGTGGAGTTACAATAAAAAGTTAAGTGTTGTTATATATTAAGCCATTAATTTTGTTTAAGCCATTGTGCCAATGTTAAGTGCTTGTCTAATCCGTTGTGCATAACGTTTAAATTGCTTTTTAATAATTTGCGTCTCTATAAATTTCTATTACGATACTAAAAACGTTCTATAATGAGCCATAAGCGTATCATTATAACTTACCCATTTCATTTTTTTTTCTGGTTGGTAGAATAAGTCAAATGAAATTGCCAATATTTGCAAACTACATAATTTACATTATTTGAACAAAGTTGTTTGTTTATAATTACTGTTCAACATGACTACATTCTGATATAGTATTGTATTTCCATTGGTTTTGATAATTCATAGTCAGAAAGATCCCTGGACTTACAGAACACTTAATGAAAAGGTAGTTGATACAAGGTTATGTTTATAATCGATTTAAAGAGATTGTTTAGTAAGAAAAGAAATCTAATTATCTTTTGATATTTTATCAATGCTTTTTATACGAAACCATTTCGATATATGTGATAACATTGTTTTGATATTGTATTACATTGCGCAATAAACACACATGCATTCGAAGTTGCGAATTCTGCTGACGAATGGATAATTTAATGGAAACTTAGATCCTAAGTCTGTTTCAACATATTTCATATGTTGTACTTTCAGTGATCACCGTAAACCGAATGAACAAATTATTAATGCATAACGTGGTACTACCTACGAACGAACTGCTATATGTTTTTACAAGATTCTGAAATCATAGAAATCGTAATCAAATTAAGTATAATCGAAAGTTGCCAACTCCTTTCTTATGATTTTAATTTAATTTCAATATGAGGTTTTCTTTTGCAATAATCACAACGTTTCTTGTTTATTGCGATTGGAGTTGCCAGGCATTTCAATTAATTGGGATTCTCACCGATTTTAAACCCCAGGTTAAAATGTCACATTAGAATCTCAGGATCTCAATAAATTTAAGTTTTCGAATTTTTTTGTTGTGCATGCCTGTAATTTTAAAAGATTTCTGGTCCACCACCAGAAAAAAATTAATTTATAATCTAAGAAAAATGCCAACAGTTAACTGTAACGACGCACTTTAACACTCACGTGTCGTTACAGTTAAATGTTGGCATTTTTCTTAGTTTATACTATTCACACGTGTCCCTGTTATACACGAGATGTCGTAAGACACACATTTCACTTAATTTATAATATTTAAATAATGTTTAATCTTGTTTTTATTATGTCTGCATTTTTGTTTTGGCTATTGTTGTCCCATTTAATAAAAAAAATAAGCTTCCAATTTGTTGATTTTACTTTATATTCTAATATAAATTAGTAGAAACTACCCGGAAGCCCAAGTAAGTCAAATCCGAGGAAAATAATTTTTTAAGGTGGGATGACTTGGAAGAACTTATGGCAACCCAATTATAAGAAATGCCTACAGTATTAGGTGTTTGAACGCAATATCGTTAATTTCTGGTGGAATTTTAAATACTATATAATTTTATATTCCAAAGTTCATAACCTGATAGTTTGAATTGCCAACCTTAAAATTAAAAAATATCGACTTGTATCATAATTATACTATTTCAATCAATCCATTTCGTTTTTGCGTTTTATTATAAAACAACAACTCATACCTACAATTCTAACATATACAGAGTGGTGCGTTTGAATATACAGACTAATTTTAGGTTCCTTTTGATACCAAAACCATTAACCTATGACCCGTTTTCAAAAGCACCACCCTGTAGGTCGGATTCAAAATTTTCTGGTTAAAGCTTAATTTCGTTCATTTCATAACAGATTTTAAAAAAATGCACTATTCAAAATAGCATATGTAATAGTACTAAAATAACAATATAAAAACAAATACGTCAGAGGCGTCATAAACGCCACCGCTCTCTAGTTAATGGTAGTTCTGACAATTATTGTCACTAACCATCATAAACACGGACTTCAATAATACAAATATGCTATTAGTTTGTCATCTGTCATTGCTGTGAACTAATTAAAGTACGTAACAGTTTTAGCATTACATTGCGGAACTATCTTTATACAGGCTGTTTCACGACGAGCTTACACTATCTATATATTGGAAACTACTGATACGACTTCTATATAAAATTTGCATAGATGGATAACAAGTTATGGCAAATTTATGGAAAATATTTTGACAGACGTGCCACTTCTGGTTATACCGGAAGTAAACAGTAACTTTGTTATTTTAAATAGAACGCCCGGTATATTATTAACTTTTCGGATTCTACGTTCAATTTTAATGTCACTTTGTGTAGAATGTTCTATACCTAGAAGTTATACTTTTCGAGATATTCATTTTTTTAATGGAAAATTGACAGGTGCAGACCTAAATATTAAAAATTCTGTGTGAACATCCCCAACACCAAATAAAAATTATCTTGTAGGGTTAATTAGTAGGAAGATCGAGGTACTTGGTGACAAGTCGAAAACTGCTTTTTTATTATACAGGGTTCTTAAAAAGTGATGAAAAGTTCAACTTCAGAAATGTCAAATATCTTCATTTTTTTTAAATGAAACTACCATATTTTTATTCATTCATGTAATTCTACGGGAAAAAACAAGGAGTTTATGTTCACTTCCTATAACCAAACTTAAACGTTTTTGAGATATTAACATGTATTTAAAAATTTTAATTATTTCTGCCGTATTGTTGCTTATTATAAGTAGGCCGTGTTATTTATATTATTTTAGCAGGCTGTGAATGTAGCTGTCATATTTAAATAGTATTAAATGTCATTATTTGTGGTTAATCGCTTCTTTATAAAGTGATAGAAATGGCTCGTTTGGAACTAAACAATGAAGATTATCTAAATTTACTTTTAATACATGGTGAATGTGATAGAGTTGTTAATAGGACATGTACTTTATTTGCTACACGATATCCAGATCGACCACAACCCACCCGCGACACAGTGAAAAGAATACTAAACAATTTAACACAATTTGGTTGTTTTCAAGCAAAAGTTAAGAAAGCGAAGCCTGTTGTTGATAATAATGACAATGAAATTAATATTCTTGGATACTATGCTGCTATCCCGAAGCGTCATTACGTTGTGGTGCCAGAGATTTAGGTGTACCAATGATATCTATCCAACGAATTTTAAAAAACATATGTTTCATCCCTATTCTTTTAACTTAGTTCAAAGTTTAAAGGAAACAGACTATAATAAGCGAATAGAGTTTGCAGAATTCGTGTTGATAAAATGTCAAGAAGATAATGAATATTTGAAGAATATTATATGGTGCGACGAATCAAAATTTACAAAAACGGAATGTTTAACAGGCACAATTCGCATTACTGGAGCAAAGAAAATCAACACTTAACAAGAGTACGTGGTTTTCAAGAGCGATGGGACTTTAATGTCTTTTGTGCGATCCAGAGATAACCAGGTTGTAGCTCTCAAGAGAATTAAAATTAAAACAAATTATTTAGATCGTTTACCACCGCAAGATTTTGGAAAAATATTTTTTCTTCACGATGAGCACCTTCTCACTGTTCCAGAATGGTAAACCAATTTTTAGATGAAACGTTTGACGATAGGTGGATAGCTAACAATGGTCCTTTTCGGTGGCCTCCTCGTTCACCAGACATAACACCTTTAGATTTTTTATATGGGGCTACATAAAAAATGAAGTGTATTCCCATCCACTTACAACAAAAAAAGATTGTAAACTTAGAGTTCGCAATGCATTTAATTCTCTCCCTGCAACAATGATCAGGCGTGCAACAAACGAAGGTGTAATAAGAAGGGTTCATAAATGCTTGAAGGTTCACGGACGTAATTTTGAGCACTTGTTATAAGTTTTTTGTAATTTACGTATGTGAAATTACATACATACAAAAACACGGCCTACTTATAATAAGCAACAATACGGCAGAAATAATTAAAATTTTTAAATACATGTTAATGTCTTAAAAACGTTTAAGTTTGGTTATAGGAAGTGAACATAAACTCCTCTTGTTTTTTCCGTAGAATTACATGAATGAATAAAAATATGGTAGTTTCATTTAAAAAAATGAAGATATTTGACATTTCTGAAGTTGAACTTTTCATCACTTTTTAAGAACCCTGTATAATTAAAAAGCAGTTTTCGACTTGTCACCAATTACCTCGATCTTCCTAGTAATTAACCCGACCAGATAATTTTTTTATTTGGCATTAGGGATGTTCACACAGAATTTTCAATAATTAGGTCTGCACCTGTCAATTTTCCATTGAAAAACATGAATATCTCGATAAGTATAACTTTTAGGTATAGGGTATTCTGCACAAAGTGACATTAAAATTGAACGTAAAATCCAAAAGTTAATAATATATAGGGTGTTCTATTTAAAATAACAAAGTTGTTGTTTACTTCCGGTATAACCGGAAATGGCACGTCTGTCAAAATATTTTCCATAAATTTGCCATAGCTTGTTATCCATTTATGTAAATTTTATAAAAATCGTATGAGTAGTTCCCAATATATAGATAGTGTAAACTCGTCGTGAAACAGCCTGTATATAAAACCTGCCAGGTAGCGAACCAAGTTCTGGTGGGCGTCCGTCCTCCGCACGATTCTGCGAGTTTGTTTCGTTTGTCTCCGTCCGTCCGCACGATTCTATAGTTTGTTTCGTTTTATTACTGTAACGCACAGCTTCAAGTCATATGCTTATCGCATTGTCAATTTATTGTAACCCTTCCTACTGTACGCGTGCGTAGCATGCTGGCTCAGCTAGTAAGTATATAAAAACAATGGTACAACATAACATAACATTTCTTTAACTGTTTGTAAATCTCATTTTGACAACGGGCAGTATTTCAGTTCCCGGTGTATGGATTGTATGACGTCACAATGTATTCCCCTCCGCCCGTTAAGTCGCGAAAATCTTCGGGTTAAAAAATTCAGTTCCCGTTGCTCACCGTGAGCTTGCGAAAAAAAAGCTTATTGTTGTCGCTGTGATATATTTGTTTTCTTTCCCACGTGCGTCAGAAAGGTTAGTAAAGTGACATTTCGTGAATGTCAAATTGAATTATTAGAAGTTAGGACGTGGATTGTCTTATGATTTGTGTCGGTAAATGATAGGCATAGTTTCGGCGCATGTTAGAATATCTGGCAACGTCGCAAGTAAACAGATTTGCTCGAGGGGTTGACCACTTGATAAATGTGATATACAAACATATGGAATGTTTTGTAAATGTGGTAACAATGATGACGTAAATTAGTGGGAACGTCTATTTCACCACAGTGAATGAATTAATAATTGCATCTCAATGTTATACACGCAGTTATATTATACAGTGTGGCTGAAAACGCTATAAAAATAGTTTTAATAAAAGTTGTTAGGTTCAAATTTTACGGTGACCATAGTTGCTAACGTCTCGCCACCTATCGTAAAGGGCGCCATCGGGGCGAAAAACTTGAAACAAACAAAAGAGAAAGTTCAAGGTAAACAACTAAAAGTCAGGTAATCAACTTGTCAACCAAGCCAGATTCCACACTAAAAGAAGTCAGCCGAATGTACAAAAGAAAAACGAAACATTTTTTCTCGAAGCTGTATTATGATACAGTTCTGAATTACGGCCGACGACCGTTCTTAGTAACCTAACCTGTCAATGACCCTGTAGATTAAGTACGTTCTTTCAAGTACACATAAATTTGATAAGAGAAAAAGCAAGCGTGTTTTTAATTTAAAAACGGTATACGCAACTTTCTACTATTTAAGTCTTTTATTATTTTTAATTGTCCACAAAATCAAATAAACAAAAAGTACCTAAGCTCCAAACTGCATTTTAGATAACGCCGTCTAGTGGCTATTGTAATATTAAAGTGGCAGTAGTTTAATGTAAGGTCTTACTAACAAGACTAAACTTCTCTATATCACCTTTGTAATGAAATTTTATTTCCGGAAGTTGTGCTGTACTCTATTTCAGAGGTATGGTCGAAACCCATTCATATAGTCCACTATTTAAGTTCTTTAAAGTACAAAATTAAAATCTATAAAACAAATGCACATGAGTTTTTAATTTTAACACGGTATTATCTACTATCCGTCATATATTTACCCTTTTTTATAAATAAATCAAATAACATAGAAATTAATCTTTTTTTGTAGTTTTAAACATGGTTGATGACAAGTACCCCTCAGAAAAGTGGAAGGGAGTCTTTATAGAACAATATTATTTATAGACATTTTAACTTCATTAAAAAAGAGGTGTGTCATTTCTTGTAAGCAAACATTAAAAACTAGGACATATCGATATTCTAAACAACGTAATTAGCATAAATTGTGTATCCTTTACTTAATTTCCTCCTCAGTAATTAGCGGTTTCCTTAGGCTAATGAGCCTTTACTTTTATCAACGAATAAACAGTGAAAATATTTTAGGACTTGCACAAGTTAAGTTATTATAAAAATTTTTTAAATTCACCTACTTTTTTACATCTTCAGTCTTAATCTCGATGAGGCTAGCAGACACCATTGAATCATACCAAGAAACTTCAATGTCAGTTGGTTCAACTTTCTGTACAGTGAACCTTTGTCGGGTTTGCATGGAACGTTTCATAGTCTTAGAGCGATTTAACCACTGAGGTTGTTCAAGATTATTTGGTGTACACAACTAGAAGACGTACAAAATTAGTTTAGCTCATGATTGATGAACAAATACTTACGACTTCCTGACCAGGATAAAAAATATCAAAATAGTTTCTATTTCTTTTTGTTAACCAATAATCTTCAATATCATGATTAATACTAGAAAATATTTCAACATTTGAGCCACATTTTGATTGCATAGTAACTTTTTGATCGATTGACTGCGGAAAACGATAAATTCAGATTAAAAAGAAAGTATCAAGAGGTACTAAAATATTACCTGAATTCTACCATATTTAGTACCTAAACAAACTGCGACATTAATTTCAAATGGGGTTACAACATTTAATCGTTCGCTAGTTACCCGCTCAATAATTCTATCTGTACCTACAATTTGAACGGTGGCATATTGCTTGGCATCTTTACAATAACCCCTTTGAGTTTCCTTTCCATTTTCTAAACGACGTACTATATCACCAGGTATGATGCTTCTACTCATCAGTCGAACTTTACTTTGTTTCCAGACACTTTCTCTGGTGCTGTTAAGCCACCATACCCTAATTTGACCTTTTTGCAGCATACTGCACTCATCAGAATCTGTGGATGCTTCATAACTGTCAACCACTACCCCAAAATTAATTTTTTTACGTTTATCGAATCGGTATACAATATCGTTCGTATAAAATTCTTTTACATCGTTTACAACAGACATTTTTTTGAACTAAACTTCTGTACAAAAATTTGGAAATTAAACAAGAAACGCCATTTTTAAATAACCAATGCGAAGTCGTTTTTTTGACGTTTCTATTTGCGCACGCTCATATCTGTTCAGGTTTTAACATTTAGTTTTGAACGATTTTCATACAGTTTATTTTTTATTCGCGTTTATCGTTTATCACCGGATAAGCATTAAATTTTGCATTGATTAAATGCGAACAATAATGTTAAAATAAGTTAACCTTACATGAAGTTGTCAAACTGTTTCGTTGACTTAGACAAATTTACAATTACAAAAACGTCAGTTGTAACAATGAATTAAAAGTACATTTTCTGTAAATAGAAAGTTTTTATAAATTTATTTGGCATATTATAATTTAAATACATAATACCAAATGTTCGAAACCATTTACATCACAGATGTATAAATTCTAGTATAGACAACTATACCAACAGTGTTGCAATTAGAACGTCTACATGTTTAGGATGACAAGATTACAGTTAAAAAGCAAAAAATAAGAGATATTTTATAAAAATAGTATTTATTATTATTAAACATTATACAGGGTGGGGCACTTCCAACAAATTATTCTATGGTTGTTAGGAATCATCGTTATTTTAGAGGTTATTATCAATGTAAAAAAAAAACTAGTTATCTAAAAAAGAGAATGTTAGTTAATGTCAATTAAATCGAAAAATACTATTTCACTTTTTTTTGATTGTGTAGTTATGTAGTATTTTAATTTATTTCTTTTTAACAGTCGCAATCACAATCAAAGTATCGCACAGTGGATCAAAAATAAAAAAAAGTGGCCAAAATTCTGATTATTATCTTATGGCCGTATGCACCAACGCAGGTTAAACTTAAGTGACGCTTAAAAACAACGATTGCTATGGTTTTAACAATAGCATCTAAGTTTTAAAACATCGCTTAAGTTTAAGCTTGGTTTCAGCTGTGTTGGTGCATACGGCCATTAATGATTTAAACAACATTGATATAACTTGAATAAAATAATTTAAAAATAAAAGTCAACAAGGGTGAATTTAGGGGTGACTATTTCCCCGGTGTCGACGTTAGACACATTTTGTACTCAGATTGTTAAGAAGCTTCATATAATACCACATCACGAAAAAAAATTAAAACTTGATATAAAGGTGCGTCCAAGGGAGTAGGTTTTAAAAGAATGCAAATATTTAGATTTTTTTTTGCTTTTTATGTTAAATTAGTATGTAGCCTACAGAAACATAAACTAAATAAATAGATAAATAAACTTTCAACAAATCGACTTCAAACTATGATCTAGGGGTGAACAATTGACTGGAAGAGTAAAAATTGACCTACATTATTTATACTTATAGGTTCTTAGAAATAAAATAAATGTTTCCCCCAAAGAAAACTTAAGTTAATCTTCTTAACAGGTTTATTAAAACATTAATATTGCTACTGTGATCCTCACTATCATCATCGGTGTGTGAGTCGCTAGTCGAAGTTTTCCCCAAGTGCAAAGCGTCTTCAATATTATCGCGCTCTTGCAAATCAGGGGGTGCCAACAGTTCTTTTCAGGTAATTTTCTCATTGATGTAATTAACGGATCCGAAGAAACAATTAATGAATTAAAAAAATCTTCATTCCTTATTTCGCGCGACATTTTACGCGTTCTACTTCGCCGGTACCACTTTAGATCTTTGTTTCGACTTTCCTGCGCTTTTTCTAAAAGTTGACCAAATGGCGAAATTGCATATTTGTTAATTTCACTGCCGTGTTAATAATTTATGCATTGTGACGGACATATAATACCAGTGATATTGTTCAAAGAATTTTCTGGCAGTATCTTTTGCAAAAATATCAAATGCCTCTACATTGATTTTAAACCCCGACGAAAGAGTTTGCAAAATAATACCAGATCTTCTTAACAGGCCTTCATTTAGACCCGTAATTTGAGCTGAAACGGGTGGATCTTGAAAGAATCGTCGCGCAGTATTTCCATCGTTAGACGTTCCGCGTCCACCAGGTTTAACATGGTCCACCAATAAACCGAGTTGGTTTTAAACTTTCTTTGAATTTGCGACTTTCGTGCTTCCAAACTCTTTTTGTCGTCAGTACCCCGCGCTTGCCATTTTTGAATGGCAATCTATAAGAGATGTGAATAAAACATTTAAAAAATCTTATCCACGCGTGTAGTGAAGACAATCCAAACCGATATGTGGTGATATCGCTTTCCCTTGTTAATATATAATCTATATTATTCATCTGTGTCGGAACAGCTCCACAAATATAGCATTTCTGAGCTGAGGATGTTCCAGTAACCGAGTTACAGACTTTACCATCTATCATCGTCAGCAATATTTGATGGGTTACAACTTGTGTTCTGTCTAAAGTGGAAATTTGATTTTCTATGTAACGTACTTCCTCTTGAGCCAATTCAGGCGTTTCTTTTTTGTATTGAATACAGATCGGTCTATAATAGTAAACAGAGGATGGTCGAGGATTTTCCCACAATATAAGTTTCTGAGAGAAATGGGCACGAAGTTGTAAAGGGACCAATGAAGATATAAACATATCTGTATCTCTGAAACTTTGTTTCGACTTTTGTTTATACTCCATATGACCTGTGCTTTCCGTCACAACCCCATTTTGTGATTCAAATTAAGTCGTTAGGCATATTCACTAGTGTAGCAGCAAAAACTTCATTTTGAGAACTAATCAAGCGGGACACTGTTAAATTTAAAATGTCTTGTAAATTGAATTGAATGACCTGTTCCGAAATTGTGACGGCATCCTTAGAAAGGTAGCATTGCTCTTTAGCTGCCTTCAGTCTATGGTAATTTGGACATGCACATTTTTAATTTTGCTTGAGCTCTGATTTTTAAATATTGGTTTTTTGTTAATTTTGTGTCGATGAACAAGGCTAATGCTTCATCTGGAGTGTAAGGATGTACGAGTTCTTTCTCTCTTTCAGCCCAGACTTTCCTTATTGTGGTAGCTCGCGTAGGTGTCGTTTCTGTTGCTTCATTTAGAAGTTTTGCAGCATCTGGTTATTCTGAATGCCTTAGACTCATTTGAGTAGCATAAGCAAGTTTACTTGTACTTTTCTTCTCGCGAAGTTCTTTAGCTGTTTTTCTTTTTGCCAACTCCTGAGGTTGATGGTTGGCTATCTGCCCCGATAGAAAAAGGAAGAATCATTTTTGTGTCAGATTTTGATGGATGATTGCCTGCCCCAGACTTTGGTGGAGTGTTGGTGGTATAGGTGTCAATCACTTTTGCAGGTAATTGAAATTATTTATCCAACCAATCAGAATTATTTTCCAAAAATCTTTTTGACATCCTGCAGCTTCATTTCCATTTTTTGGCAATGTTACTGCAACAACGGTAAATTGATAGTGTAAGGAGCTTAAAGTCATTTTTAGTTAAAAGTTCCTGATTAATCCGACTGAGCAAAACTTGGTGTAGGTACATGTTGACATTTTACACTGTCGCTTTTTCCCAATTTTTGTTGCCAGATGTTTATTACAGTTTTTCTGCAATTAAAATGTTGCTATTAAATATTTTAATAACCAGAATGTTAGGTACTATTTATGTTTTAAATTCACCATTCAACGTAAGAAGCACACTTTTATGTGTTTTTAGTACCTATGACAAGAACTTTATGCCCTACTAAAAAAAATATTTAAATTCGTTGTTGTGAAAATTTGGCAGTTTTTGCCACTTGTGGGCCTTAAAACCCTCTTTCACAACATTCCGGTTTTGAAATGGTCCACGCGTGGAAAAATACCAAACTTACACAAAAACTAATAAAAAACTACAATGTAGACCCATTTTGTTTTAAAACAGTAATCAAATAAAAACTTTGTAAACCGTCATGGACACAATTAAAATTAAATAATTCCAGTGGGTGCAAATGGGTGCAGCTCAATTTTGTATGTGTCATTCATTAAAGCATAGAGCACAAATATATTAAAATTTTAGAGACGGAGTTAGTCAGAGTAATTTTATACTTTTGCCCGAAAATCCACTTCTTACGACTTAAGGTAAGCAAGTACGACGTGATTCTTATCCTTTTTTAAACATTAATAATGTATCTAAACTAGATTTCCCCAGGCCCCTAGGAGCCTTACAAACGAAGTAACATCGTTCCCTTAAGTGCGTTGCCTATCCTACCAATGCAACAGCACACCGCGATATACTTAACACTGGCCCAGTACTGGGTATGCTTATTCCCCTATCCTAGCAACGTGAACAGAGAACCGAGGTGATAAGAAAAATATAAGTCAAGATGAACATAATAAACGTAATTATGAAAAATACGTACCTAAATTTTGTTGATCTATTATTTATTTGACACAGATTTATACACAAAAACGCACCAAATCGATTTAAACGCTATGAATTGAGTGCTTGCAACAGAGTCATTTCAACTACCGGTAGAGGGAGGGGTTTAGTTAAAAATAATAAAAATATCACGTCGTTTAATACCCTAGATCTTCCTCTTATGAAATATAATAGTTACAAATTTATTTTTAGAAGTTAAAAATTTCGCATTTTGGCCAACTTTTCTGTGCTTCGTTCCACTGTGTATCGGTTAGATAGTGACCCCCCGACGTGACTTTTTCGTGTGTTTTACACTGTCTAGTGGAGTAAAGATGGATTTATTGAATCGTTCGAGAAAACCTATTCGCCGTCAACTATCTACAGAAATTGAAGAAAAGTGTCAACTAGAGGAGAAAGATATCCCATGCATCAAAGAGTTGCAGAGGGTACTCCAGAAACAGTATCAACTCCTCCAAGATGTTGACCACGAGGTTCGTGATCAACTGGCCATAGACAACGTAACGGAAAACGAAGAAAATAAAGAGTACGACGAGATTGATGAATTTGAAGGTAAGTATTTTCGTTCCTGTACTTTACTTGAGAAGACTCTTCAACTTCCATTTAGGCTCTCCAAGAAGCCTACAAATTATCAAAAATCGAACTAAAAAAGTTTGGTGGTGATTTAAAGAAATGGCTCCGATTTTGGTCTCAATTTGAAAAAGTTCATAAGAACAACAACATTAACGACCGTGACAAATTCCAATATCTTACACAGTGTATGGTGAAGAGCTCCAAAGCTGCAGAGGTGGTCGCAAGTTATTCACAAAGTCTAGCTAACTACGCCAAAGCCATCAATGCACTGAAAAGAAGATTTTGGAAGGAGTCGCTACTAGTTGAGGTTTACGTGTGAGAACTATTAAAGATTGTGATTCAGATTGCCAGTGAAAAAAGAAAAGTCAACAGTATCCAGCATTTTTGACAAAACTGAAGGCTCACCTTTGGGCACTGGAATCCCTTGGAGTCGCAAACAATAAATGTGCCACCATCCTATTTCCGCTTGTGGAGTCCTGTCTTCCGGAAGATACGTTAAAGGCATGGCATCGAAGTCAATTTTCAGAAAGGAGGAAAAACTAGATGACCCATCTACTTCTCGTCTTGTCTGTCTAATGGAGTTTCTCAGAGAAGAAGTTGAGGATAAAGAACGCATCACCCTTGCACGTCAAGAATTTGGACTAAAGACAAGTAAACGAAACAATCAGTCAACAGAATACCAAAGTGAAGACAGATTTCCAACTGCATATAGAATGGTTTCCAGCGAAGAAAAAACTATGTACCTATATTTTGTGGAATGTCCCATAAATCTGAAGAATGTAGGAATGCCGTTAAATTGACGTACAACGAGAAGAGAGAGGAGAGAAAATCAGCGAATGCTTGTTTCTCATGCTTGCAGGATGAAATGAAGCTCTCATCGTTCAAATCGAAATGATGGAACAGGCGAAAATGGAGTTGAGGTTGTAGGAAAACAGCACTGTCGTAGTATCCGGAGTCGGCTCATCTTACCTAAGTGAGTGCGGATTGGGTACGGGCAGTGATAGCAAAGAAACTCTTTTTACAATTGTTCTTGAAATCAAATGGAATAAAAAGAAAGATGCCATTTTCTGTGATGCGCTGCAGTTCCCAATGGACGAAAAAATGACAAGACGCACACTACTCTCCACAATGCAACGTATATTTGATCCTCTCGGTTTTTTGTGTCTTCAGTGGTGCTCATCCCAAAAAATCTTCTCCAGCAAGGATTGCAAGTGAAAGCAGGGTGGGATGATGAACTACCAGTAAAACCAATTTCAATCACTGGTAATCTCAAGGTGCCCCGATTCGTACGTCATGGAATGAAAGAGGAAATGAAGAAGTTAGAATTGCACTGCTTTTGCGATGCCTCAAAATACGCGTACGCTGCTGTTGTGTATTTGCGATGTAAAGGAAAGTCAAGTACGTGCATCTTACTACTACAGGCAAAGTCTAGGGTAGCAACAATTAAACACATAAGTATTCCAAGACTAGAGTTAATGGCGTGTCTGATTGGAACTCGACTTTTCAATCAATACAACCACGTAGGTATCGCCGTAGTCCAATACGGGAAGTATCTACGTTCTTTTGGAGTGATTCTACTGGCATAGAAACAGAGATAGAATCAGTGGGGTACCTTCGTCTCAAATCGAGTAAAGGATTAAATAAGGGAATTGACTGAAAATGGAGTTTGACGTCATGTTCCCGGCGTAATGAATCCAGCAGACCTTCCTTTCCGAGGATGTTCAGTGTCAGAGCTATCACAGTCAAGAGGGTGGGAGGGGCCTGGATAGTTACATAATGAAGCAAAATGGCCGATAGTGAACTCAAATCCAGATGAAAATGAAATTGTTTTTCAGCTTAAAAGTCAGTTTTAGCAACTATTGTAATCGAAAAGGAAGTTCAATGGTATATGAGAAGAAGTAATTCATATAAGAAAATAGTCAGATCTACAGCATGGATACTTCAACAAATACTGCAACGACAAGTTTTGAATGTATTTGGCAAATTCGCTGGTTCACCCAAGTATCCCACAAGGCATTTTTTTTAAACTACAATGTTACAGTGGTAAGTATGAATGTTCATCGTAAATTACGACAACACAAAGTATATTTGAATGAATTACATCAAATGCAACAAAGGAAAATTTGAATTACAAAATTGTTTAGAAAACGACATTTTTATACTTAACCTGTATGATGTTATTACTCTACAAGCGCGCGTCATCAAGATAATCCCGCCTACATGCGCAATTTTATAACTTCTAAAATTATTATACCATGAGTTTTTACCCACCTATTATCAACTTTGCTTGCTTTTAGGTACGAAAATGTGACGAAATTCTGTAACAATGTCGTAATAAATATTTTTTTTTTTGTTTGGGGGGGGAAAAATGTTGTGTCTAACACATGAGGAAAGAATCGCTTTCTTCAGTTGTTGGACAATTAACTATTTTCCACGACATACTTAGTGAGGACGCACACCAAAGATGCATGCAACATGCGTGCAGCAAATGCACTAAGAAGCATTTAATGCTTCTTTATATTTATATGTTCAAACGCACACCGCGTAAACATTTGCTGCGTTGCAGATTATGTGGCGAGAAAGCACTCACGCTGCAATTTTCGAGATTGGACATGTACATTATTTGCGGCTCAAAGCTATAAGCAACACGTTAAAAATGAGAGACGATTTAGAGTTTTGTATTGCATTTATTCAAGAAATTGAACGAAATCCACCACTTTACGATTACAATCTTCAAGAATACAGTAACAGAAGGATAACGGAAGTAATTTGGACGAAAATTGGAGAAAAATTTAATGAATCTGGTAAGTTATCTACATCTACAGTTTATTACTACTTTTATGCTGTATAGTTATTTTGCCATGACACTAAACCATAAGGTTTTACAAAATATTCACACAAATAGTCTCTATTTTCAACAGCTTCATTACTTGGTCTTCCTCCATGATGGCGATGAATTGAAATTTTTTCCGTGCTTTCAGAGTTTATATTACACTTAATTTTTTCATTTATTTTGATAAAGTTGTGCAATACGCAAGCAGCTTTGACAATTTTAACAACCTTATCAACGGAACAAGAAATAGAAGTTTTGAATACACGAAACTTTGAAACAAGCATACCAAAAACGCATTCCACAATTTTTCTTCCCCTGGATAATCGATAGTTGTATATCCGACGATTGTTGTTGAGGAACCGTTGATTGTATGGTCTCATTATGTTTGTATGTAAAGGAAACGCCTCATCTGTGGCAAAATAGAATGGTAGTGAACGGCCAAATTCTTCTTCACCTGGCAACGGTGACGGTCTAGGAATATTTAAAGTATTGTTTGAAAGAGCTTGGCCCAATCCGGAATTTTTAAATACCCCTGAATCGTTATTCCTACCATAATCCCCAACATCAATACTTGTGAATAACCCATCTGCACTTGCACACGCCATAAGGTTAATGGAAAAATATTCTTTATAGTTAAAGAAAGCAGATCCAGACTTTCCTGGCTTTTTGATACGGATATGCTTTCCGTCTATTGCACCGATGCAGTGGGGTAAATTCCACAATTCCCAAAAACGTTTCGAATTGTGTAACCAATCGTCTGTCGTTGGTGTTTTCATATAAAGTGGTTGTAAAATCTGCCATATAATGTCACAACCTTCGTCAACTGTTTTTCCAATCGTTGTTTCACCTCTCATGAATATGTATGACAATGAACGAAACGATGACCCCGTGGCCAAATACCTACGACAATATTATGAATATAAATTTTAATTTACAGGTAATAACTGCAAAGGAAAGTGGAAAGTTATACGTTCCTCTTATATCCGCACCTTAAATACTAAAACCAAAAGTGGTTCCGGTGCAGGAGCAAAAAAGGAATATTATCTAGCACAATATTTGCGCTTTTTAAATCCTTTTACTAAAAGTCGCACACAAGAAGGAAATTTAAGTAATAGAACGACTGTTACAAATACTCAGGAATTAAACGAGGATTTTAACGACTCCCAAGAGCAAGGTTTTGCTGATACATCATCACATGTATTTTCAAGGGATGATGAAACAATGGTTAATAACAACATTAATTCACCTTCCTCAGTTAATTCACCACCGCCAGCACCATTCAATGAACCTTCCACTAGCAAACAATCAAGAACATCTTCACCATGTTTAGAGAAATCGTACAAGAGACCTCTTAACGCTGTGGATAAATGCGCTATCGAATATTTTACAATGAAAAAACAAAAGGCTGAAGTAACAACAACAGAGAAAAACCCGTGCGAGTTATTTTTGTTGAGTCTGGTTCCACATATGAAATCCATGACAGAGCGACAACAGTTACGTTTTCAAAGAGGAATACTGGATCTGATTGAAAATATTAAATATAATGACCCAATCGTTCGTCCATCAAGTCAATTTTCAC